>SJYA01001137.1:1178959-1241478 GCA_006410615.1 Neotragus moschatus | reverse complement strand
GCACTATTTAAAATAGCCATGACCTGGAAGCAAACTAAATGTTCATTAATAGACAAATGATCCAGAAGATGTGGTACATATATACAGTGGAATATTACTCAGCCATAAAAAGAATGAACTAATGGCATTTGCAGGAACATCGCTGGACCTAGAGAGAGATTACCATACTAAGTGAAGTCAGCCAGACAGAGAAAGATAAATATATGTTATCATTCATATGTGGAAGTTAAAAATGATACAAATGAACTTTAGGAAACAGAAACCGACTCACAGACATAGAAAATAAACTTATGGCTGCCAAAGAGAAAGGGTGGGGATGGAGAAATTAAGAATTTGGGATTAACAGATACAAACTACTATATATAAAGTAGGTAAACAACAAGGACCTATTGTGTAACATTCAAATATTTGTGGAAACTATATTTAATATCGTGTAATAACCTATAACAGAAAGGACTATACATATAGCTGGATTACTTTGCTGCACACCTGAAACNGAGAAATTAAGAATTTGGGATTAACAGATACAAACTACTATATATAAAGTAGGTAAACAACAAGGACCTATTGTGTAACATTCAAATATTTGTGGAAACTATATTTAATATCGTGTAATAACCTATAACAGAAAGGACTATACATATAGCTGGATTACTTTGCTGCACACCTGAAACTGACATAACATTGTAAATCAACTATATGTCAATACAAAAAATTATTTTTAAAAGACTAAAAAAAAAAAACCTTTGTGGCTCAATGGTGAGGAAAAGTCAGGCAAACATGGCAATCTAATAGGAACAGTTACTTAGAAGTATAGAAATAAACTAAATATTATACATCTAAACACAAAATCTGGAAGCTTCTTTATGACTAAAAGTGCTTAGAAACTTGTGAAAATACTGTATCTACATATATCACCTTACTGTAGTCTAAGAAATTTAATTTTTTTCTCATGCTTCTTCCAAGTTGCTCAAATGTGTTCAAGGTTTGAAAGGCAAAAGACACAGAATATGCTTGGGGAGTGAAACAATAACCTTATAGGATGTTTCCAGAATGCTCATAAAAGATTTTTATTTGTATGCATCTGTTTCAAGTTCCCAAAATAGAATATAGTTTTAGTAATTCTTCTAAAGTTCAAATATCATTAAGACTGGATAAGAATCAGTGAAATTATTTTCTTTTAAGAAATAAAACTTGAACATTAGATGAAAAAATCCTAAGAAAAATACTAGCAGATGAAACTTTTTCCAAGACTGCAAGGTTAATTTAACATTAGAAAATCAACTACAGACATTCATTACAGTAACACAGAAAAATAATGTGCCTATCTCAATAATTCAAAAGTATTTGACAAAATGGAATACACATTCATAATAAAAACCTCTTAAAGAAGGAAAGAACTATACTTACTGTATACTGATAAAGGGTATCTATAGTAAACATCACATTTAATGGTGAAAAGTTCACAGCATTTTCTTTTAAGGCAGAAACAGACAATGCTGCCTGCTATTAAAAATTCAGCCTTACTACAGAGAAGTTTAGGCAAGAAAAATAAAAAGTATAAACACTGGAAAGTAACAAAACTATATTCCACTTATAAAACCATGTGTAGAAGAAAATAATCTATAAAGAATTAAAAAATGCCTAATATAAAACCAATATGCAAAAACCAATCGCATTTCTATACTCTAGCATTAAATATTAATAGTTAAATATAATTTTTGAGAAGATGCCATTAATACATCATCAGAAGCATAAAGATTATAGGAGTGAATTTAAATGATGTATGAAACTCCTATGAATAAAATTATAAAGCTCTTTGAAAATATGAGAAATTAAATCTTATGTTCATGGATTGAAAAGTTCAACATCACATAACTGTCAGTGTTCCTTAAATTCAACTTGACTGCAATAAAATCCCCTAAAGTTTATTTTCCTATGAAATTGACAAGCTGACTCTAATTTTTATATGGAAAATCAAGGGGTCAAGGGGAAATGTAACTTTATAGATAACACCATTTACAATAAAACAATAATTGATTCAGTATGGTATCAATTTAGGGACAAATTGAGCAAAAGAACAGAAAAAAAACACACACGCATACTTAGTTTATAACAGTAGCCGTTGCATTTCAGGAACTTTTCAATAAATGATGCTGGGACAATTGGCTATCCGTATAGTAAAAAATGAAATTGTGTCTATACCTTATGCCACATATGAAAATCAATTCCAGGTGAATTAAAGACTTACACATACAGGGTAAAATCATAAAACTCTTAAAAGACAATATTAGAGACTATCTTTATAAGCCAGGATTAGGTTTGGTTTTCTTAAATAAGACTCAAAAACCCCATGAACTATACAGACAAAGTGATAAATTAAACTTCATTAAAACTAACAACCTCAGTTCAACATTTACCATTAAGATAGTGAAAGGACATGCCACGAATCAAGAGAAGATATTTGTAAAATACATAACTAACAAGAAAAACTGGGCAATGCAAAAGAAAACAGGCTCCTCATAGAAGAAGAAATCCAGATGGCCAATGAGAACATGGCCTTCATAAAAACACCTCATTACTGAGTAACTCAAGAGCAAATCACAGTAACTATCTATTTTGTTACCACTAAATGGGCAAAGAATAATAATAATCAGATACAATTAAGTACTGGCGAAGGGATGCACAATTTGTATATATATACTGTATGCTAGTGGGAGAGTAAATCCGTACATTCACTTCAGAGAATAATTCGGCCTCATCAGTAAATAAAGATGCACAAACCCAGTAATTCCACTCCCAAGAGAAATTATACAGTGATGACCAGGAAAAATGTATAAAATCTTTAGAGCAGCAGAAACTGGATATAATCCAGATTTCCACCAACAACAGAATGATGAAAACAGCAGGGAATATAAGTGAATCACATACCATGCTCCATGCAGCAAAACGGCTAACTCTTAGGAACACAGTGGCATATGAAAGCAAGCCAGAAAGAGTATGTATAATATGATTCTAGGTACATAAAGTCCAAAACATGCAGAAATCCTTAAAAAAGTATTATTTTTTACAGAAGGATACACATAGTAAAATTACATATTAAAATTGTAGTGAAAGTGTTAGTCACTCAATTGTGTCAGACTCTTCGCCACCCCATGGACTGCAGCCAGCCAGGCTCCTCTGTCCATGGGAATCTCTAGGGAAGAACACTGGAATGGGCAGCCATCCTCTTCTCCAGGGAATCTTCCCCACCCAGAGACTGAACACGATTTTCCCACATCGCAGGCAGATTGTTTACCATCTGAGCCACAGGAAAGTCCCTATTAAAATCATAAGGGGCTGCTAACTGAAAAAAATTTAGATGGGAGGAGATGGGGACACTGGATTAGAGTGGAGTTCAAAGATCTTGAAAGGCAACATTTATGTCCTTATACTACATATTCATTGTATCATTATTCTTCATACTTTACCTGTATTTTAAATATTCTTATCAGCTTGATAGTCAAAGTTTGTAAAAAGAGCTATTAGCTGTAGCCATCTTTACACCGATTAAACGTAGCTTGTGGTTTTAAAGATATTTTCCTACAGAAATCATTTCCTAACATTAATATTGGAATAGAAGTAAAAAATAAACCCTCATTATCCCAATAAACATGACAGAAAATCTTCAAAGAGGAACAGCACCAGAGGAGGAGAGAGAGGATAAAATAACCAGCCTCCACATGAAGCCAAAAGTCTCCCCTGAAAAAGGAGCAAGAGAGATACAGATCCCAGCCCCTATTCCCCCCTTGCCCCACCTCCCCTCCCCCTACTCCAGGCCAACAGCGCCTTTAATTCCATGATAAGGCTGTAAATTCTCTTTGCTGGCCTGGAGTTCAGTGTAAACACTCCAAGACCCTGAGGGACCACAGAGAGAGAGAAAAGGCCAGGCTCTGACTACTTCTCCTCTGGGGGGAATGCTCACTATCAACTGTTGAATCACAAAACCCAAACTCTCCGCATCCATCAAGGGATAGAGCGCGTCTCTGGGGCGGGCGAGGTATCTGGCGCTGGGGGAGGGGGGCCGGGCCAGGCCCGCAGGGTCCCCGGGACGCCCAGCAGGGCGCAGCCACAGGCTCGTCCCCCTCCCTCCTCCTCCCCCGCGGCCTCGCCTCCATCTCGCAGACTAGCTCAGCACCTTCCTCCTCCCGCATCTAACTGGCCTCAGTGAACGAAAACATAGACAATATTCCCGAAGTGCCACTTGGGGACTGAAAAAGGAAGACGCGCTAGCACGAAGTTGATACTGATTACCACGTTCACGTGGCAGATGAAAGCACAGCCTATAACTCAAGCGGGTGTCTTGCGATTCCTTCCCAAGAAGGAAACGCACGACGTGTGCGCGGCAAGGAAAGCTCAGCCACTTGGGGGAGAGCAGCCTGCTTGCCCTCTATGGGCAGAGCCAGCCCCAAACTTCTCAGATAGCCGCTGGCAGTGACAGCCCGGCCTGTCAGCCGCAGCTCTTAAAGCTGATGGATATACACGGTTCTTGTTGGGGATGGGGGGGCAGGGGGGAGCGGGATTGGGGTAGGTAAGTCTGCCGTTAATGACTTCTGGAGTATTAGCTCAAGTGTTTTCTTTTATATTAAAATAAAAGATGATTTAGGAAGGCTTCCCATGGCTTCTCAGTACCTTAGGCCAGTTTATAGTTCTTAAATCAACTTTATCGAGGTATAATTTACATACAACACATTGCACTCATTTGGTGTATGGTTTTAGGAGTTGAAACTGTGCAGCTAACCATGATGAATATACCCAACACCCCTCAAAGCTGCCCTGCCCCTCTGCCATCATGGCCTGTCTTCACTCCCCTGGCCTCAGGCAATTGCTGATCTGCCTTCTGTCACTACAGATGAAATTTGCCATTTCTAGAATTGCAAATAAGTGCCATCAGCCAATATATTTTTAACTCAAGTTCCCCCTCTCTGATAAACTATTTTCTGAGGTGCTTCTCTTGATTCTTACTTTTCAAAATGGCACTTTTTTTCTCTCCCAGCTGGTTTTTCAAATTTTAGTACATGCACTGCTAAAGGGAGTGTTTGGGGCCTGATTTTAAACTTATAAACCAGAAAAGTTAAAGATTTCTAAACCGAAGTGTAAATATGTATGACTCACACAATTATATTAACAAAACAAAACAAAAACACTTCCATCTTAGCTGTTCCAGATGAGTTAACTGGACAGGTTGCCCAACCCCATAACTGTGGCTGACAACAAGTGTTGCTTCTGGGGGGAGTGTGACAATTTACACTCATTTACAATACCCATGAGTAGAACGAAAAAGAAAATGCTGGCAGATCAGCCAATTCTGAAACATACAAACCCGACAATTGTAATCACTGATGAAAATCTCCTCTCTGTTCTGTCACTGTCTGGGACCACAGAAGAAGCTGGTTCTTCTCTCGACATTTCTAAGCTGTCTTGTGAGAGGCAGGAAAATTTGGGGTAATATAATTGTTTCTACTAATCGCCAACTATGTCCAGTTCAGAAAAAGGAGAATCCTTTTCACTGTGCAGTGCTAAAGTTCCCTCTCTAAACAGTATATCTTCTTAGAAACTCAGGACCACACTTGTCCCATCAGGACAATTTTCACCTTTTTTTTATCTTCCAGGTCATTAACTTTGAGACTTTGCAAGGCTACAATTCACACAATCATAGAACTTCATCCACCACAGCAGAAAAGGAGAACACAGACTGTTTTCCTGCCTTCTATTTTTGTGACCTACCCTATCTATTTTAATGGCAATTAAACTCTGGTGCCCTCTCTTATCTCCGCTCGCTAAATGTATTTAATTCCACCACTCCCATAGGGAATAATCCCAAATCTAAAGCCTGTGCTGTATTAAAGACCCATGAATGCTTAATCAGAGCAAACAGAGGATTTGGTTTGTATAAACAACAAAAGCTCATGTCTTTTATGTCCAGAGAGCAGGACTAAAAGAAGAAAATGACAATAAATCATTTCAAGAAACAGCATAATGTAAATGTTGTATGTTTATTTAAAACTTCATACGATCATTTGTCTAGAGCTGCAGCCCAGCTTCAGAAAATGACTTGCCATAATGAGGCGAGTAGCATTCAAGAGCCAAAAGACATATTGCCTCCTTCCCAAATGGGCTTATGGGGAAAATGATAAGCTCTTAAGCAGAACCAAAGTTTCTAAGAGAATAACGCAACAGTGACACATACTTTGATATTTGTGGTTTTGTTTTGCTTTTTTAACAGTTCTTTGTTAAGGTATTGGATTACACAACAAGCTAAAATAAGAGTAATAGGCTGTGACTTTTAATCCAAGTTGACATCATTCTTAAGTTTACTTTCAGTGAAAGGAAGTAAGACTAACCACATGAGTGGGGCGGGGGTAGGGAAGGATCTAGTTGTCTAGGAGCAGCTTCCCTCTGTGTTAGCTGCTTATGAAGAGGATGTGTTCAGGGATTTAGAGCTAGGGCAGGCTCTGCCTTCAGGCTGCCTGGGTGTGAATTCTGATTTGGCCACTTCTCAGCTGAGTAACTTGGGTGAGACTTGTTTATCCCTCAGTCTCCTAGTCTGTAAAATGGGATGATGATAAAGGCACCAACCTCAGAAAATTGTTGCAAAGATTAAACTCCCGTGGAGCTTGCTTAAACACTGGCTGACTACTAATGAAGAACAGTTGGCTTTCAAAGGAGAGACCTTCCACATGTCTCTGGACACAGCATTAAAAAACCTGTGGTTTCAGCAGAAGGTGATGACTGGTAGGGGTTGAAGAGAAGAAAGTTACTCAGCTCTGTACCCCCCGAAGACCACATTTCCTGGAGAGAGGGAGCAAAATTATCCTCAAAAATGTTTCTAATGTAAAGTGTAAATACAATTCGATTTCCACATTACCTCAAAATCACCACATAGGAGAGTAAATCTTATTTCCTAGGTCTACCTTGTCTTTTTTTAAAAAATAGTTTTATTTACTTTTGTCTGTGCTGGGTCTTCATTGTTGCGTGTGGGCTTTCTCTAGTTGCAGTGAGTGGGGGCTACTCTCTAGCTGTGAGGCGTGCGGTTCTCAATGCAGTGGCTTCTCTTGTTGCAGAACACGGACTCTAGGACTCGGGGCTTCAGGAGTTGTGGCACGTGGGCTCCACCGTTGCAGCCCCCAGGCTCTAGAGCATAGGCTCAATACTTGAGGTGCACAGGCTTAGTTGCTCCCAGGCAAGTTGGATCTTCCCAGATGAGGGATCGGACCCACAAGACCCAAAGAATCGAAGGCGGATTCTTTGACACTGAGCCACCAGGGGAGCCCCGCACTGTCTTTTAAGGTGTGCATTCTTTTCTTATTTAGAATACCAGGGGACTAGCTTGGCCATTGTGAGCTTTAATATGCTGTGGGTTGTCATAATGGTGGCACATTCACAATCACTTACAAAGCCTGGTTTCTTTAAGAGTCAGAACACTCATAGTATGGATGAACTCTTCAGTCTGACTACAGTTGTATCTTAGAAGCTGAATTCAGCTGCTCACAATGTATCCCTGACAGCTGATGTGGCGAATTTTCTTTTTTTTCCTCGTGGATTTCTTTGAAGAGTGGTGGTGGGGAAACCTTGCCAAATTTTCTACCCTATAAAAACCAACCAGAGAAGGTGGTAGATGGTAGGGAGTTTATGACATAGATGTTGATATATAGTAATGTTCTCTGTGCTCACACATTTCAAAGAAAGACAAAGAAATTCTGAGGAATTTTCCATAGAAGGAGAACATAGTTGATCAGTAATTATGAGAACTCATTCTTGGAAAGGAAATTGATCTGAATATACAGTGCAACCTCAAAAAACATCAATTTTGTACTTTGTTAAGACTATTAATAAAAATTCCAAGGGAAAGTGATGTTTCATCAGTCTCGAGTCCATCAAATCCAGTTCTTCTAAGTCAGAAAGGTGAAGCTATTACAATTCTAGGCTATGGCATTTTCAGGTAATGGCCTTTTTCTCAATTTTTTCAGATAAACTAATAGTATGTGTGTGTATCATGGTATAGTTCTTGTCTAGATAAATAAGGACTCATTAAAAAAGTCAACTGTTATTCAGTTAAGATCAATGTGTCATTAATGATAAATATTCCCATTTAATCCAGGACGTTCCAACTCTGTTTTTGAGACACCGAAGCAGTAAGATAACATGACTCGTGTCTTGTTTTTTCCATTTTCCTTTATTGAATTTGAAAAGGTGAGATTTTCTTATAAAAACCCAATCAGTATTTTTATTTGTGTTACAAGCTTTGAGAAAGCTAAATTGTCGAGTCACTACCTTTCTGAGATTTATAATCCAGAGGCAGAGAGAGAGAGAGATAACATGGGATATTTTACAAGAAAAGATAAACTCTTTAGCTAAATTTTTGAAGAGAGATTTCACTGTCTTTATATGACAAATTCTTCATAAAATCTATAGAAATATTTGCTGGAGAAATTCAGAGGAGAAACTTTCCTCCTCAGGAGAAAATCAGTGGGAGAGAGAAGCAGAACTTTACCTGGAGAATGGGAAGGCAGGAGGAGGAAGTGAGGGCCAGGTGCATGCTTCAAGAGCTGTACCTTCATCGACTCAACAAATATTAATTGAGCTTCTACTATACGTCAGGTACTGTGCTCATTTGTGAGGGACGGAGGACATAGGCTCAATGAACAGGTCCAGGCCCTGATCACAAAGCTGTTACAGCCAAGACCACAGGCCCCAAATGGAGTTGCTTTCACTAAGCCTCAGGATACCAAACTGAGACGTACAGTTCCTGCTCTCCCAGAAATGGAACCTGGGTCACCGCACCATGTAAAGGAAAGTAACTTTGCAATAACTGACTTGATCTTTTGCCCGGTTAGCTTCTTTGTTCCTATTCCATTCTGACTATAAAAGTCTTTCATTTTGAACAGCTCCTTGGAGCTCCTTTTTGTCTGTTTATACTGAATGCTGCCTGATTCATGCTGATGTTTGCTCAAATACATTTTTTAAACATGCCTCAGTTTCCTTTTTAGCAGAGTTTACAAAGAAAAACTTTCATTTTTAGAGACATTTGCATTACCAGACTCATTTAAATGCCTACTTTAGATTGTCCCAAGTAGGGAGACAACTGTTAACCCATTTCCTCTTTCCTCCCCTCTTTCTGACCCCTGTCCTCACTCAGGAATGCAAGTCCTCATGAGGTCTCTACCTTTCTCCCTATTAGAGAATTGTTTTCATGAACAACTGGATACATTCATATGAAAGATTGAGAATACCAAAGGTCTCCTTTGAGAGATGTATTTTAACAGACAGAGTCACAGCTAATGATGTAAATCCAGGTACCAGCAAGATTTCCCAGAAGGCAATCTTGGTGTGAGGAGGTGATGGGGGGGTGGAAAGCCTTCCTCTCCTCTCAACCCTGCAACCACATCCCCAGGCAAATATACCTACAAGTACTGATTTATCAAAGATCTGATATTACTTTAAAATTGCTCAAGCTTTTACAATGTGTCAATTTGTCAACTAACTCAAACTATTTCTCTGAAGTCATTTAAATGAAAACAAAAGTAAGAGTGAAATCTTTGAGCAGCTTTCCTCTGTTCTTGTAAATCTCGTCACTGATTTCTTCTCATTCTTTGCTTCTTTGAGCATTTTATTATCCTTTAATTTGGGAACAATGTTCAAATTAAAGTATCCATAAGAGATTATTTTCAGTATTTTCCAAAAGTAAGGGTCTTTAGTAAAGATATCTTTGGCAGAGATTCTGAGGAGGAGGGTTTGGAAGGTTAAGTTTCAATGTGCAGGAAGTAGAGTGTGGTAAATAATTAGGGCCTGTGGTTAAACTGACCTTGATTATATCTAAATTTTACCACTTAATAAACTATGGCTTTTGGATAGGTTCTTTACCTTTCTCAGTGGCAGCTTTTTCATTTGTAAAGTGTTGATAATTATAGCATGTCTTATTAGATTGGTATAAGAATTTGATCAATGAATGCATAGCACTGATGAAGCCCTTACTAATTAATCATTACTGAGTAGTCATTCTTTTACGTAGCAAGTGTTTATTTCTGACTAAGTGCCGAACTTTGTTTTGGAACTGGGATACCGAAGTGAAAAAAGTTTCTGTCTCATAACGATTGTGTTCTAGTTGGAGTTCCCATACAATCAACACATAAATATGTAACATGTCAGGTAGTAAGTGCTATAAAGAAAACTGGAGCCAGGGAAGGGAAGAGAAGGCTGGTTGGGAAGAGAGGATTTCTTCCAACAAAGTCAGGGCAGGACTTTCTGATATTTAAGCAGAGTCCTGCCTGGGTAAAGGTAGTGAGCCCTGGGCAAAGTCAGGGGGAAAAAAAAAAAAACAAAACCACATAAAAGAGAGTTTGAGGTCAGGATTACAAGATTTGAGTCTAGGAGCCCCAAGATTTGCTTTCTCTTTGCCAAGTTCACTTTTGAGTGATTCTGTGTCATTTGGTGCAACTTTTTTTTTTTAATGCTGTTTAATTTCCTCAGTTATAAAATGCAGACTTTACTACATTTCCTTGGAGTTGTTGGGAGAACTGAAGAGACAAAACCTGGGATGAGCCTGCAGGAATGAGCCCCAAAGTCACTCCACAAAGCTGTAGCCATGCTTGGAGGAAGATGCTGCTGGGGGAGCAGTCAGGCTGCCCCCCAGTTCCACCCCACACCTGTAGAAATCTGCACCAGAAAAAGAATGATTCTGCTTCAGGTGCCCTGCTAATGTTGGGACCCTCCTCTGATAAAGGTTATCTTCTGCAGATCCTGAACCTGGAAATGTCTGGATCATTTAAAATCCCAGTTGGCTTTATAAAAGCAGGCGTTATGAGTTTTCCTGGTGCCTCAGAACAGACTAGGATGTGGTTTTCAAACCTGGGCAGAGTATTGCTGGAAAGCACTGGCTGACTTAACACAGGTCAATCATGTCAAGTCATTCCACAAAGGTCAAAACTGTGACATCTAATTTATCTACAATCCACACTAGATATCAGTAATGCCTTCCAAGAAAAGTCATTATCTGGCTAAATCATAAATATGTCAAAACCAGCATCAGCTTCTAGTATTATGCCAAGTCTAAGCATGTTCAAGCAAGAGGATGGAGCTTCTCTTATGCAGAACATTATTCAATCTAGCCATCATTTACAGAGTTTCTCTACATAATGCCACTCCTGGAATAGAACCCCAGGTCTCACAGGGGTCTTCAAGAGGAGGAACTTTGCAATCACACAGCATGATCAATGGAAAGCATTCAATGCCTTGGAACATCTGGGACCAGAGTGGGGACAGAGATCCCTGAGAATCAGGACAGAGGCCATAATTATGTTTACACAAGGGTCCTGCCCACTAGTGAAAGTGAAAGTGAAGTCGCTTAGTCGTGTCCGACTCTTTGCAACCCCATGGGCTGTAACCTACCCAGCTCCTCGGTCCATGGGATTTTCCAAGCAAGAATACTGGAGTGGGTTGTCATTTCCTTCTGCAGGGGCTCTTTCCGACCCAGAGATCGAACCCGGGTCTCCCACATTGTAGGCAGATGCTTTACCATCTGAGCTACCAGGAAAGCCCACTAGTATCTATGACCTAATCAATACCCTGCAATTTGTCCAGGTTAAGAGTCCCTCCTCTTAATAAGTGATGAAGCAGGAGATAGGCAGAGAAGACAAGATCATAAAGTATCCCGAAGAGCAGAAGAGGGCTGAGAACGCTGCCCTGNCAGCAGCAGCAGCAGGTTGGGAAATCTGTTGTGGGCCCAGGAGATAGGCTGTCAGGTAAACTGTTCCGAAGAGGATGCAGTGTCCGTCTCATGTTAGTTTTCCAGACTGAGCACCATTTTGAGTTGTGCTGAGAGCTTGGGTAAAACAATTTTTAATGTATTTGCTTCCTCCAATCCATCTCTTTTCGGTGAAGAGCAATTCTCACTTTTCTGTGAGGTCCATTTCCTTTGAATTGCAGTTTCAATTTTGCCCAGATTCTGTGTTTTTACTAATTAGTCCTCCACAGGGAAGAAGGGCTATGCTTTTCCAGTATTAGCTTATATCCCCAAAAGAGCAGATGGTGCATTCTGTCAAAACTGCTGGGTTCTTTCCCCAAACTTTAGGGTGCTTCAGCTTCAGATGATTCTGAGATGCCTAGAGGCATCATCTGATCTGACAGTTAGTCTTGAGGTGGGAAGTCCTCAGTCATGTTACACTGAATTCAAGCAGAGCAAACCAAGAAGATGGGGCTGAGGAAAAGCTTATAATAGATGCTGAATATGATTCCTATGGCAAAAAAGAAGGGCTTGATAACTGGAGGTAAGACTGGAAGAGAAGCAGTGATGAGTACTTAGATGGATTTATTACCCTTCCTTATAAAAATCAGGGGAAGAATTTATATTATTTTACCCTCCCAGATTGTTTTTGTTTAAAATTCAACCTAGTCCATTTCATTTGAAAATAATTAGAAACATCTGGTGTTCTATAGCTATTTCCCTCCCCATGATATAGATTCTTCTCACTTGGCTGAGCATTAATGGGATTCCCCTGTAGTGGCTGCTCCTTTCCAAGGAGGATTTCTGTATGTAGAAAACCACAGTTGAGTGGGGTGCTCTTTCTTATACAATGGGATGATCTATTGTGTTCATCTATAGCTCCAGTCACAAATGTGAGGTCATCATGCCATTCTAACTGTGACTGATCCTGATAATCACAAGGGTGACTTTGCAAATATGTTGAATTTTAAGATGTAAACATAAAGTAATAAAACTATTCATTTTGTCATTTCTCTTCTTCTTGATAAACACCTGGAAATTAGTTTTTTGAGCTGAGGCAAGAGGTATTGAATCATGGATCCCAGAATTATATGAAAAAGATCACCTTTACAATACCAAAAACTGTGCAGAAAGTCCAACTGAACAACTGATTTGAAGAATTGAAGCGAAGAAGCAGCATTGAGTCAGGTGATAAAGGACAGTAGAGCATGACAGCGAGGGTCTCTGGGAACCTTGAGAGGTTCCCTGAGACCCAGACTGAAGTCCCAGATCCCAGTGTCAGAGTCACTCGTCCCTTAAACAAGGGACAGGGTTATCAGTCCTACAGTGACATCCCCCTCCCTTCATGGTCTCCACCCTGCCTCCTTCCAAAAGCAGTCTACTGCATGAAAAATTGCATAATACATGTGAGAGAAGAAGTAGTGAGCAGAATTAATAGACGTCACCATTACCTGATACAAACTAATAACTATAATTGAGCAAGAAGTTTGTCTTAATTGTTGGTAGCTGAAACAAGTGAAAAGTGAAAGTGTAAGTCATTCAGTCATGTCTGACTCTTTGTGACCCCACGGACTGTAGCCCACCAGGCTCCTCTGTCCATGGAATTCTCCAGGCAAGACTACAGGTGCTGCTGCTACTGCTGCTAAGTCACTTCAGTCGTGTCTGACTCTGTGTGACCCCATAGACGGCAGCCCACCAGGCTCCCCGGTCCCTGGGATTCTCAAAGCAAGAACACTGGAGTGGGTTGCCATTTTAGCAATTCCCTTCTTCAAGGAATCTTCCTGACTCACAGATCAAACCTGGGTTTCTTGCACTGCAGGCAGATTCTTTACCTTCTGAGCCACCAGAGAAGCCCAAAACTGAAACAAAAAGAACACTAAAACCACTGGTTTAACTTGTGCATGGTGACTTTCCTCTTGTGAGTATATTGGTTTGTGGGTGTCATAGGTGGAACACCTAGCAACATAGCAGAAGGTATCATTGCTTTTTGTGAAAGTGAAATGTTTCCATCAGTTCCTAAAATCTCTCAAGCCATTATCTCAGTGAATATCACCAGTTGGCTGTGGGAATCTTGCATAGCCCAGTTTGAAGTCCTGCGTTTGTTTCTGCAAGATACATAGGGTATTATTGGTCTGGAATAATTTTGAAACTATTTTGTTTGAAAGTGTCCAGACTACAGAAGTAACATAATTGTGAATGAGATAAACTCCAAGTCCCTTTCTTGTCATTGAATTATGCTAATGGGTCAACTATTCCAATCCACTCTTGGACTAAAGGAAGACTAGTGTCAGGTAGAGGTGGAAGTTTTGGAATCAAGCTGAGAGCAGTTGTTATTCTGAAGATCCTTGCATTCACAGTAGTAACATTATCTCATCCTCAACAGCAGAAATAAGATTCAGAAGCAAGGTCCTACCCTTAGATGCAGGACCAGGGTTCTGACTCATGGGCAGCACCCAAGAAAATCAGACCCCTCAAACCTTTACTTAATAATACTTTTGGATTATTTGTTTCAAATCTTCACTCACTCATCTGGCTCCCTGGCTTCTGATGACCTTGGCTTTTGAAACTTTGAGTAATTTCTTTTTTTTTTTCTTGAATAATTTCTTTTTTCACTTACACTGAAGTATAGTTCATGTGGGTGTTCCCAGTCTCTCAGTTGTAAAGAACCTGCCTGTAACGCAGGAGCCAGGAGCAGCAATTTTGACCTCTGGGTAGGGAAGATCCTCTGGAGGAGGGCATGGCTATCCACTCCAGTATTCTTGCCTGGAGAATACCATGGACAGAGGAGTCTGGACGGCTACAGTCCATGGGGTTGCAAAGAGTCAGACGTGACTGAAGCGACTTAGCATGCACCCATAGTTCATTTATAATATTATGTTGGTTTCAGGTGTACAGCAATGTGATTCACTTATATACATCAGGTGTTAAGCTATTTGGCCTCTTAATGGACACAAAGTTTCAGCTGGGGAAGATGAAAATGTCCTGGAGATGGATGGTGATGATGGTTGCACAGCAGTGTGACTGTACTGAATGCCACTAAACCATATATTCATAAATGATTAAAATGGTAAATGTTGCTATGTAAATGTTAATACAATAAGAAAAATGGAAAGAGTAAAAAGAAAGATAAGAATTGGGACTGGGTGGGTGTAGGAGGAGTGGGTGACAGATATCCTGTCTGCTAAGGAAAAGGGTCATGCTTGAGATAAAGAGATGGAGGTCATTTTGCATCTAGCTATAGGGGGTAAGAGCAGATAGAGGAAAGTTAGAGGGCTCAGTTCTCCATAAACATCAGATCAAGAGGCCAGAAATAGGTGAATGGGTTCCACAAATATTCTACAGTTCTTGCATTGATTAGGAAATCCTGTCTGATCTGTTCACGTATCTCCTAACCTCCTTACCCCCCCCACACATATTATATTGTATTGCTTCTTGACTGCTTGTATAATCCCATCTTACTGAGCCATGGAAATTTGCACACACTATATCCTTTATATATATGTCTCATTTAGCCTTGTCATCCGTGTGTGTGTGTGCTCAGTTGTGTCTAACTCTTAGCAACTCCATGGACTATAACCCACCAAGCTCCTCTGTACATGGGATTTCCCAAGCAAAATAGTGCAGTGGGTTGCCATTTCCTACTCCAGGGGATCTTCCCGACCCAGGAATCAAATCCAGGTCTCCTGCTTTGCAGGCAGATTCTTTATCAACTGTGCAACCTGGGAAGTTAGCCTTGTTATCAGGTATGCTCTTTTGGATGCCCTCAGATTCAAAATGTAGAAATACAACCCACCTCATGTGGGTGAGTAAGTTGGCAGGTCAACAGGAGAAGCAGTGCTAGAAGAAATCAAGAAATGCCAGGGCTGATGGAAGCTCATAGGATTTGACTCCAGAGCCTCTTTAAGCTTGTGTTCAGTGGTCTCTGGTCAACACCGAAATCAGGTTGATTATGTTCTTTGCAGCCAAAGATGGAGAAGCTCTAGACAGTCAGCAAAAACAAGACCAGGAGCTGACTGTGGCTCAGCTCATGAACTCCTTATTGCCAAATTCAGACTTAAACTGAAGAAAGTAGGGAAAACCACAAGATCATCCAGGTATGACCTAAATCAAATCCCTTATGATTATACAGTGGAAGTGAGAAATAGATTTAAGGGCCTAGATCTGATAGATAGAGTGCCTGATGAACTATGGATGGAGGTTCATGACATTGTATGGGAGACAGGGATCAAGACCATCACCATGGAAAAAAAATACAAAAAAAGCAAAATGGCTGTCTGAGGAGGCCTTACAAATAGCTGTGAAAAGAAGAGAAGTGAAAAGCAAAGGAGAAAAGGAACGATATAAGCATCTGAAAGCAGAGTTCCAAAGAATAGCAAGGAGAGATAAAGCCTTCTTCAGTGATCAGTGCAAAGAAATAGAGGAAAACAATAGAATGGGAAAGACTAGAGATCTCTTCAAGAAAATTAGAGATGCCAACAGAACATATCACGTAAATATGGGCTCGATAAAGCAAATGGTATGGACCTAACAGTAGCAGAAGATATTAAGAAGAGGTGGCAAAAATACACAGAACTGTATAAAGAAGATCTTCACGATCCAGATAATCATGATGGTGTGATCACTCCCCTAGAGCCAGACATGCTGGAATGTGAAGTCAAGTGGGCCTTAGGAAGCATCACTATGAACAAAGCTAGNCAACCAAAGGCTCACGATCGATTACATGGGGTGGAAGAAAGATAATTCCTCAGCTGTTGTCTCTACTCATGTGATGTCAAAGAAAATAACGCTCAGGACATGTAACTAAGCAGGTTCCCAAACTATTCATATGCCTTGATCTCATTTTTGCAAAATCCCATACAAAACGCATTGTAAGTATATAGACAAAGGATAGGAAAGTGAAGTCGCTCAGTCGTGTCCGACTCTTTGCGACCCCATGGGTTGTAACCTATCAGGCTTCTCTGTCCATGGGATTTTCCAGGCAATAGCACTGGAGTGGATTGCCATTTCCTTCTCCAGCGGATCTTCCCGACCCAGGGATCGAACCCAGGTCTCCCACATTGTAGACAGACGTTTCACTGTCTGAGCCACCAGGGAAGTCCCAAGGATAGGAAGGAGGCACACAAAAGAATGTTAGCAGCACTTTGTGTCTGAGGGGAAATAATGGAAATACGTACATGGTTTCTATTTTCTATTTTATTTCTTATTTGCCTATTTGTGTTTTCTAAATGTGTTCAGCAAACGTATTATTCTGTGAAAACTAACTCTTTGATATTCAGGTCAGAGTACAGGATGAACATAAACCAAATTTTTGTCAATGGCTTTATTATGTTTATAGATCACTCATCATCTGGGACCCTGAGCCATTCTCATTTTGTATTAATACCTTTCCATTCAGAAGTTATCCACACAACTGTTCCTGGGCTTCTCATCATAGCACAAAGCAAAACCAAGACTGAACAAGTGAAGTGTCAGAGGGAAATTGAAGCATGGAAAGGGTACACATGATAATTATTTGTTAAGTGAATGAATGAATGAAATGATACTGTAGGCAGATGTTCATGACAAGGCAACTGATAACACACAGAGTAAGACTGACAATGTGACTCACAGCACGATCCCAATTTTGCAGGAATACAAGGAACATACACACACACACACACACACACACACCCCATGAATTTCTCCAGGCCCTAACAGCCTATGGATACAATTGGAGTCACATTAATGGTCATAATTCAGAAGGCACCAGCACGTGTCCCCACCTGCTTCACAGAGAATCCCCTGAAAATAATGAATTCAGTGGATAATGAGAAAATAGACACAAAAGTAAAAAGAAAATGATCTTTTGTTGTCATTAAAGTGGTTTTCCGCAGTTCATTTTTAACATATCAGACTGTCAACTTTAACTTTCAAAATGTACTCTTTGGAAAGGCTGTTACATTTCTCTGCTTCTGTGAAATCTAAAGGTGTGTGAAAGTATAGGCCTACGTGTGCACACACACGTGCACGTGTGTGTGTGGGTGTGTGTGTGTCTCCTTTCCTGCATGGTGTGTGTTCTTCAGCCACTCTCTCCTTGAAGGGGATGGATGGCCTTAAATGTTTTCTATATTCCATGGCCCTAGGTCAGCACTGGGCACATATCACAGGAAAACCACATTCTCAGTCTGGAAAAAAGCTTCAAAATCTCTCCTGCCTTTTGGCCTAATGGTGTTTTCTGGACTCTTCAAAGCCAGACTGTCATTTTATGGCAAGGCTGAAGCTCTCTGTGCTAATCCTGGCTAACTGAAATGGAAGCCAGGCAGTAGCTGAGGACACCCCCAAATAATTCCACTCACAGACCCTCCATCCTTCTTCCCCTCAGTAATCTAAGAAGTAGAGTGTATCATGTTGAATTTAAAGATTTAATGAGTAAAAGAAAAAAGATAAATCTGAAAGCACTTCTGGCTTTCAACACTTTGTTTCTTTTGAAATATGGTAAATGGTGTTTTGGGGGAAAAGAGAAGGTGAAGATAGAAAAATGAAGAGTTGAATTAAGTTCTCCTTTTCCTATTCATCTGAAGCATTTTTATTAAATTGCTGCAGCTTATCTAGAACAACTAGACAACTGCAGGGCTCACTCACTCTTGGTTTTGTGCTGGCTTTGCCTTTGCTTTCCCACTGACCCTCCACTGCCCACTCACCACCACTTATCCCTGGGAGAGACCTGTCTCAGTGCATTAATGAAATCACTAATGTCTGGCCATATACACCCTGATACCACTGTTTCTAGCATGACATTTATATGATGCTCAGCCTCCAGTATCTTTCATGAGGGAGTTTTTATGTGTCACTGAAAAATACTGGATAACACTCTTTATTAGCCCCCTGATACCCCCAGCCCATCAATACTTGTCCAGCCTGATGAGATCATGCTATGGTTCTTAATCAGGGTGAAAGAGAGCAAGAAATACCTTTATTAAAAAATCAATTAAAAACCAGTTGCCCCAGGTAAACAAAAAAATCATCAGGGCATGAAAAGAGGACAAATAACGAAATGAAGTGGCAGGCGGCACTGCTCAGGAAAAGGCCTAGAGATGACCGGTCACTTTCACAAATGGCAGTGTTTCTATTTGTCTTGTTTTCGATAAAAACTGATTCCTTCGAGTATTTCCTTCAAACCCAAAACTGCAGCCACTTGCCATTCTTGTGTGCTCTAAACAAACTTCCTTTGATTGGAGTGCACTGTTGCAGAGACACTGATAAACATACCTGGTCCTCAGCACATCGAGTCACAGGAAGGACGCCTATTTGACCTAGCAGTGTGGTGCAGGCCTCGGGTTTCTGCTTTAGAAGCAGGCGGGGTGATGGTTTGAAGTCCAGATTTGAAGTTCTCATTCCCAGAGAGTTCTGTGTAATTATGCTGAGAAGAAGCCAGCATAAATGCAGGCAGATGTTCATGACAAGGCAACTGATAACACACAGAGTAAGACTGACAGTGTGACTCACAGCACGATCCCAATTTTGCAGGAATACAAGGAACATACACACACATACACACACACCCCATTAAAATGCAGGTAAGTAAGTGCTGCATTTTAAGTAAGCACTGTAGATGGGTCGTGTGTAAAAATAAAGGCTGAGAAACCACTCTTATAAGAGGTGTGATCCACAAGCCTGACCTCCAAAGTTCACCAGAAAGCCCTAGGTACTTAGGTCTTCCAGTGAACACAACCATGTAACAATCCATTCCAACCAAGACACAGAACATTTATCTCCTACCTAGAAAAGATCTCTCAGCCCTACTGCAGTCTTGCCTCAGTTGTTTCAAGTAATCACTGATCGAATTTTAACTACCGTAGGTTAGTTTTGTCTGTTCTAGAGCTCTGAATCGGAGAAGGCAAAGACACCCCACTCCAGTACTCTTGCCTGGAAAATCCCATGGATGGAGGAGCCTGGAAGGCTGCAGTCCATGGTGTTGCTGAAGGTCAGAAGTGACTGAGCGACTTCACTTTCACTTTTCACTTTCATGCATTGGAGAAGGAAATGGCAACCCACTCCAGTGTTCTTGCCTGGAGAATCCAAGAGAGGAGGGAGCCTGGTGGGCTGTTGTCTATGGGGTCGCACAGAGTTGGACACGACTGAAGCGACTCAGCAGCAGCAGAGCTCTGAATAAAGGATGGAACCATGGTCTTTTGTGTCTTGCTTCTTTTGCACAATATCTTATTTATGAGGTTTTGTGATATAATGAATGTTAGCTCCTTTCTGGGGCACATTTAGCCAATGCCAACTACCATCATCATCAGTATCATTGTCATCAATATCATTTTATCCTCTGAAGATTTTTTAAATTATTATTTTTGTTTTCTTGACTATTTGAAAGTAATGGAAACAAATGTGGTGACCACACAGCCTGGGAATAATACTCTTTTTTTGGCAGCATGACAGTCCTCCTGTTGGAAGGTCCAGGTATTCTCAGCTATATCAGAGAAACACTGAGACATAAGACATGAGATGGCTGCTTCACCTGGGTGCAGTATCGCTGCAACACGGACACCAGTCGCTGGAGCTCTGTGACTCCGACCACAGCAACTTCACATGATTTCCGAGAGAGGCGGGGCACAACTGTTAAATGAACGTTTCTGCTTGAAACATATGAATTCACAAAGCTCACAAGTAACAGGGCCAGATTCCCTCAGTCATGGGAAGAAACCCTTAATTTGAGAACAACAGTATTCTTGCCTGGAGAATCCCATGAACAGAGGAGGCTGGCAGGCTATCGTCCACAAGGTTGCACAGAGTCGGACACGACTGACGCGACTTTGCATGCACATACTACCTACATCTCAACTTCTAAAGAAAGCTGGCATGGAGTTACATGCATTCTCCTTAATTGTTCTCCAGCTATGATACTTAGAATACAGTTATTTAGAAAATTAGGAAGAATAAGATAGGGCACAAGTATTCTTGTGTTCAGTTCTGGTTCAGTTGGGGTTCTTTATATGGAACTGTAGATGGAGAGTCTAGTGTTAGATTTATTTTATTATTTATGTATTTATTTTTGTCCTGAAGGCTTTCAACCTGAAGTCCCTCCAGAGTGGATGAGAAACTCCTTCCAGGAAAATGAAATCTATGGCCTAAGAAATATATGGCACGAAGCTCTATTTAGTAAGATATTCCCCTGGTAGAAAGCCCAACATTAGACATTATGCCCTGTTTGGAAAAAATAACATTCATATTAAATAGTCTGCATTTGGAAGAAAAAAGGGATAGCAAGAAACAACAAAAAAAAGCAGAAGTCCCGATGAGGATAACTTTTCTTTGCCATGCTCATGATGACAGAGCAAAGTGGCTCATGGGAAGGACAAAATATTTTATTCCATAGCAACCAATGTATCAGACAGCCAGCAATGGAACATTAAAGAGAGAGCGAGGAGTCCGAAACCCCTGTGTGAACTCCTGGAACAAGCGTTCTGAGGCCCTGCCAGTCTTCTTCACTTATGGTTCGTTGGAAGAATCCCCTTGTTTTGCTTTTAGTACTTAATTTTGTGGACATTTCTTTTCATTAACTTGTTTCACCAATAACTGTTCCGTGCCAGCTTTGTGCCAAGTGCTGGGCAAGCTACAAGCTGTTTCTGGCAGTCTTAAAAAAGTAAAGAATCTCATTTTAATGTGGCGTGGGAGACACACTAATTTCCTGAAAATTTTGTTTTGGCTCTATTTTTAAATGTGTAGGATTATCATTTCTCTCAAAGACATAAAACTGTAGGGCTTGATTTGTGTCTAGTTCTTACATGGTCCCCAGGACATTATGTTCAGTGCGTCTTATTATGTGCCTCGTCTCCCTGCAATCTGATCTCCTTGATGGCAGAGGTTGAGCCTTAATCATCTTTGTCTCCCTAGGGCTTAGCAGAGGGTCAGGCTCCAAAACTGCTCAAAAAAATTCTTCAATAGATGAATGAACAGAAACAGAGGAGCTTTGCTACTCTGCCTCAGAAAAAATATAGATGAACACTTAAGAGAAGGTAATTCAATTAAGAATCAACTGAAGAGTTGATAAGAAATGCTCATTCCCCATTAGTTGTCAGGGAAACCTTAATTAGGTCTGGGGTGGGTCTCAGGAAAGCAAGTATTCAACAAACTCCCCAGGTGGTTCTTAAGATCAGACACATTTAGGAAAGTCTGCTCCAAAGTAAAACACAGCAATACAGATATAAAACCAGTTGAAAAACAGGGACTAATGTTTTAGCTAGAGACCTTATTTGTATAGACAATAAACACTGACACCTAAAATACACTTGAAAATCATGTTACTGCTAGTATTCATCTACATAGAAGCTGCGTTTCAAAGCCAGCCTTCCTCTCCACAGTAAGTGATCACTGACTCTGCCCCCCAGGACACCAGGCTGACAGCCTCACCTTCCGAGGTTGCTAGACCTTAGTGGTCCCTGTTACTACTTCCATCTCCCAGTTTCAATTCTTGATGTAAATGAGGGCCATTCTGAGGTTGTCCGAGAGCTAAATTTACTGCCCATTGATTTTCACGAATCCTGCGGGTCCCGTGAAGCCCTCTTAAATGAGTATCAGATACAGGAACAAAGCTGGGAAATTGAATAGGAAACACTTGCTCAGGGTGAAACGGGGATGTTCATCTGCTCTGCTGAAAAACACAGGCCCAGTGTGATCCTGCATAAGCCCAGGCCAGTGCTGGTAAACACATATTTTAAGGAAAAGCCTCAGTCATGCCCCAATTACTGTACAGATGTCCAGGTTAGAACAGGACAAATGGGCCAGTGACTCTAATTGGCTCCTTGGACAAATTCAAATTTTGAATAAGTCAGAGAAAAGGTGAGGTTGCTGTAGCATTATTTGATGATAACTTCCTGCAAAAGCATTATTTAATTGACATCCTAAAGCCTAATACAGCCCCTCCTAGAACTGGTCACAAAGTCCTACAAGCTTATGAATTCATGCACACTTATGAATCCACAGCGATGAGCAACGATGCCTCTGCCAGTGAACGGCTGGTACCACGAGTCAGTCAACTTTCTTCCATCCCACAGTCAGATGCAACAGGCTCCCATGCCAGCGTGTCCATTTGCATTTTAGTAATAGAACAAATTGCGTATCTACTATTAGGTTCTCCTCTGCTAGGAGGTAGAAGTATAAAGCAAAATGAATCTCGGTCTCATGCCATGCAGAGTTTATAATCTAACAGCATAGTTGTGCCAAATAAATAACATCATCAGGGTAAAATGTGCAAAATCCTCCATCGTGATACAGACCAGTGCTTCTCAAACTTTAATGTGCATGGGAAACTGGGGACCTTGTTATAATGCAGATTCTGATTTGGTCAACCTAAGATGGTGCCCTAAGTCCCACAATGCTAACAAGCTCCCACGTAATGCCATGGTGCTGATCTGAGAATCACACACTGCATGATGAGGCATCAGGCCTCAGAGCACAGATGTCAAGTGGATATATACCTTAGGAGGTCAGGAGAAAGGTACAGATATAATTTGGTCAGTTATAGACGTGTGCGTGTATACTCGGTCGTGTCCAACTCTTTGTGACCCCATGGACTGTAGCCCACCAGGCTCCTCTGACCATGGAATTTTCCAAGAAAGAATACAGAACTGGGTTGCCATTTCCTACTCCAGGGGATATTCCTGACCCAGGGATTGAACCTGTCACTTCTGTGTCTACTGCATTGCAGATTCTTTACCACTGAGCCACCTGGGAAGCCCATAGTTATAAACACATGGATGGCTTTGAAAGCCATGAGGCTGGCTGAAGTCACCCAGAACAGGACTGTGGGTGGAAAAACCATACCACTAATACTGATAATGGGTTTCACACACACAAATGTGACTGGGATCAAAAAATTCCTTTTAGGGCAGTGAAAACTAGTTAGGAGCTCCAAGTTGGAATCTAGTTGTAGTGTCTCAAATGCCACTTAAAAGAATTTGGTCTTGAAGAAGCAATTCTTGTTCTTGATGATCCTGGGGGAATCGAGCAGTTTGTGAAGCTGATGGCAAGATGACATCAGCCTTATGGAGTCACATCACCCACTGTTTATATAAATAAGTCATATTAAACAAGTTAGGCTAATATTCTACTCTGCAGCTCTGGTAATTCCACAAAACATTTAAGAAAGCAATTTTGGGTGACTTTCTCAATGTTGCAAGCAAGTTATTCCTGTCACCGAGGGCAGACTATAAATATGACACATCTCTATTCGGTAATTGCTTTATTTCAGATTAAGACTAGCAATTTTCTTGTCAGAGACAGGCATGCAGTAAAAAGGAGGGAGGGGGCACATTTGGACAGCTCAGCCAGTTTTTGCCACTTGAAAAGCCATCTACAGTTATTTTGTTTTAAATGAACATGGCAGATTCAACATTCGTCCCAAATTTGTTTTCTCTTGTGGTCTCTTTGGTTTGATACTCTTTAAAGTTAAAAACTTTATTAATCCTGGTAAGTGCAGTTCTGTTGTATCTTGTTCCTTCCCTCTAATCTGGACTGACTTTATCCCGGGAGTTCTTAGGGGAAGTGGATAAAAAGGTTGGAAAAACTAGATAGTGTAATAGGCACACAGGTTCACTAATCCTGTCCACCCTGGTCATTAAACTAAGTACGCTCTTTCGCAGGCCTGCATTTAGCTCTGCATAGTCAGCTATGGTTGCCATGCAGCTGTGTGTCTTTTATATGTTAACATGTGTGTATTCATCCTGCCTTCCCAAGGGCACTGACTGTGAGGTATGTACCTGGTGATTATGTGGTGAATGTGACTAACTCATTCCATTTACTGAAGACAGCGTTCATCATTTTCCCCACAATTTTTGCCGTATTCTTTCTCAATATAATGTTTGGAGGTTGTAGAGCATGCCGGGAGAGGAGAACAAGGCAGACTTCACCTTGACCTCTGAAGTTTTAGTCTGTGCATGCTAAGCCGCCTCACTTGTGTGCGACTCTTTGCATCCCTATGGACTGTAGCCCTTCAGCCTCCTCTCTCCCGGGGATTCTCCAGGCAAGAATACTGGAGTGTATTGCTACACTCTCCTCCAGGGGATTTTCCTGACCCAGGGATGGAACCCATGTCTCTAAGTCTCCTGCACTGGCAGGGGGGTTCTTTACCACTATGCCACCTGGGAAGCCTGAAGTTCTAGTCTCTCTAAACATGAAAATCTGATGCAGAAACAACAAAATGTTAACATTTGTTCATTCTGGGTGGTGACCATTCTGGTATTTGTTATATTTGTTT
The DNA here is from genome assembly GCA_006410615.1 of Neotragus moschatus. Taxonomy (NCBI): domain Eukaryota; kingdom Metazoa; phylum Chordata; class Mammalia; order Artiodactyla; family Bovidae; genus Neotragus; species Neotragus moschatus. The sequence continues at coordinate 1,216,477 of SJYA01001137.1, read as the reverse complement.
TCCCCATTATTTAAATAGTATTTTAACTTCTTCCAAAATAATTTTTAAAAAGCTCAGCTAAGTGGTCATGTATGGATGTGAGAGTTGGACTGTGAAGGAAGCTGAGTGCCGAAGAATTGATGCTTTTGAACTATGGTGTTGGAGAAGACTCTTGAGAGTCCCTTGGACTGCAAGGAGATCCAACCAGTCCATTCTGAAGGATATTAGCCCTGGGATTTCTTTGGAGGGAATGATGCTGAAGCTGAAACTCAGGTACTTTGGCCACCTCATATGAAGACTTGACTCATTGGAAAAGACTCTGATGTTGGGAGGGATTGGGGGCAGGAGGAGAAGGGGACAACAGAGGATGAGATGGCTGGATGGCATCACTGACTCGATGGACATGAGTCTGAGTGAACTCCAGGAGTTGGTGATGGACAGAGAGGCCTGGCGTGCTGTGATTCATGGGGTCACAAAGAGTCGGACACGACTGAGTGACTGAACTGAAACTGAACTGAAGAACTCAAGGTAAACAACTCTCAAGGAACAAAGTAATTTCCCTCTGACTTGTCTTTCTTGCCTCCACTTGCCTTGAACCAGAAACCTTGTCAAGAGATTTAAAGAGAAGTGGTGATGAAATTTGCAACTTAAAATTAATTTAAAGCTATTTTGGTTACGATGATTTTTAAATACTAAATTGCTGGCTAATTTACATACACTGAAACTCACTCTTGTCAATGTACAAGTCAATGAATTTTAACAAATGCAGACTCTGCAACCAACACCACCACTGGGTGTGCTGGCCAAGATACAAAAATGGTTCCATCAACTTTTATAGGCTTCCCTGGTGGCTCAGATGCTAAAGAATCTGTCTGTAATGTGGGAAACCCCCATCGATCCCTGGATTGGGAAGATGCCCTGCAGAAGGGCATGGCAAGCCACTCCAGTATTCTTGCCTGGAGAATCCCATGGACAGAGGAGCCTGGCAGGCTACTGTCCATGGGGTCACAAAGAGTCAGACATGACTAAGTGACTAACATTCACACACACACACACACACACACAGACACACACACCTTTTATAGGTGACCCCTTCCCCCACCTCAACTCCTGGTAAGCACCCATCTGTGTCAGCCCTAGAGTTGCCTTTCCCTTTTTTTTTTTTTCAGATGAATTTATTTCCTAGGTTTTAATTGTGAGAGGTTCTTATTGTTCAATCAGTAAATTATTAGTTGTTAGTTTCTAAGGGCAGTTGGAAATAAATAGTACCAGTAACACAGTTTCTTAACAGAGAGTTCTCACTTCATTATTCATGTGCAAATATCAAATCCAAATCTTCTGAAATTTAATTTACTGATCTTTTTGTGTAAAGTGGATTTCCCATGGCTTTCCTGTAGAGAGTAAATTGCAGCTCACATTGAGTCATTAGAATCTCACATGCAATTCTTGTCAGCATCCTTGCTGAGGGTGCAGAATAAACCCCCACCAAACTTATTTCACTCTCAAGGGCCAAACTGCACTTCCTTTCCGGTTTCCCGTCTGTGTCAGAACCCACAGTAAGCTGCTTTGACACGAAGGTGACAGCATTTCTTTTCTTCTTCTGTTCCATTTAATTAGTTTTAGCAGATATATAAAGAAGTTTTAAAATTGCTTTCAGCACCTTCTTTTCAAATACTACATTCCAAGTTTAAGCTCAAACTTAAGGGTAATGAGCCTGGTATCAACACCTGACAGAAAAGAGCATAATGAATGCATACGTATTTTCAAACACCCTCTTGCCAAGACCGCTTATATCCTTCCTATGAAAGCACAGTATAGATTACTTCCGCCTGCTTCTTATGCATATCATTTTAATAATCTACCTTGGTGTCTCAGCAAAACTAGGAGTTTCTGAGAAAAAGAGCTTCACTCTCCAGACACTTTGGAGAAAAAATGAAACCAGTGAAAACCCCATTCTGCCTTGGTGCTCACATTGAGAAGTAACTTCAAATTTTCACTGAAAGCAATTAGAAGATATATTTCTACTTAGGAAACACATATGCTCTGTTAATGGAAGTCAGGAAGCAAGCATGAGTAATCTAAAGAGAAGACAATTTTATAACACACATTAGGAAAAAACCCTAGAGATTCAGAGACCATATGAGACAGCAGATGGATATACAGACAGACATACAGGATTTCTTACAAACCTTTTATCATTTTAGCGTGCACTATTTCCAAGTGCTTAATATTTATATTTACATGATAGTTTTAACTTGCCATAATGTTTCTATGATATCAAACGAACAGAAATAGTCTTCCTTCATAAGGAACAAAACCAACGCACACACATAAAAATTAATTTTATAGTGAAAAGCTGTGTGGTCTGTCAACTTTTAATTTAATACTTATAGCATTACATGGCTTTTCAGTATGAGAACTGTATCTGTGTGTATTCTTTAGATAAAGCCAGGAGCTGTTTCATATGTTTTAAAAACTAAAATAATCAGCTCTTAATAGCAGCCAAAATAATCAGCTCTTAATCTGCATTCCCATTATAACACTTTAGACATTTTAAATTTACTCATATGGTTTACTTGAATACGCAAGCAAATACACCCTACAAAGAAAAGACAAATATTTATGTACAAATAAATAGTGTTTTAGTGAACAGGCACTCAGATGTGAGGGCTGATGTTTTATGACTTGACTCTTAGCCTCAATAAAACATGCTCACAAGGCAGCATTTTTTCTTTGGGGATAAGTCATAACTTTGCCATGGAGGGTTATTAGGGGACCATTTACTGACATGGGACTGAACCTACAATTCCCACAGAGAAGTGTTATTTAGAAAGGAAGGTTGATATAGGGGATTTTCGGGAAAGTTCTCCCAGGGGACCTGAAGGTCCCCTGGTGTCAGACAGGCAGCACAACCTTCCTTATTGAAACAGAGGATATTATGTTGCAGCAATTGTTCCTGAGTGAGCTATGGCAGGAACACAGCACCTCTCCACCTGTGTAATCTGCAAATTTATACCGACGGAAAACTAACAGCATAAAAGTGCAAACTGTTTTGAGAATGCTTACTGGCTTGTCTGAGAGAGATGTTTGTTTCTTTGCCTATGTGCAGAGACATGTACTTTAAGGTCTAATAGTATCGCTTAAGGGAGGACTTGCCCAAAGGTCTAGTGGGATTGAGTTCTAGGAGGTATTAAATCGATTTCATCCTAAAGCCTCTAAGGCCCCAGGGTGGTTATAAAAAGTAGTCAAGGTGTTCTCTTCTCCATCAGTTGCTGAAGAATCTGTAGCACAGATTTACCTACAGGCATCATTCATCTGCATCCCACTCAAACGTGGAATCAGGCCCTGGGGAAATGTACCACTTTCTGCCAGAAGACCAAAAGCCAATGAGGGTGACAACTATCTGGGAGATATTGCATTAGATAGGGAATAAAGCAGTAGGCACCCTTTGGTCCATCTGTATCTCGATCTCCTGAACTTTCTTTCTAATGCAAAAATAGTCAAAGCATAGAAAACCTAGAGAGAAGAATCGATCCAAATTTGGGGCAAGTCCTAAAGGAAAGACCCAGCTTGACATTCCTTTCTGCCCACCAGTGACCAGGTAAGAATAGACAGAGGAGCCTGGCAAGATATAACCCATGCAATGGCAAAGAGTTGGACACAACCGAGTGACTAACACTTTCACTTTCCCCCCACATATCTAATAACACTATTTCCAGTCTAAACCCAGTGCTTCTCAAACTTTCTCCAAAGTGCCACTAATGGCAGCCAAGAGGAACCAAGGGCTGGGGAACCCCAACAAATACACTATTGTGAAGTCTCACAATTTCCCAAAAAGTGATATCATTTTTTGCAGCTGATGCCACAAACTAAGTGTACTGGTGTCCCCAACAGTGAGCAAGAGGAATTAGGTTGAAGTCACAATATGAATATTTTGATTGCATATAAGAGGTAACCAATTAATATTTTCATGTACAGGATTCCACTTTTCAAATGGTTTCCAAATTATGTCTTGTTTTATCCATCCAGCAACCCATCATGGGAAGAAGGGGGCTTGCTATTACTACTAATTTAAAAAGCAGGGCCCCAAAGAGACTTTTAACTTTCCCCTAAAATTGACAAAGTTCCTGAAGAGTTCATCTGTTCCTAGTCTAACACTCCAGAAACAAAAGCCAATATTTTTCAATGTTCACTGTGTGAAAAAGGTATTCTTAGTGTTTTTTGATGCATTAATCTAGTTATCCAAATCTATGAGTTATGCATAGACTGCATTACGTATTCTCACACTTATTAGCATTCATCTAATTTCCTTGTCCTAAACTATGAGATCTGTACATGATGGCACCGAGGTGACAGATGAGAAAAATCACATGCGTTAGTGGAAACAGCATTGGACTTACAGTCTGATTGAGATCCCAGCTCCATAGGTAGTACAGCTTCAATATAAACTAGAGGACGCCTTGAGCAGCCTGCTGGCCCTTAAAACCCATTTCTCCACCTACCAGTTTTCTGGCCATGGGCAAGTTACTTAATCATTCTTCCCCTCCCTTTCCTCTGCATTTAAAATGGGGATAGAATCTTGTTGAGTTCTGAGTGGATTAAAGGAGTTGATATAAATAACCTGCCAAGAGCAGTGTCTAACATACACAAAGTACTCCATAACTGTCAGTTCTTAATTTTTTTTAACCTCCCAGCTGAACGTCATTGAACAAGTCACATCACCTCTTTGAACGTCAAGGTTCTCACCTAAGAAAACGCTTGTGATGATATTTATCTACCTCATGGATTCCGTAGAGATAATATATATAAAACTTAAGCTCTTGCATTATAAGGTTTTAGAAAAATGTGGTATCACTTTTATGACTTCTGAGTTTATCTGAGTTTATCTCTGGCCCTGGCCAATCCCCTGAAATCCACTCCTGATCTTCCTACTGTCCATTTTAATGTGGAATTAAAAGACATTAATTCCTCAATTCATTCTCTAAGTACATACTTAGTAGCATACTTCCTCTGTGCTGAGAGATGGGATATGGAGACCTCGTGGTGAGTGCCTCAAGTCTGCAAGCCAAGAGGTGAACAGACAAGAAAACCAGTGTTAACCACACAGCATCCTATGGCTGATGGGCTAAAGGAGGCAGAGTAGGGGCCACTGATAGGCTTTCAACAGACAGAGGAGCCATGGAAGTCTTCTATGGGAGGTAATATTTTAACATCAAGTCTTAAAGCATGGTCGATATATTCAATCTCTCTTTCCCTCTGTATCTTTTAAAAATAGATGACTGTTTATCCAACTCAGGTGTCTTAGGATGGTCTGCTCTACAGTAAGGACATTGATCAGGGTTTGTCAAACATTTCTTTATGTTTTAGCTTTATTAGGGTTGGACCTGAGTGATACCAGGAATTACAGAACTCACCAGAAATCTTCAGGTACAATTTGTTTGGCAGCATAAAATCCAGGTTTTCTGCAACAGGATTCTGAAAATGGTGTCTAAGATCATTCTTTCACTGGAAATCATAAGAATCAGATTTCACTAGCCAGAAAGAGTGGTGGGATCATCATCATAATTTTTCAGTTCAGTTCAGTTGCTCAGTCATGTCCAACTCTTTGTAACCCCATGGACTGCAGCACGCCAGGCCTCCCTGTCCATCACCAACTCCCAGAGTNCGTATCTAAATCCACTACTTCCAGTCTAACCCTAGTGCTAATGGCCACCACAAGGAACCAAGGGCTGGGGATCCCCAACAAATACATTGTTTTGAAGTCTCAGTTTCCTAAAAGCTAATATCATTTTTGCAGTTGAAGCCATAAACTAAGTATCAAAAGTCAAAGTCAAAATGTTAGTTGCTCAGTCATGTTCAACTCTTTGCGACTCCATGGACTATAACCTACTGGGATCCTCTGTCCATGGGATTCACTGGGCAAGAATACTGGAATGGGTTGCCATTTCCTTCTCCAGAGGATCTTCTCTACCCAGGGATTGAAACTGGGCCTTCCGTGTCACAGGTAGATTCTTTATTTTAATATCAGANATGTTAGTTGCTCAGTCATGTTCAACTCTTTGCGACTCCATGGACTATAACCTACTGGGATCCTCTGTCCATGGGATTCACTGGGCAAGAATACTGGAATGGGTTGCCATTTCCTTCTCCAGAGGATCTTCTCTACCCAGGGATTGAAACTGGGCCTTCCGTGTCAGAGGTAGATTCTTTATTTTAATATCAGATTATTGTTTATCTTGTTTCATTTCTTAATATTTCTATTTTTCCCAATCATAAAAGCAATGTTATTATAGGATACTAGGAAACTATACCAAAGTATAAATTTTAAAAATTAGTAATAACTTAAAAAAAATTATTATCCCCAAACTACTAACCAGCTGGTACTTTCCCTACTATTTTCATATATATACATACATACACACAATAGATAGACTATTATATAAATACACACCTGTGGTTTGAGGTCATCATTTATATGCATGGATGTATACCCACATATAAAATATGTATAAAGCTATGTCCTCCTGGTTTTGTTTGACAGTAATTATTTGATGATCTAATAGTTAAATGAGTGGAAAAGTTAAAAGTACAGTATCTGTAGCCTGGGGTTCAATTCAAACTCTGCTAACACACTAGCCTCAAAGTCTTCATCTATAAATTGAGGTAAATAATATTACTTTGGAGAGTGGCTGTAAGGATGAACTAATTTGTACACATAAAATAATTAGACACTCTCTGACACATAGAGAACACTGTATAAAGGTTAGTGTGATTTCTTCCTATGAACGTGAGAGTATATTATCATATACTCAATGCTCTTGTGTATTTCTTTCTGGGAAGTTGTGGATCTTCTGTTTTCTTCCACTGGGAGAAGTTTGTCTATTTTTCTGCCAAAGCTACCTTTGTTTTACAAGTTGTCTTTATACAAAGAGGCCAAACAGGTTAAGCCAATGCCTCTCAATATAATTCTTTTTCAGAATTTTTCTAGTTACACTTTCTTGTCCATTTTTCCGTATGAACACAGAAAAATTTGCTTAAATATAACGACTTTCTTTTTACTTTTATTTTAATTAGTTACCGAATACATGACCATTTACAATGCTTGTATAATGTACTGCTCTTCATTTTCATTACGTGTGGCTTTATTTTTATCTTATTAATTATTATCTATTAAGTCTCTTTTCTACTACAAGCTCCCTCATACCTGATGATTATTCAGTTATTTTTGAAGAATTTGATCTCAATATAAAAAGAGAGGAGAGGAAAGAGAACTAATATTCTGGTTCTTTCTTTAAAAGCCAAATCTATACAGCTATGCACTTAGGTAGCATTTCCAAAGCATGTTTCTTGAAATACAGATGCTATAGGGTGTTAACAGGTTTTATTACACAGGAGATAACAGTAGGCTTGGTGGTTAAATGCACTTCAGAAATTTGAAGTTAAATAATATTTTTAAAGTTTTTATTCTGCAAGAACTCTCACAAACTTTACTATAGCTGATGTATTTTTTGAATTTCCCAAGAGATATATTTTGCAGAAGGGCCCAAACTTTTGACCATAGGCCCTTGTCCAAGAGGAAAAACCCTTAGGAATCAAGCTCCTAGACGCAACAGGTTGGGAAACTCTGCTATTAACGGGTTGCCTCCAAGATATAGGAGGTTGATACCAAGGGAGAAATTTTTTCTCTTTCCACAAGCATTGTTCAGGAAGGTAGACTATTCATTTTAAAATCTAGGATAACTGGTGTTGATTCTAAAGGAAATTCGTCTCCAATTTGACCTCTGGGTTGACTGTGAGTTCCACTTATTGCCAGTGATGTACATTTTACCTCTTCCAATGTCTTCATGTGTATTTTGGTGAAAAGTTGGGAGACATTCAGCAAGCCAAATGCTATTCTAAATGAGAAGCCTGGTCCAGTGTTCTATTGGTTACATGCCAAAGGGACTCAAGGCTAAGATGACTAACACAGAGCAAGCGGTTCCTAAAATACATACTAAATTTATTTCTAAAACTCTCCATTTGGAAGAAAATGATTTTTTTCCTTAAGGGATTTTTTTGTTATTTAAACAAAATAACACTCTGTACAAGTATTAGACTATGTACCAAAATAAAGGGTTTTTTTTTCCTTTTCCTTTTTTTTTTCCTCTTTTTTTTTGGCAGGCGGGAAATCATTTTCATGCAGTCATTTGTTGGACCTTGGGGTAAAATTATATTTCATAGTTCCCTTGTTCCCAGGCTATGGTTAAAAAGAGATTGATGCCTGAAATTTCAACTGTATTTGTCTTACAAATTTGTCTGATTCTCTTGGGAATAATTATCTCATATTATTTGAAGGTTAGTAATTCTTTAGGAATGACCTCTCTGTTATAATTAGAGTAAGGGTACTTACATGCAGCTAGAAATAGTGAAAATGAATGGACTTACTTTCTGGTATTATTATGTTATTAAACTGTTGGTCCTTTGAAATGAAAAGCAGGAATCACAGTGACACTGCTCAATTGAGTAATCGTTTTTTTCTTTCATTTTCTGAGGACAGATAATGTTGAAATACATAGTAAAATAACATTCAGTGAAAAATATTTCACCATACAACATTGCTGCTGCTGCTGCTGCTGCTGCTAAGTCGCTTCAGTCGTGTCCGACTCTGTGCGATCCCATAGATGGCAGCCCACCAGGCTCCCCCATCCCTGGGATTCTCCAGGCAAGAACACTGGAGTGGGTTGCCATTTCCTTCTCCAATGCATGAAAGTGAAAAACGAAAGCGAAGTCACTCAGTCATGTCCAACTCTTCACGACCCCATGGACTGCAGCCTACCAGGCTCCTCCATCCATGGGACACTAAATCTACATAAATTAGGTGTGCTGAATGGTTATGGAGAAGAGTTCCCAATGATTTCTTTTTCCCCAACTTGCTACAAGTATTTTAGTTAGACCCAGACATTAGTGGAGCAGGTACAAGTAAAGGGAGGGAGTAGGAATGGAAAAAGGTGATGGAATAATATATTTAAATTAAAATAACCTCATAATAATTAACTAATTATAGCCTCTGTGATTTCATTATATTGCATTCAATCTGCCTATTTTTGTTTTTACTATTATACAGTCTATAGTAATTATATTCGTTTCCTATTGCAGCTATAACAAATTACCATAAACTAAGTGTCTTAAAATAACACAAATTTACTAACAGTTATGGAGGTTTCACTGGGCTAAAGTCAAGGTGTTGGCAGGCTGGTTTCTGCTGCAGGCTCCAGGGCTGAACATATTTTCTTGTCTTTTTCAGTTTCTAGAGTCTTCCAGCATTCCTTGGCTCTTGGCCTCTCCTCCATATTCAAAGCCAGCAGTGGAGGGTTTTAAACCTTTCTCTTTATTTCTTCCCTTGCATTCATTCACATAGATTCCCCAGGTGGCAGCAGTAAAGAATCTGCCTGCCAGTGCAGGAGACATAAGAGATGTAAGAGACACAGGTTCACTTCCTGAGTCAGGAAGATCCCCTGGAGAAGGAAATGGCAACCCCTTCCAGTATTCTTGCCTTGGAAATGGACAGAGGAGCCTGGTGGGCTACAGACACAAATGAGCGTGCATGCACTGGGTCACTGGATTCTCTCACATACACATGTCTCTGTGTCTGTCATTGTGTCTCCTCCCCTGTCTTTGACCTTGACTGACAGACATTCCTCTTGTAAGCGCCCTTGTGATTACACTGGATACCTAGCAGACTCTCCTCCTCTCAATGTCTTAATCACATGTATAAATGTCCCTTGGATCCTAGAAGGTAACAGTCACATGTTCCAGGGATAAGGATGTGGATTCAGACATCTTTGGGAAGGGGGCAATATTTTGGCTACCAGAGTCACCATTTCACCTTCACTTTTGAAAAACAGTTATCCTAAAACTCTGTATCCAGTTAAACAAACCATTCAAAGAGTAAAGGAAAAATAATGATATTTCAGACAAGAATGAAGGGTTTAACAGTCATAGACACTTGTTGAGAGAACCTCTAAGGGCTTTACCTCTGTGAGAATAAAACTGAATACAGAAGCAATAATTGAGAAGCAAGATGCAAAAGTTTTAAGAATGCATACATATGAATTAACATATATTAAAAACAACGGCAAAATCTAATTCTAAAAGTCTGAAAAACGAGGTGGCATACAAATAGTATGGAGGAAAGTGGGGTCCTGGTAATGATATGAGTTACAGCGACCCAGGTTCTCATGAACTATGGAAAGGAGAAGTGTTGATTAACTTCAGAAGTCACATGTTACCATTCTGAATACCCTCTAAAGAACACAAACATATGGAAAGGTAGAGGGCAAAAGTCACCCAAAATATACAACAACACTCAGACTAAAAAAAAAAAATCTAAAAAAGCATATGCACCTAACACCACAGCCTCAAAATACCTGGAAGGAGGGTTTTAACATACTTCTCCTAGAATCTGATAGGTACAAAATTAGTAAGGATGTAGAACAGATGAACAATTCAATTACTAGGTTTGCTCTAATTAGCATGTAGAGAGCTCTGTACCAACCAATAGAGTCTGCATTCCCTTCAATTTCATCTGAGTATTTACAAAAATTGACCAAATACTAAGCCACAAAGCTATTATCAAGAATACCAAATAATCAGGACTTCCCTGGGGGTCCAGTAGTTAAGCGGAGAAGGCAATGGCACCCCACTCCAGTACTCTTGCCTGGAAAGTCCCATGGGCAGAGGAGCCTGGTAGGCTTCAGTCCATGGGGTCACTGGGAGTCAGACACGACTGAGCGACTTCACTTTCATCTTTCACATTCATGCATTGGAGAAGGAAATGGCAACCCACTCCAGTGTTCTTGCCTGGAGAATCCCAGGGACGGGGGAGCCTGCTGGGCTGCCGTCTAGAGGGTCGCACAGAGTCAAACACGGGACTGAAGTGACTTAGCAGCAGCAGCAGCAGCCAGTAGTTAAGAATCTGCCTTGCAACATAGGGGTCACAGGTTTGATCCCTGGTTGGGGACCTAAGATACCATATGCTGCAGAGCAACTAAGCTTGGGTGTCACAACTAGAGTCTGTTGGCTGCAACCAAAGATAACTAAGACTTGACACAGGCAAATAAACAAATATTTTTAAAAACCAAGTAATCTATACCAGTGCTGCCAAACAGAAATAGAAAGTGAGTCATACAGGTAAAAACAGAGATTCTGCATGCTCTTGTGCTGTTGCTTCAGTCGTCCTGACTCTTCACAACCTTGTGAACTGTAGCCTGCCACGCTCCTCTGTCCATGTGATTTTCCAGGCAAGAATACCGGAATGGGTTGCCATGCTCTCTTCCCCGGGCTCTTCCCAACAGAGTTTCTAGTTCAGTTGAGTTCAGTTCAGTTGCTCAGTCACGTCTGACTCTTTGTGACCCCATGGACTGTATCACGCCAGCTTCCCTGTCCATCAATAACTCCCGGAGCTTGCTCAAACTTATGCCAATTGAGTCAGTGATGCTATCCAACCATCTCATCTCTGCCATCCCCTTTTCCTCCTGTCTTCAATCTTTCCCAGCATCAGGGTCCTTGCCAGTGAGTCAGTTCTTTGCATCAGGTAGCAAAGTATTGGAGCTTGAGAGAACCTCTTGTTCAGCATCAGTCCCTCCAATGAATATTCAGGACTGATTTCCTTTAAGATGGAGTGGTTGGATCTCCTTGCAGTCCAAGCGACACTCAAGAGTCTTCCCCAACACCACAGTTCAAAAGCATCAATTCTTTGGGACTCAGCTTCTTTATAGTCCAACTCTCACACCATACACGACTACTGGAAAAACCATAGCTTCGACTAGATGGATCTTTGTCAGCAAAATAATGTTTTAAAAGTAAAAATACAAAGTAGCCACATGAAAAAATGTGAAAAAGAAATAAGTGAGATTTCTTTTAATAGTATATTTTATTTTATCCAACATATCCAAATATTATTTCTTTCTCATGCTAAATCCTAGAAATAAAACACATATCAATTTGGACTAGCCCCATTTTATAGGCTACTTAGCCACATGTCATCAATAACTATAGTAACAGAGCAGTACCTTGTCATATAGACCACACTCTAACAGCTCAGTGTAATACACTTAGAAATAAAAATCAAAGATAGTTTACATAATAACAAGTCCTGATGTTTGGCAATTTCAATAACAAATTTGAACAAATTAAAAATCTAGACATTGGGAAAAAATTTAAATGTACTTCTAAATAATCCATGAGCAAAATGAAATGGAAAATGTGAAATATTTAGAACTGAACTAAAATGCAAATGTAGACACCAGAGTTTGGGGACAAAACTATCCATAGACAGGGGTGTAACTTATATGGAAACCTAGTAGATGACAGAAATGGTATTTCAAGTTAATGGGTAAATAAATAGGCTGGTCATTCAATGGTGCTGGACAATTGACTTTTCACACTGAGAAAACACATATAATTGGAATCTTGTCTCACACCATACACAGAAAATGAATTTTTGTTAGTAGAAAATATTTCCACTTGGAAAATAGGACAATCTTACCAAATGGTTTAAATGATCAATCAGGAATATCCCTCAGGATAGAAGAAACTATCTCTAGCCAAAACCCTTCAGTGACCACATCTTCATTTCCCACATGATGACATGGATTCCGCAGACAGATAAAAGGGCCATAATGTGTAGGTGAGCACCCGTGTCAGTTCTGCAAACAGACAACAGAGTGCTCAGTCTTAGATTCACCTGGAATTGAGTGTATGGTCTTGGGTAAGAAACAACCTCAGTTACTAAGTTCTGGTTTCCTCAGCTGCAAAATTGCAATCATACTAACAGAAATTTAAAGAGACCAAGTAACTAAGAGCCTGCTGCTGCTGCTGCTGCTAAGTCGCTTCAGTCGTGTCCGACTCTGTGAGACCTCATAGACGACAGCCCACCAGGCTCCCCCATCCCTGGGATTCTCCAGGCAAGAACACTGGAGTGGGTTGCCATTTCCTTCTCCAATGCATGAAAGTAAAAAGTGAAAGGGAAGTCGCTCAGTCATGTCCAACTCTGAACATGGCTCCTGGCTTTGCAAGCAGAAAGGGATCGTGTTAAAGCTATTGAGGAGTTGGAGACTCCTCAGACTGCAAAGCCAGGAGCCATGTTCAAAGTCATGCCTCAAACTGGTCCTGTGGAGGTGCCACTGTGACACCAGTGCTGAGGCTGCTGAGGCTGTTGGAGCTGGGGTGCTCCTGACCAGGATATGTTCCTTCATGTCATTCATTTTCTGGTCCAAGTCCAGAACACGTCCATCCAACTGATGGAGCTAAGCCATCTGTCCCCATCTTAGTTGTATGGGAGGCTAAGTACATTTTAGCTTCTGTAAAGGGAGGAAGGGAATCTCTGACTCCTCCCAGACCTCAGGCTGGGAAACCCTTCAAGAGAAAGGGAGTTCAGATGCTGGTTGGCCACAAAGAATGTCCACTATACCTGTTTGAAAGATTATTGTGAAGATAAAATGAACTCATGAGTATGAAACACTCAGCCTAGTGAGCAACAGAATTTCAGAGCTCAGTGGGGAAATTTAATGGCAGAAAATAAAGGTCACAAGAGCATCTGTGGAAGAAAAACAGAGCATATTCTGCCCAGGAAATGGGGTAGATGTGTTAGAAAGTTCTTATGATCCTATCGGCCAAGTTAACAAATGTTTCCAGAGATTCTGAATTCTAAATTCACACATAAAATATAAAAGAAGATCTTGAACAACAACAAACTAATGGAAGGTTGGGGAAGAAGACAGAAAATCCCACGTCTGGCTTCCTTTGAGGGGGCACTCCTCTACAATGAGCCAACAGATAGAAAGCCTATTTCCTCCGTTTCCAGGTAGATTCGATGCTATGACCTTTGTGAACACAAGCAGCAAATATTCTCCTTATTCCAGAGAATTTCATTTTTACAACATAACTAACAAGATTTTTATGGCNTGCAAAGTTCGGATGGTCCTGCAAGAGTTGGGGGACATGATGGATTTGGCATCAGGCTATCAAATAATTCTTTCCCACATAAGGCATATTTCATTTACTTAAAAAAAAAATCCTTGGGGACTTCCCTGGTGGTCCAGTGGGTAAGACTCTGCTCTCCTAATGCAGGAGCCCTGGGTCCAATCCCTGGTCAGGGAACTAGATCCAGCATGCCACAACTAAGAGTCTGCATATGGCAATGAAGATCCTGTGGGCTGCAACTAAGGCTCAGCATGGCCAAAATAAATAAAGATTTTTAAAAATCCTTGGGTCTATAGGTTGGAAGCCATACTGGGGTGTATGGGGCTAGGAGTCACATCTGGCCCCACCTCTTCCTACTACTACCATCCCACCCTCTATTTCAGCTGGGGATGCCCCCCTCCAGGAGCACAAGAATGACAAGTGGAACTGTCCCAGCCCAAACTGCAGCAATGCCGGATGACGGAAGAAACCCTGGGGATCTTCCAGAAGTACCAACTTATCCAGCCATCCCCACCCCTCTAGGTCACAGTCAGAAGACCAAAGACAAGGCACTCACACGCTGTTGAATGCATGTGATCATCATCACATCCCGTCCTGGGTGTCAGCAAAGGCACTCTGCCTGCCAGGTGTCTGCAGGAGCTCTGCAGGGAGGGCAAATGGAGCTCCAGGTTGACACAGCCCAGCCCTCTGCCTTGAGTCGAGGGAGCACACAAGTCATAAGACAGAGTTGAAAATGAAATGTCTGTTTCTAGCTCAGAGAGTTTCTTGAGCCGCATTTAGAAATAGATGTGTCCAACCTGCCACGGGATGCTTCTCTCTCTTGAGCCACCTCCTACCTGACATACCCCCCGACACTCTTCTAGTTGATTTGGAATCACACATTCAAGAAGTACTGTCTGCTCTTCCACTCCACACTGCCAGAGTGATCAGGGGAAAGGTCTTTAACCAAGGCGCATCGTCTCGGGAGAGGAGGTATCTGCTTTGCATCAAATTCCTGTTTAGTTATATCCTACAATTTCCTCTGTCCTTGGTGATCTCCATGAAAACATACAATCATAGATAACAGAAGTAAGCTATTATTACCTCTTTACTTTTTTCCAAAAGAAAAAGGAAAATGATGCTTTAGTCATTTCACAACCTCATATGCAAAACCAGCCAAGTTTGAAACAAAACATTTCAGCTACACGAATGGAGATGCCTAAATGTGAGAAAAGCTTCATTGTTCACGTGGATGAGTTACTCAAGATTCTCCCTGATTTTGCTGGAAACGTGTAGTTTTCCCGCGTACTTCTATACCTCATCAATCTGACTCACAATTCTTTTTAATGTGGTCACTTATTAAAAGCAAATATGTTCTGCTTCTATCATGTAGTAACAGTGCATATTTGGACTACATTCATGCATGTTATTTATAAAAAATTGAATAGCATCATTATAAACGAAATTTCTCTGGAAGCTGAGAACTTGTACACTGCGATTTCATCTTTTTGTCTACAAATATGACCAGTTTTAAAGACTGTGTGACATTAAGTAAGGAGTTGTACAGAAATTGCTTGGGGATCATCTGATTAACAGCAACTAGCATTGGGGGCTTTGTTGCTTTTATTGTTATGATTTTATTATAACTAGTTTGACTGAATTTGTTTCTTTAATTTATAAATTAGACACTAGATAAAGCAACAAAGACAAGAAGTTCTCCACCAAAGAGTGTGTAGTTCATATCCATTGTCCAAGATTTAAACTACCAAAATTTTTCTTCTTTTGAAAAACAAATGGGTATGTACTATTTCATCCAGCACAACAGGCAGAGAAAGAGATCTTTCATCATTTTTATATTATTAATGTGGTACTTTCTAACTATAACTAAATGACAATATAAGACACGCGAATAGTCAAACTCATTCATCTAATTTGCTTTAAGAGTTGGGTACCTATATAGCTTGGGTAGAATAAAAGCTTAGGCTAAGATGATTCTTTGTTGGGAAACTAAAGGCTTTTTCCTTCATCATAAACATTACATACTTGGCATACTTCTATCGGAAAGTGAAAGGAAAAACCATCCATAATACAAACACCCAAAGGGCAACAAATCACAAATGTTGGTAAATTGTGTCTGCGCTTTTCTCTGCTCATGGCTATTGGGTTGAATGTTGGTGGTCCCACTGCATTTAGAATTTTACATTGTAAATTAATGGGAAAACTTGACAAATTCTCTAGCATTTCTTCTTTGAATATCTTATTTTAAATGGCTGTATAATATTGCATNTTTGTTTCTTTAATTTATAAATTAGACACTAGATAAAGCAACAAAGACAAGAAGTTCTCCACCAAAGAGTGTGTAGTTCATATCCATTGTCCAAGATTTAAACTACCAAAATTTTTCTTCTTTTGAAAAACAAATGGGTATGTACTATTTCATCCAGCACAACAGGCAGAGAAAGAGATCTTTCATCATTTTTATATTATTAATGTGGTACTTTCTAACTATAACTAAATGACAATATAAGACACGCGAATAGTCAAACTCATTCATCTAATTTGCTTTAAGAGTTGGGTACCTATATAGCTTGGGTAGAATAAAAGCTTAGGCTAAGATGATTCTTTGTTGGGAAACTAAAGGCTTTTTCCTTCATCATAAACATTACATACTTGGCATACTTCTATCGGAAAGTGAAAGGAAAAACCATCCATAATACAAACACCCAAAGGGCAACAAATCACAAATGTTGGTAAATTGTGTCTGCGCTTTTCTCTGCTCATGGCTATTGGGTTGAATGTTGGTGGTCCCACTGCATTTAGAATTTTACATTGTAAATTAATGGGAAAACTTGACAAATTCTCTAGCATTTCTTCTTTGAATATCTTATTTTAAATGGCTGTATAATATTGCATTAAGCAAATAATTTATTTAGAAGCATTCAATTGTTTTCCTCTTTTAAATAAAATTGCACTGGTCATCTTTGTGCATGATGTTTTTTCCCTTGTTAGGATTAATTTTCGCTGGACGAATTTTCAGAAGTAAAAGTACAATACTGGTATGTTTTTCTCTTTATTCATAAGACTGTGCAAAATCTATAATCATTTCATTTGAGTAGAAGTTTTGCCCCTGCCCTAGGGAGCACTCACTTGTCTGCCATAAGAGAAAAAACGATCTTGAGTTTGCAATAAATAACTTCATAATTTCAGAAGATTCCCTTATTAAAATGTCCTCATTTTTAGGAAAATCACATCTTGATATGATTGCACTGTTCTTTTTCAAAGTAAGGATTTCAACGTTTTGGAAATATCTAGGTCTTAATTCAATGCTTAGTGTAGAGAAGGGAACTCATTAAAGACGGGAAGGAAAAGAGCGCCAGAGACAACTTCTTTTGGCAATATTAAAGTGTTATTTATGTGGCAGGGCCAGACTAATTTTATTTTGTTTTTGCACCATTATGTTATACAGTCCCTGGAAGGGTGTGACACCAGACTATGGGAACATCCCCATGTGCGCAGTTCACATCTGCTTGGCCATGTGAATATCACTGTGCCAGGAGCCCAGGATGTCAGTTTGCAGCACAGAAATCATGCTGTCGAGATTTAGTTCCTGAGCAACTGGAAGAGAGATTCCAGAGGGCCAAGTTCAAGAATGACTTAGAAATTATAGACCAGATCACACAACTGTCATAAAGCTATCATCAGTTAATAAAATAGGGGTTTCTTTTCATTAAAAAAAAAANAGGCTAAGATGATTCTTTGTTGGGAAACTAAAGGCTTTTTCCTTCATCATAAACATTACATACTTGGCATACTTCTATCGGAAAGTGAAAGGAAAAACCATCCATAATACAAACACCCAAAGGGCAACAAATCACAAATGTTGGTAAATTGTGTCTGCGCTTTTCTCTGCTCATGGCTATTGGGTTGAATGTTGGTGGTCCCACTGCATTTAGAATTTTACATTGTAAATTAATGGGAAAACTTGACAAATTCTCTAGCATTTCTTCTTTGAATATCTTATTTTAAATGGCTGTATAATATTGCATTAAGCAAATAATTTATTTAGAAGCATTCAATTGTTTTCCTCTTTTAAATAAAATTGCACTGGTCATCTTTGTGCATGATGTTTTTTCCCTTGTTAGGATTAATTTTCGCTGGACGAATTTTCAGAAGTAAAAGTACAATACTGGTATGTTTTTCTCTTTATTCATAAGACTGTGCAAAATCTATAATCATTTCATTTGAGTAGAAGTTTTGCCCCTGCCCTAGGGAGCACTCACTTGTCTGCCATAAGAGAAAAAACGATCTTGAGTTTGCAATAAATAACTTCATAATTTCAGAAGATTCCCTTATTAAAATGTCCTCATTTTTAGGAAAATCACATCTTGATATGATTGCACTGTTCTTTTTCAAAGTAAGGATTTCAACGTTTTGGAAATATCTAGGTCTTAATTCAATGCTTAGTGTAGAGAAGGGAACTCATTAAAGACGGGAAGGAAAAGAGCGCCAGAGACAACTTCTTTTGGCAATATTAAAGTGTTATTTATGTGGCAGGGCCAGACTAATTTTATTTTGTTTTTGCACCATTATGTTATACAGTCCCTGGAAGGGTGTGACACCAGACTATGGGAACATCCCCATGTGCGCAGTTCACATCTGCTTGGCCATGTGAATATCACTGTGCCAGGAGCCCAGGATGTCAGTTTGCAGCACAGAAATCATGCTGTCGAGATTTAGTTCCTGAGCAACTGGAAGAGAGATTCCAGAGGGCCAAGTTCAAGAATGACTTAGAAATTACAGACCAGATCACACAACTGTCATAAAGCTATCATCAGTTAATAAAATAGGGGTTTCTTTTCATTAAAAAAAAAAGCTGGCTTTTTTTTCCCCCTAAAAAAAAATATTGATGTTGGAGGCCTTTGGAACTTTGTCTGACCTTCTTTCTGCTGACTTTTTCATTTCCTGTTTCTTTTTTTTTTTCTTTTTTTGCATAGAGTGAAGATCTCTGAAACAAACTCCCAATGTGTTAAAAACAAACACACATTCCCTAAAAATAGTTGAACTTCAATATCTTCGTTCCCAGAGCCCTACTACTAGAATATAGGGTCTACTGCTTCTGTGAACAAAAATGCAGTCTCCCTCCCCTTCCACTCCCCTCCTTTGCTCCCACAGAAAGTGGGTTGTACAGATATTTGTAAGAAGAAGTCCAAGAATAAGCATGAGAATATTCTGAATGAAAAGCTAATCTCCAGTAAAGATAAATATGTGTCTATAAAATGTTTCACAGACGAGCTTGGTTTAAAGACAAATCCTTATTCATAGCTCCATAGGGGGAAAAGGAGGGTACAAATAAGCCAGAATAGAGAATCATACATACTCACTCCAGTTCTGCAGTGTGCCAAGTTATCCAGTAGCAAGACGGCATTGTAGGGCCTTCTCTGAGGCACTGATAAAGTGCTTCTCAAGTAGCCAGCTATGCAAATTAAGTCACTTCAATCATGTCTGACTCTGCGACACTATGGACTGTAGTTCACCAGGCTCCTCCATCCATCGGGTTCTCCAGAATACTGGATTGGGTTGCTATTCTCTCCTCCAGGGGGTCTTCCTGACCCAGGGATCAAACCCACACCCCTAACGTCTCCTGCCCTGGCAGGTGGGTTCTTAACCACTCAAGTAGCCAGGCCCCTGCTAAGCCCTGGGAACCAATATGGCAGACACCATCAGCACCTTGTGGACGGTCCAGACATTGAAGAGGCGCATAACCCAGGCTGGGGAGGAGCTGTACAGGCGCTATGGTGAGATCCCAGAACAATGGATTGAACCTTTCTGGGGCAGGGCCCAGATCTGGAGCTTGCTAAGCAGCAAGCCAGGTGGAAAGAGGGGCAGGGAAGGACATTCCATGTCCAGCACCCACGGATTTGGAAACTCCAGACCTGGTTTCCTGCAGGCAGAGAGGAGACTGCCCAGGGTGTGTGAGAAAAAGGAAGAGGGGGATTAGAGAAGTTGCAGAGAAGGGCAGGGCTGACATCATGCAAAAGCCCCCACGATTGGGAGAGACATTTGAACTTGATCCCAAGGGCAATAGGAAGCAACTAAGTGGGGATGCAACCTAAGCAGATTTGCGCATGGAGCCTGAGAGTATTTTGAAATAGTAGGTTAGGCTTTTTTTCTGTCCAGCATTTTCTTCTTTATCTTTTCCTTTTTAAACAAACATCTAGTTGTGCTTTCCATATTTGGAGGGGTGCGTTACTTGTAGTGTTGTAAGAAGATACACCATGCAAGAATTTCTGCTTTCAGTTTTAAAGTCTAAGCACTTTGGGAACTTGAAGATCTGCAGAGGAAGTAGGAAGAGGTCTAGGGAGAAAGAGGATGGAGGTAGGGGCTTCCTTGCAGGCTAGAAGAACAGATTCCTTGGGAGTTGGGGAAGAAGAGAGTGATCAGTAGGTTCTGGAAAGGTGGGTGTATGGGAACAACCTGTCTGCAGTAGTGAGACCTTAAGGAACTTTCAAAAAACAGGAATGTGGGTATTGGTCATCCCTAAGGGACACTTGTTGGATGTCCCTCAACCTTGATCATACAAGAGCCTGGAAGCCTGACACAATTCCAGGGAGCCAAGGAAACCCTAGAAAAGACCCTGATGATGGGAAAGATTGAAGGCAAAATGAGAAGAGGGCAGCAGAGGATAAGATGGTTGGATAGCATCACCAACTCAATGGACATGAATCTGAGCAAATTTCAGGAGATAGTGAAGGACAGGGAAGCCTGCGTGCTGCAGGCCATGGATTGCAAAGAGTCAGACACAACTTAGCGACTGAAGAACAATGACAGGGAAATCTCAATACCTGAGGATAACATTTCTATCAGCCTGGAAGGACTGACCTTTGAAACTGAGAGAGGGTGATCCATGAAAAATAAAGTCCTGTGATATATCTTATACAGCTCATGTTATGGACCATGATTCATACCATTTATGCATATTGAAAGGCTTCGTGTGAAAAAATGGATCCAAATGAGGCAGGTAAAAAATAACCATGTCCTATATTGAAGTGATAAGAGTGAAAATGAAAAGAAATGGATGGATTTGCAAAATATTTAGGAAATGGAAGAGCAAGGACTTGGTGACGTGTCAGGTATAACAGTGAGCGAGATGGAGGATTCAAGGATAACTCCCACATTTCAGGCCCCCAAAATTAGGTGGGTGGTGGAATAATATATGAGTTTATTTCCTTCAGTGACTGACTGCAATGGGGCTGAAGAAGGTCACTTGGAGATTTTACTGGGATGCTGTGCAGTGGTCAGATACGGAGGATGTAAGATTTTACCAACAGTGTAGGAACAAAGAAGCAGTAAATACCCCCAAAGACAGAAAACATAGTTATCAACTAAGGCGAGATCATCGTAGAGATCCACACATTGCTGGAGACATCAGTCATCAAAACCCTTTCTGTCCACTGTCTCAAATACAGAAAATGAGATGCAAGTATTGAAAGAGGACCCAGGAGTCCTCTGGTTGGATGTGTTCCCTAAAGCACGAATCTCCTCTGGAGGATTTTGACAGAAGCCTCTGTTTCTGCACTCCCAGTGCCCCAGTACTTGTAACTTTCAAGCAAGACCCCGTTTGGGAGTCATCTTTAATTATAAGAAACTTCTTACTTTACATGGAAAACTGCCTCATTTACCCTCTGTTCCCAGTTTTGCCCTCTGGAGCTTCACAGAATAAGTCCAACGCCTCTTTCACATGACATTTGAAAGCTCTTATCATGTTTTCTCTAAGTCTTCTTTACTCCAGGCTAAAACTATATATCATTTCCTTCATTTGTTATTTTCAACGGACATGTAGTAACAGAAAGAGCAACGGATATTTACTGTGTGTTGAGATTGTGGGAAGGGGTAGGAATGTCTTCTCTGCTGTAGTAGGATGTCTTTGCCCTTTGCCTACTGAATGGAGAGGATTCTGAAGACCAAGAAGTGGCTGGAGATGAAGATTATGGGAGGCTGGGTGCCTGTTCATGGATGGCCACTGCACTGTGACACTTGCATTAGACCACGATGTGATTAAGAAATAAATTTTCCTGTATTAAGTCTTTGAGAATGTGAAGTTTCTCTGTTAACAGCAGCCAGCGTAACCTTAACTAATATAGAGACTTACAGTAGAAGTCAGATGTATGTTGCAATGGCTTAGTGGCTAATTCTACAAGTTTTAGAAATTATAGAAAGGATCAGAGTGATGGTACATGTTGGCTACTAGCTGGATTTAGTAAGGTATTATAAGAAAGAGATAAGCTCAGCAAATAATTGGCCAATTTCCAAGAAAGATTGAAATGACCAGAGAAAGTCCAAAGATCAAGGATCTTACAAAATTGGAAAAGTCNAGAAATTATAGAAAGGATCAGAGTGATGGTACATGTTGGCTACTAGCTGGATTTAGTAAGGTATTATAAGAAAGAGATAAGCTCAGCAAATAATTGGCCAATTTCCAAGAAAGATTGAAATGACCAGAGAAAGTCCAAAGATCAAGGATCTTACAAAATTGGAAAAGTCAATTACTTCTGGATCCCAAAGGTTAAGATATGAAATTGGAAGAATGATTTGGGGATAAGACTTCTCAGTTGAACAAAGTGACTCAGTCCTGGGGCAAAAACCAGATTAAAGGTATATTACCCTACATAGGGACAGAGGAGCCTGGTGGGCTACAGTCCATGGAACTACAAAGAGTCAGACATGACTGATCATGAGCACCCTATATACCCTGACCTCAGAGAAGCTGCCATTTAATTAACAGAGAGACACAGAGACAAGAAAGCAAAGAAATGTGAATGTTGGAGACTAATATCTAAGAAGGAACTTTGTGTACAGTTTCTAGCACAAGGAATTAACAGAAGCAAATAGATTAGAAGCCTCCTAAGTTCCTGAGAATATTCTATTGCCAAAGAAACCCTGAGCCTAAACCAAAACACAAAATCTCTTTTGATTGTTTAAATGATAATTGTCCTTCAGGCTCCTGAACTTACTCGATCAGAAAGCTGAACAGACTGAAAGGGATGCTCCTCAATATACAGGTTACATGTCCTTATAGAAGAATATGGAGAAATGTTCAGAGGGTGGAGCCATATGTTCGGGTGGAAGACAATAGACAGAGGGTTTCCCATAGCAAACAGGACTATGAGGAACCTCTTCTAGACATGAAAGAAAGGGTTATGTGTTTCAGAGCTCTTAGATTCTAAGCTAGAGGCTATAACTGGATGGGATTCAGAGTTCTCTCCTTTGGGAAAGAGATGGTGTGGAGGAAGAAAGAAGTGTGTAACTGGCAACCAGAATGTTGGACTATAACAGAGACTGCTATATGTTCACCAAAACCCATTTCTTTTCTTCCCAGGCACTTGCATTTTGTACGCTTCCCAGAATCCCTTCTTTTAGGTATGGCCACAGGATTGAATTCTTGACAAGTAGAAATGATTTGTGTCACTTCCCTGCTGATGAGGTTAGGAGAAAGTAGTCTCTTACCTCATCTGCAGGTACAGCCATAAGACAGAAGGATCTCGAGTCCCCAAACGATGTCATGGAAGGCCATCCGAGGAGCATACACATTGTATTGTGATAGGACAAGAAATAAATTCCAATTCTAATTGGGTCACTGAGAAGTCAAGAGTTCTTTTCTGTTCCAGCAGTAGGTCTTACCTTAATAAATACAATGCATTATCTCACTTAATATCCATTTTATAGAAGAAGAAACTAGAGAAGTTAAGTAACGTGTTCAGGATTACTCGTTAGTAAGAGGGACACACCATGCTCGGATGTAAGTTTATCTGGTCTCAAAGCCCATGCTTTTAATCAATACACTCCACTCTTTTCCAGAAGAGTGGGGTTCTAGATCCTGTGTGCCCTCTGGCTCGCAATCCCTGGGTTGTTCATATTTTTTCAGAACTGAGCACAATAATTTACATAATAATTTAGGGGGATACAACTTAAATTACTTCTCTCTTCTGGAATCATCATCCGTAAACAAAGCCTAGGATCCCTCTAATTATGTTAGTGGCCGAGCCTCATCCTAGGACCACTGACTTTAATCAACCAACACTCCTAGACCTTCTCAGCACTGCCAAGTCTCAGCCCCAGCTGAAACTTAAATAATTACTTTTAATCTAAGGGCAGATTTTAGAATCTATTCTGTTCAATTTCTTCTTGATAAGCTCAGTCCAGTGTTCTAGCCTGTCCACATATTTCTCATCCAGATGACTAGCCCATTTGGGACTAGCCCACACTGGGATGGAATCAGTCCTGTGGGAGGAGCAGTATCTTAGGATTCATACAATGATGAGTCATTGTGAAAAGGACTTTCTGGGTTGCCTTCCTTTAATCTTTTCCTTTAGAGATGAGAAAAGTAAGTTTGAGAGAGGTTAACATTGCCCAGTAAGTAGAGCCCATCATCAGCCCTAATCACTGAGTGATCTGAGTTGATACTTGACTTTTTTCTCTGAAAATGAAAGAGAACTAATATTTACTAAGCACAAACTTTGTGTAAGGTACTTTACTCACTCTATCACCTTTAATCCTTACAATGATCCATGGCATAGTGAAACTTGGAATAATTTAAAGAAATTTTAAACATGAAATAGAATTATTTGGGGAGACTCTCAATGTACTAAAAGAGTCTATATAAATAAATAATGGGGGCAGAAAAAGGTCACCAAGTAGATACCCTGAGTCCAAGCTAGCTAGAGTGTGATTCTATGAAAGCAGAGATCTTTTTCTCCTGAGCACTGCCTGGCACAAAGTGCCCGTAATGTTTGCTAAAATGCATACATCAGTGTGAACCTTAGTGGGCACACTAAGCTCTTCCTGAGATCAAAGTTTCACTCACACAACAAGGATTTATCAGGCAGCTACTACATACGATACACTTTTGAGGGGGCAGGCATGGCTTAGGGAAATAAGAAATATTCCAAATAACACACACATAGTCACTCTCTCTCCCTTTCCCTCTCTCCTTCTCTCCCTCATCCTGTCAATAAACAGATATTGACTCTCCTTGACTAATTTCCCTGGGAGTTGTAGAGTTGAGCTATACCCAGGCCAGCAGCATCTCGAAGAAGATGTGCAGATTCTTGTTCAAGAAGCCCTGCATTTAAACCCAATACAAACACCCAGGCTTAACATGGTGTCGGGTGTTGATCCTCTTAAATCAACACTGGCAGATGTCCCACTGGACTGGAATAACTTAAGCATAACCATACTAGGGAGTGGGTAGGAAGACAATCCAGCCAGCCAGCCTCTCTCAGTGCCATGGAATGTGCGAGTTCTCCAAAGTTCCCCTGAAACAGACACTAGGGGATGGACTCCGCATACACCAGGTGGGGAGCCTCGTCTGACTCCACTAAGTGGCAGCCCCTGTCTGTCGGGATTTTCCTCCATCCTGCTCCTGCCTGGGCCCTTTCTGCTCTGCTCTAGTCTCCTCCTCCCCCCTTACCCCACCGTTCTCCTTCCTCCCTTCCGAGTCTCTTTTTCTCTTCTCTTTTTTCCTCCTTCTCCCCCTCTCTCTTTTCCCTCCCTCCTTCCTTATTTCCGTTCTAGATCTACATTTTGAAAATCTCTTTTCTATCACACTATTCTTTATCAGTCTCTCTCTGGAAGACACTGGAATTTAGAAGCTCCAAAGAGAAGTTAAGTACCTCCTTGTCCTTGCCTTGGAGTCTGAGATTAAAGCTGGCAGGGAAAACTCAGAATGTGATTTTTAGCAGCAGCCATTCAGAGGCTACATCATACTTCCTGCTCACAAATCTACTAGCTGAGCTATTCACATGCTGTCATTTCAGGCAAAATTGTTCATGCATCACATAACGCTGGTCTATGTTGTGTCTGTTCGAGCCCTGGCCAGGGCTCTGTCCTGGATTGGATAGCTGGACCCAGACACATGGTCCACACAAAACATGAGCGATCCATATTTGGTCATGAGTATGCCTTAAACACAAATCGAGTTTGGCACAACCACAGCTCTGGAAATCCAGCCCACAGATCAAGTCACACATCAGGGAAAATCAAAACAGAATTAAGTTGGCCACTTTTTCTTCGCACAGACACGAGAGGTATTTTGAGTTAAGTCTGTGAAACCTTGTTTTTCATGTTCAAGTCAGCCTTTGGGCATAGCCAAATGTTATCAGTGCTCTTTTTTTATTTAACTTTTTCCCATACACAAGTGAAGGAGGCCTAGAGGCAGACCCAAAGCACAGACCCAAAGGCAGTCCATGATCAAATCGTACTTTCTTTCCTAAAGAGTTCTGGGATCGCTGGATAAACATCCATGTGCCCAGGACAGTTACATATATTCCTGCTCACTGGGTGAGGGATAAACAGTCTGGCCTGTGATTCTCAGAAGTGAAAAGACAAAGCACTAAATCTCAGAATAGAACACAGATTATGGACTCCCCATTGTCCTTGGCCTGGCCTTCCATGGGCCTCGCAATCTGGAAAAGTTTTGGGCTTATCCTTCATAATTCTTCTCTGTGTCTGTTAGTCGCTCAGTTGTGTCTGACTGTTTATGACCCCATGGACTGTAGCCCAATAGGCTCTTCTGTCCATGGAATTCTCCAGACAAGAATACTGGAGTGGCTGCCATTCTCTTCTCCAGGGATCTTCCTAACTCTGGGATCGAACCCAGGTCTCCCGCATTGTAGGCAGATTCTTTACCATCTGAGTCACCAGGGAAAGAACTCTAGGAACTTTGAGTTCTCTCGGAACACAAAAATTTTAGTCATATCAATTAACTCCTTGTTGGCCTAATTTTCTTTCCTTCTAAGTCTTAGCTAATCCTTTCCTTAGTGATCCTTTCTCTTTCTACTTTCAACATTTCCCAACTGTAATCATCCTCAAATCCCAGGTCAAATGTTAGTTCCAAATGAAAGCAATCACTCCTCTCTCTAACCATGTAGCATCTTCAGTTCAGTTCAGTTCAGTCACTTAGTCAGGTCCAACTCTTCGCAACCCCATAGACTGCAGCACACCTGGCTTCCCTGTCCATCACCAACTCTGGGAGCTTACTCAAACTCATGTCCATTGAGTTGGTGATGCCATCCAACCATCTCATCCTCTGTCGTCCCCTTCTCCTCCTGCCTTCAATCATTCCCGGCATCAGGGTCTTTTCAAATGAGTCAGCTCTTCACATCGGGTGGTCAAAGTATTTGAGTTTCAGCTTCAACATCAGTCCTTCCAATGAATATTCAGGACTGATTTCCTTTAGGATGGACTGGTTGGATCTTCTTGCTGTCCAAGGGACTCTCAAGAGTCTTTTCCAACACGACAGTTCAAAAGTATCAATTTTTTGGCACTCAGCTTTCTTTATAGTCCAACTCTCACATCCATACATGACTACTGGTAAAACCATAGCTTTGACTAGATGGACCTTTGTTGGCAAAGTAATGTCTTTGCCTTTTAATATGCTGTCTAGGTTGGTGATAACTTTTCTTCCAAGGAGCAGGCATCTTTTAATTTCATGGCTGCAGTCACCACCTGCTGTGATTTTGGAGCCCCCCAAAATGAAGTCTGTCACTGTTTCCATTGTTTCCCCACCTATTTGCCATTAAGTGTAGCACCTTAAGACTCTTTAAAGATGCTTGTCATTTTCTACTGAGTCCAATTGTAACCTTAGAGAATTTTGGTGTCACTAGAGGGAGTGCTAGACAAAAAGAATGGAAAACTCCAGGACCTTCCAGGAAGTCTGATTCTAGAGATAGGAGTTTGTGTTTCTTGGTGCTCCCAACATCCCACTCTACTCCAGCAACTACCCTGTACCACCCTTTTGTAAAACATATATGTTTTTTTCCTTGTTAGTAGTTTGGAAGATAAGAGAGCCAGTCACTGAAACTAGGAAGAAAACAAAAACAGCAGCATGTCAGGAGTGAAACTCAGGAAAGTTTTCTCCCTACCACACGTTCAACGTGAGGGTTTCCAAGTGATCAGTTTCGAAAAGTAAATGATTTAGGTGGGGGAGAGAAGTAGTCCCCTCCCCCATCACATCCCCATTTATGCCAATGGGGTCCCTCAAGATGGGGCTGGTGATGCCAGAGAGACCAACCATGGGATTCAAGGGTTGGGACTTTGAGCCATGTGATGTCAGCACCATCTATGAGGATGGGGACTGGAAACTGGCCTGTGTGGATAATGATTCACTCATTCATACCTGCATAACAGAACCCCAATAAAAACTCTGGACACTGAAGCTGAGTGAGTGTCCCTGGTTGTCCTAAATCAGTGAGCCAGGAGGGTGATGCTCACTGAGAGGACAGAAGCTTTGTGTGTGGGAACCTCCCAGACCTCATCCTGCGTGACTTCTCCTTCTGATTCTGATTTGTACCCTTTCATTATATGAAACTAATCATGACTAAAGCACTTTTCTCAGTTCTGCAAGTCATCCCAGCAAAGTCTTATCTGCTTGTTGGATGAAGACAAGATGTCTTAAGACTAATTCTATTACTTTCACCAATTTTAACAAGATTAAAATTTTATAAAAAGTCATATGCCTTGTATGCCCAGGTTAAAAAGAGAGTGTGAATATATGCATCCATATAAACGTTAATAGTTGGGACTTTCCCGGTAGTCTGGTGGTGAAGAACCCACCTTCCAATGCACTGGACACAGGTTCGATCCTTAGCTGAGGAACTAAGATCCCGCAGGCTGCGGCGCATCTAAGCCTGCACGCCACAGCTACTGAGCCCGCACACTCTAGAGCGCCTGCTCTTCAACTGGAGAAGCTCCCGCATGCCACAGCTAAAACAAGACCACACCGCTGATGAAGAGCCCACACCACTGCAAAGCCCCAGTGCAGCCAAAACAAATGAATAAACAACCATACATGAAAAAATAATACAATTCAACTGTCAAAAAAAAGTAACGATAGTTATTTCTGAGCAGAAGAGATGGAATTTTCTAAAATATATATTACTTTTTGTTTGCTAGTTCATTTGTTTATATTTTGCGACCCCATGAACTGTATCTCCCAGTCTCCTCTGTCCATGGAGTTCTCCAGGCATGAATACTGGAGAGGGTTGCCATTTCCTTCTCCAGAGAATCTTCCTGGCCCAGGAATCGAACACAGATCTCTTGCATTGCAGGCAGACTCTTTACCCTCTGAGCCACTATGGAAGCCCATTTTGCTTTAACAACCTATTAAATAATGTGAGTCTGGGGGAAGGGATGTGGCAAGCTTCTGGGAACAGAAGGATGTCTTTCAAAGGCTAGATAAGACATTGGGTTCTTTCTAGCACTGCTGAGGCAGAATCTATGTAATAACAATTTTCTCCTTTTGGTGTCATACTGGCCCTGTGATCTTGGACAAGTCATTTCACCTCAACTTCACCATATGCTAAGTGGGGGCTTAAGCAAGATGCTGGGTAATCTCTCTTTCCACCCTTAGCTTCGTGTATGTCTAAAGACTTAATTTCATACGCCCGTATCCCTAACGCATCCACAGATGTCACAGATGAGGAAGAGGAGTTTCTGAAGAGGTGAGCCCTGCTAGGGAAATATTTGCATAAAGCTGATTTAGCAAGTGAAAAATGGACTGTGACAGATTAATGCTGGGCGGCTTGATCTGCTCAGTGTCTGGCCCACACAGCCTCGGGTCTGATCAGATCTTCAAAGTCATATGGTCCCTATTTGGTTTTACAATAAATAACTCAGACTTATGAGTTAGACACCAATTAATGAAATCATCTAGCCCAGAGGAGAGCAATCCTCCTGAGCAGTCTTTTTGGAAGCACAGACCATGCACTTGGTTTGGCAAGGCTGGGGCTTTTATCCCTGCCTGTGATAGAAATGGTAAGAATCCTCCCAATTCCAGGTGACCTTTGCTCTAGATACACCATTGGTTACCAAAGAGCATCAAGAGGGACTGGCTCCCCACAGACTTTACTAAAGATGGAAGGCCACGTTAAATCCAGTCAGAGTTTGGACTCAGTGCTGGGAAATACTAGGGGTCAGCAGAAGAAGGGCACGTAACTTCTGCTAAAACTAGGTTTACTTAATTTTGTTTATATCCATCCTGAAAGGATATAGAAATGACTCCAGGTAGTATTGTTCTGGGCTGCGAAGTGCTTAACGCAGTGTCTTGAGGCATCATGTTTCTGGTTGAGAAAGAAAACTATGGACATGTTCATATATACTGAGAACTGAACCCACCACGGGTCTTCAATAAATATCAAGCAATCAATCAATTCTCCAGCACAGGGAAGCTTCCTGTTCCAAACATGCAGTCATGGAAGGGAGCTTGGCCGAAGACCTACCGATCTTCTCCAAATGATGTGGCTCCCAACTCCAGGAAAAGTTCTGGGTGTTGTTTTTTTTTTTTTTTTTTTTCTTCCCATCCCACAGAAACTGATGGCACAATCCTTGGCAGTCCTGGAAACAGTGATTTCCAGATTAAGACACCAATGCAGTGAGGCTCTGCTACGCACTGGTTGAACTTTTACAACTTAATGGAAAGAGAATCTTAAATTATCACCTGGCAGCTGATTGGAAGTGCCTGTACGTGTTTTCAGAAATGCTCTAAGCAAAAATTGATGTGGTTTTTAAAATGGAAATCTATTGTATGGAACTCTTTAGCATGGAAAGCACTTGCTGGAAGATAGCCATAAACTACATTTATTTGATTCAATTTTGCATCAATCATCATGCCTCAAAGATGCCATTCTGCATTTTTTTTAGTGATACATAAATTATAAATGTTTACCTCTAAGTGTGGGGAAATAGAACTTTAAAAACCCACTATAATGGTTCTAACAATTGTTAAACACTGCTATTGCAAAAACAATTACCAGGAAGCTTAAACATTGCAATTGTCCACCTTACAACTTATAATACTGACTTTTCACCAAATGTGAAATTCACCTCTGAGAGTTCTGCTTTTACATTGCTCTTTAAAATGATGCACATTTTAATGGTTCCTTGGGCACATATGATTTGCAAGAAGTTTCAGCTGTAACTTTATAGACCTTCTGATGGACCATTTGCCTTTGCCTTTTGGAGAAGAGAACTAAAGTTATATGATCATATATGTTTTCTATTTAATAGCCATGTATCAAATCCCTACATACTCTTTAGTGTGGTGGGGTAATAATTTGATATATTAACTATGCGAGGTTTTTTTCCTTTGCATTTATTTTAGCCCTGTGACCCTGTGAGTGTCTCCCATTAGGGCTATTAGCCATATGGTCTCCACTGGAGGGCAATTTCAGAGGGAATGGGTGAACAAGGGGGCAGATCATGAGTTTTTAAATTCCAAAGCTGCTTATCCTTGAGTCTAACAGAGGAAGTGATGAGAATCAGACCCAACTCATCTCTCTGGGGTTCTACTCCTCACTCTAACCCAAAATAGTGATCCTGAGGACTGGTGAGCAAAACAGAGCTGAGATTTCTGGGTGGCCATAAGATGGGGGTGGATACTTGGCCCAGGCTGGGGGTAGGTAATGAGGGATAGTGAAATGGGCCTATTTTCCATAGAAACTGACAGGTGGCCAAGCCCCTTAGAGTTCCTTTGTCACCATGCCTCTGGAAAGCAAGCTAACGGCGTACAGCATTGGGAAGTGAGGGAAGAGAGAGGCCCTGCTCAGAGGTCCTGAGGCCAATAAGCAGCCACTGTAGGAGATGCCCCCTGGGGCTCCCAGCCAGGGCTCCAATGAGGCATCATTCAAGGTAGCAGATGCCAACTAAAAAGACCAGCTAAGAATCAAAATACACCGCACCTCTTAGCAGAAGCCAGAAGGCATAGACACAGAGAGGCCCAAGTACCTTTCACCTCCACAATCTTATGCACCCCCCTAAACTCACCCTAGACACCCTATTGCCAAGGAAGACTCTCTCAGGTCAACTGAGAGGATGTGTTGAGAGCAAGGCCTTCTGAATCCCCAATCCCGTGCAGGAGAAGGAAAGAAAAAGGAAACCTTTAAGTGACTGAATCTGCCCTTTAAATCACGGATCAAATATTACAATTGACTAGACTGCATTTTGGCTGTCAGATGAAGACAGAAATTAAGTGTAAGGAATGGAGCCGAGTGTAGTGTGCAACAAATATTCTCCCTATTGCCAACATAAACAGCAACAACATACTGAACGGAAGATAGGTCAAGAAAACTTTTAGTAAAATCATATGTATAAGGTTTCCCTGGTGTGTGGAAAGTCACCCTAAGGCTGGGGCTCCAGTCTCAGCCCTGCCACTCACGAGCGTTAGGTGAGTCATCTTCCCCAGACTCTGTTTTCTCATGTGTAAAATGGGGATGAACGACACTGCTCTATCTCTTGATGAATTGCAGAGTCAAGGTGAAGGCCAAATAAGAAAGTAAGTAAATGTGAATTGCACAGAGTCAAGGTGAAGGCCAAATAAGAAAGTAAGTAAATGCACCTCGTAGGCTACAAAGTAACTTAGATGAAAGATATCTCAACTATTTCTTTTTGAGCAACAGAAACATGGGATGATTAGCTCCAAGAGGCAACAAGAGCATTCGGCAGTGTATATGTAGGCCATTCAAATGGTCTGCCCTCAGGATCCAAGAGGCAAGAGCTCACTTGAGATTTTAAATAATTCTTAACTGGCATATTAGGAGAATGGTTGCTAGTCTATTTTTCAACACTATGATTTTCATCACATCTAAATCCAATAAGTGTAGAAAGCATGACATCTCCCTCCCTGACCAACACCCAACATACCGGGGAGAAAGCCCTGGAAATTGATTTGGTCCAAACATGTGTTCCTCTTTCTTTTATAAGGCAGATTTCTGACTCTCTGTATCACACTAGTTCTTCATATCAGAAGACTGTATTATAAAGTTAACAACTAATCTAAATAAGAAACGTCAATCCCCTCATGCTTCATCTCAAAGAAAGTAAATCAGATGCCAAGAAGCTATGAGATACTGAAAAGAAATGGGACCATAAAAAACAGGACCGGGTGATGGATAAACAAAGTCTGGGAGTGGTGGTCGGTGAATACAGAGGAATTATTCAGCGTGTGCCCCGATGCCTGTGTGGCCCACACACACGATGCCTGCGAGGGGCCATACACACACTCAGTTAACTTAGAACAGCGCGGCCACACATACTCAGGCGGGTCTGTCTTTCTGTGTGATTCAAAATATTATAAAATTATTTCTTGCACATGGAGTATTTATTATATATTGCTTTACTATACAATGAAACTTTTATACATACATATTACTGTACTTTACATGCATTTTAAGGAGTTTTCAAGGATAACTGGACTATACACATTTCTTGCCTTAAATAATACTGATTTTGATCTCTATATAAAATGGAACTTCATTCATAGCTTAATAGTCAATTCTTGCTCAATTGACAAAACTCTAAACATGAAAGCATCGTGCAACTCTCTAAGGCAGGGTCAACCATATCTACCCACTTTTAGAGAAGTAAAATTAATTCCAAATTTATTTGGAAGTGAATATCCATGCTAAACTTACAGACCTTTAGATAAGATTTGTACCTCCTCCTGCTGATCTGTGTATTTCACTTCCAGTTAACCCAATTCCAGTCTAACTCTGTATTTTCAAAATCCTCAGGAACTTGGCTTCCAGAAGTACTGGCTTCATAAGTGGAACAGAAGGTAGGGTGAGTAAGGCATCACACACACAACCAAGGCTTGACATAGGGCAGAGGTATCCGATTTGAAAATCAATCCATTTTAATCACATTCCAAATTAGGAAGATAGACATGCAGTCCTTAGGAAGGGTAGTGCAGGCAGGACATCAGAAAATAATCTTCAATGTCCTCTTTTGCTAACAGTCTCTGGAGAGCTACACGAATTTTTGGTGAGAATATTTCTGCAAGTGCAACGATAGAAAATTACTATTGACCTTTTCAATAGGCAAAATTGTGATGAAATCTGTTTTTCTGATGCCTTTCAGACTGGTTACTTCTAAACGCCAGCAAATTCTGGAATTAGAGAGTGACTGTAACATGTATTCTCAGCTCAGCAGAGACTCAAGAGGATGGATACACTATGGTTTTCATACTCAGAGGAGGCAAGTGGAAAATGATGCCAGCAAGCAGCATTAATTTGATCCCTAACACCCATCATTCATGGCAAAACTAAGCTGAGAAACTTCATATTCAGAAATGCTGGGGCTATAAGCTTCACCAACCATGGTCCCTGGGGAATACATTTGTTAAGGTTCAGTGCTTGCCTACTGATTATGTTTTTAAAACAGTTACCTAAAATGCACATTTTCACACTCTTTTCTAGGAAAGCCACACGTGTTTCAAGGGACAAAAAGAAGACTGGTCCGTCCTCTTCCAAATAAAACATTTTCACTTTTATCTGTTCTATATATTGGGATTTTAAGGTTTCATTTTTTAAGTCCATTGTTTTAAAAAAAAAGTTTAAAAATTACTGATCTAAACTGCACTACCAACTGGTAAGTTTTTCTACTCTACTTGGACGAAATTGATACCTCTGGGTGATAAGTTTTATAGGTTGATGGTGCATAGACATAAAAAAGTATATCCTTGAATCAATTTTCAGAAGAAGCCTTTGTTTAATAGAATACTGCCTGGGCCTTGTATTATGAGAGAACAAACCAGAAACACTTGTGTGACCAGGCATTATCTCGATGTCTGTCATTTCTCCCCTGATTTGCCTCATTCTGGCTAAATACTGTACATCAGTGACTTCCAAATGGTTTTCAGCATCATTTCCATATCTTCATATTTTAGTTTCCTTCTAATAATCTTGGTAAAATGTAAAGTTAGCCTCCTTCTGCTCTCCAACCCAAGAATTTCTTAGCCTTCCCTCCTCTTCTTTCTGGTCAAATCTTGCAGGTTGCAAACTTTTCGGCCCACTTTGGATGGTGAATTAGAGACACAAGAACAATTTTCACAGTTTTTCTAACTAAGAGTGAAACCGAAATGTCCTTCCAAAGTCGGAGGAAAGTCCCACAGTTTTGCACTTTCCCGGGCATCAGGGAAAGATAAAGGTTTCCTATACATGCATACATCTCTCTGACACCTGCTTACTGGAGCTAATCAATTGCTGGGCAGTTTTTACACCACATTTTGTCTTCAGCTCCTAACACACTGCTTTTTGCATATGTTCAATGTTGAGATTTCTAGTTCTACTGAGTGACCCCAGAAGAGGCAAAAAACTTGATACTTGTTTTGAGGGAAGAGTTTCATTTGGAGGAGACCAGTTCTCATCAAGGAAACTCTGGTTTTAGTGAGCGACACTGGCAGTCCCCTTGGAGCCAAGTTGCTCATGAGATCCCCTCATAGCCCTGTGAGAGAATGTTCCATGCCAACCACCATGTACCTGGGAAAAGAGACACATATAACTCCACAGCAGGTCATTCTGAAGAAGGAAAACATAGTTGGGCAGAGAAGGAGGGGCGTCTCCTTATCACAAAGCCTCCTTTGATAGAATCGAGCACACTTGACTGGTTGATGAACCCCAGGCCTCCCAGGGCCACCCTCAGCACAAACCAGCACTGATTCCTGCTCTCTGTGGATTTCTGCACTCTAAGGAGTGGCTATCTGAGAAAACTTCACCAAGCTGGAGTTTATAATGTCCCTCTGGAACATTCTTCGAGGGCTCTGCCAGCTAGAGTGTTGCTTAGGGACCCTGGCTTTGCAAGGGCCCCAGAAGACAGACCTTTAGAATAGTAAAGCCTCAAATAAAAAAAGAAGAAAGAAAAGCCCACGAGATCCAGCTTCTGACCCTGTCAGAGAGGGAGCCAACCAAGCTGTTTCCACTCACCAGGCCAAACCCAGAAAAGAGGGTTTGACTGGACATGGTATTGAGTTCTTCTGTTGACTTCTCAGGTTGACCCACTGACCAAATATGATACCCCACCACTGCTTGGGATTTTGCAAGTTTATAATCCATATAGAAGAAACATTGTTATATAAACTTTGCCAAGACTATAGGCCCTTTAAATTCCCAACTAAGAAGCTGAAGAAATTTATGGCAGTGTTGCTAGATGGGGAAGCCAAGTAAACTCACAGTGTTGATCTTAGGTCTGTTTAAATTTCTCTTGCCTTCTGGCACTTTAAGAAGTAGTGGAAAGAAATCATTTACTCATAGGTGCATTAAGCGTTTAGAAACACAGGGGTACCGGGGAAGAGCGTTAGAACGTAATTGATGTGGTCCTGGCCTGTGAAGGGCAGGATTTCACTCCAACATTGGAGCCGCTCCTGTCCCGGGTGGCACAAAAACCTAACAGTACCTTCGTGCAATAAACAGAGTGAATTATGTGGAGGCTCAGTTTTCCTACCAGTGAAGTCTTGGTAATTAACTAGCCCTCCCCTGCGTCCCCATAAAAGGACAGGCTGCTTGGAAATGGAGCTAGTCATAGTGTAAGGAAGATCTAGTTGGCCTCAAAGTGTAACGCCCAGGCTTTCTTATGTAGGTTGCCGCTGCTTCTTTGTAATTAGTTCTGGGTCTCTCCTCTGTTTCGGGAGATCAGTAATGATCGCAGGATTGGCAACAGGAGTCACCCAATTTCAGGTCCTTTTGACTGTAGCAGAAGGAGAATGAGTGGAACCCTAAAGAGAAAAAGCAGCATTTTAGTACACACAGTTCAGCCTTCATTTGTGCATTGCATGTCTTGTGGGAGAATCTGGGATTCAATCAACAATGAGCACTTTCGGCAAAATGCTGTGCTTCTGCAGGCCTCATGGAGGAGAGTGAGGCAAAATGCTGTGGGGTCTCCAGTTTTACCCAGAGCTGAAAGTGAAGTGAAGGAGACTATTTTTACATGCCAGATTACCTTGATTTAATACAAGATGAAATGCAATCTGATATGAGAACTGGTAATGGACTAACAAATGACTCAAGTAAAAAGTCATTTTAATGTAAAGTCCTGGACATGATGTATAACCTTCCCAGGAAGCCTGCTAATTGTGCGCCCCTAAGGTTCATGGCTCTAGGAATTTTCTGGATATGACTCCTAATTCTTATCTACCCTCCTCCCGCCGTCTCCACTTTAGGGCTCACTTGTGTGTAATCTGAGCATTGTACACTGGGAAAACTTGCTGAAGTTGAAAAGCAGAGGAAAATGTGCCTTAATAGAATTTATAATTTAACAACCCAATAAGTCAGACTAGAATTTATTGGAGCAACATTTCCTAAGAATCTTCCATATCCCAGCTTCCACAATCAGTGACCTAGATCTTTAAAAGAAAAGGAAAGCATGTTTTAGAATTTTTTTTTCCCCAGCTGGAGAAAGCTGAACTTAAGTCCATATGGTTATTTATAGACAGAGGGGACAGTGAAAGAAAGAAAGAGAAAGAAGGAAGATAGAAAACAAAACAAAGGTCTTGGTTTCTAACTTCTCTGCAGCAGCAACGACTTACTTCTGTTTTCATTCCCTCTAGTCTCCTCCCTCCTCCCATTAAGTTCTTGGATTTGTGTATCTTTAGATGCAGGCACTCAATGCTTTCTTTACTCAGGAAGTTATTCTCCTCACGCCTTGTGAGGTCTTGGAACAAAAATTAGTTGAGAAAGAAACAACTGCTGCTTCACTGTCCAGAAAAAAAAAAAAATTACATTGCATCATGTAGCTCAAAAAAGTTTGGTGGGTTTTTTTTTTTTTTTTTTTTTT
>SJYA01001137.1:1091990-1178811 GCA_006410615.1 Neotragus moschatus | reverse complement strand
GGGAGGGGAGGGTGGAGATAGCACTGCATTGTGGTGGGGGTGGGGGGTGCGGCGGAGCAGGGAGGAAAGCAAAGGGGAAGGGGGGGACTCGTTTCCCACGTGTGTAATTTTCTCCTTCAGGGAACACATGAGCCAGCAGTCACTTTCCGCAAATATGGTTTGTAGGGGTACAAAATGAACGTGAAAAGCATTTGGGTTTCAACCACCTAAGTCAGGATGTGTGGTGTTTGTGCCTGAGAGGATTTTCAGTCTTTCCGTCTAATTTCTTCACGTTATCCCTCACTCTCACTAATCTCCGCCCCTCCCCCTGCTCAATACTAAGGCTTTCCTCAATAAGAAACAAAAATATTTTACGGAAAGTAGGCTTTATACTCAAAGTGTTCACCACTTGCTCCCTAAAAGGAGGAGAAACGTGGCTTGGAAAGGCTTTGTTTATTGGTCTATAAATCATGGTCACCAAGTCTGACCCAGCCGCTGGGGTGCCCGGGGTCACGGGACCCTTTCAGAACTTAGACGCTCTGAAGCTTCTCTTTTTGCTAGGCTCTTAATCAACCCTGCAAAGGCAGAAAGAACATCAAACAACTAAGACCTTGGAGAAGGATTGGTGGTTTAAATGACTCAGCCTCTGCCTGAGAGAAAGAATTTCTTAGCGATTCAACCCCCTCATAAGTGGGTTTTCTGATTATCTGGAGGCAGAAGAGGGGCTGACAAGGGAGAAAGAAGAAATTAATCTAAATAATACAAATGATTTAAAACCAAGAGCAAAGATAGTAAGTATCAACCCTCTGAGTTTCTTCCTCTTGATAATAAAGAAAATAGTAACTGCTCCCCAGTGACATTCAAACATCAGACGTGATGCCCAACCTACCAAGTCAGTCTGCCCAGGTCTGATTCTGGCTCCTTGTGCCTCAATTTTTCTCATTTGTAAAATGGTGATAATTTTAGTCTCTACCTTATAGGGCTGTTGTGAGAACTCAATCAGAAAAGTCACAGTGTTTAGAAGAGCCTGGTATATAGTAAGTGCTTAATAAAAGTTAGCTATTATCAGAACACATGTCAAGCTCCTCATACGGTTTCTAGACCCTCAAAAGAAGCTGGTTTCCCTATAAATTCTGAATTACCTGGGCACATACAAAATAAAGCAGCACAAAGTAATTACCAGTCAGACCTGGATTCAAATCTTGACTCCTTTACTCACTAGCTATGTGATCTTGGACAAACTGCTTTATATGAGCCTCGGTTTTCTTCTCTAAACTGGATAACAATGCTTATGTCACGAGGTAGCTATGAGGACAAAATCAGAGGCTCCATACAGGAAAATGTTTCATTTGATGGTGATGCCTGGCTTAGAAACTGTCAGAAGTCACAGATCCATGCTCAGCATTCACTGCTCTGATAAAATAAGCATGTACTGAACTCCCACTCTGGGCAGCTGCTTCCACGCTAGATTCTAAAGATACAGCAGTGAACATTACGCAGTCCCTGCCTCAAAGAACATCAAGTCTAGGGAAGGAGACACGTAAGGAAACATCATTTTAATTCTCTGTGGTTCTTGGTTTCTCAAAGCATATTCAGAAGATCAGAAGAGAATCAATAACATACTGTTCCCTTACCTAAAACATCTTTTTCCAATGCTTCATCAAAGTAACTCCTATTGTCCTTCATTTTTAAGACTGAATTTTACTTGGTCAAAGAAGTTTTTCTGAACTCCAAGTTGCTACACAGTATGAAGGCAGTCTATGTTTCCCATTTTCTAACACTCCTCACATAATGGCTTGTTCATTACACTCCCTACTACCACAGTCTACTAGCATTTTCAGGACCAGTGTTAAACTCACTCACTTGGAAAATGCAGTGTAAATCTTTTACACACAAAGAACTGATTCCTCCTCTCCTCCTCCCCGCAGCCCCAAATGGCTCATGAATGAAAGAACTAATTACCAGGTGAATCACCGTTCTAGGACATCCTGGGGGCCTAGACTCTGTTCTGAAGGGCCTGGAGGCAATGCTGTGCTCATTCACACAATCCAATGAGTCAAGAATCAGTTTGAGAATCCAGAAATAAATCCTTTTATAGATGGTCTTTTAGCAAGGGTGCCAAGACCATTTGTGGGNCCTTATAGGGCTGTTGTGAGAACTCAATCAGAAAAGTCACAGTGTTTAGAAGAGCCTGGTATATAGTAAGTGCTTAATAAAAGTTAGCTATTATCAGAACACATGTCAAGCTCCTCATACGGTTTCTAGACCCTCAAAAGAAGCTGGTTTCCCTATAAATTCTGAATTACCTGGGCACATACAAAATAAAGCAGCACAAAGTAATTACCAGTCAGACCTGGATTCAAATCTTGACTCCTTTACTCACTAGCTATGTGATCTTGGACAAACTGCTTTATATGAGCCTCGGTTTTCTTCTCTAAACTGGATAACAATGCTTATGTCACGAGGTAGCTATGAGGACAAAATCAGAGGCTCCAACAGGAAAATGTTTCATTTGATGGTGATGCCTGGCTTAGAAACTGTCAGAAGTCACAGATCCATGCTCAGCATTCACTGCTCTGATAAAATAAGCATGTACTGAACTCCCACTCTGGGCAGCTGCTTCCACGCTAGATTCTAAAGATACAGCAGTGAACATTACGCAGTCCCTGCCTCAAAGAACATCAAGTCTAGGGAAGGAGACACGTAAGGAAACATCATTTTAATTCTCTGTGGTTCTTGGTTTCTCAAAGCATATTCAGAAGATCAGAAGAGAATCAATAACATACTGTTCCCTTACCTAAAACATCTTTTTCCAATGCTTCATCAAAGTAACTCCTATTGTCCTTCATTTTTAAGATTGAATTTTACTTGGTCAAAGAAGTTTTTCTGAACTCCAAGTTGCTACACAGTATGAAGGCAGTCTATGTTTCCCATTTTCTAACACTCCTCACATAATGGCTTGTTCATTACACTCCCTACTACCACAGTCTACTAGCATTTTCAGGACCAGTGTTAAACTCACTCACTTGGAAAATGCAGTGTAAATCTTTTACACACAAAGAACTGATTCCTCCTCTCCTCCTCCCCGCAGCCCCAAATGGCTCATGAATGAAAGAACTAATTACCAGGTGAATCACCGTTCTAGGACATCCTGGGGGCCTAGACTCTGTTCTGAAGGGCCTGGAGGCAATGCTGTGCTCATTCACACAATCCAATGAGTCAAGAATCAGTTTGAGAATCCAGAAATAAATCCTTTTATAGATGGTCTTTTAGCAAGGGTGCCAAGACCATTTGTGGGGAAAGGACAGTCTTTTCAACAGACTGTATTGAGAAAACTGAATAGCTAGGTGTGAAAGAGTAAAACTGGACCCTCACCATATAGCCTATATCAAAATTAACTCAAAATGGATCAAAGACCAAAAGGCAAGAACTAAAACTATAAAACTCTTAGGAAAAAATATAGGGAAAAGCTTCAAGACGTTAGATTTAACCATGATTTCTTGGTTATGACACCAAAGTCACAGCCAACAAGGAAAAAACAGATAAATTGGACTTCATGAAAATTTAAATACTTTGTACATCAAAGGACATAATCAACAGAGTGAAACAGTGACTCGAGGAATGGAAAAAAAATCTGTAAATCATATAACCCCTGGATAAGGGGTTTATATCCACAATATATTGAACTCCTACAACCTAGTAACACAACAAAAAACTAACTTGACCTTAAAATGGGCAAAGGGGGACTTTGGTGATCCAGGGATTAAGAATCTGCCTTCCAGTGCAGGGGACGTGGGTTTGGTTCCTGGTTGTGTAACTAGGACTCCACATACCACAACTAGAGAGAAGGCTACACAACAACAAAGAGCCCTCACGCCTCAATTAAGATCCAATGCAGTCAAATAAATATTTAACAAAATAAAATGGGCAAAGGACTTGAACAGACATTTCTTCAAAGACACAACAAATGGCCAATAAGCACATGAAAAGATATTCAGCATCGCTAATCATTAGGGAAATAAATGCAAATAAGAACCATGAGGTACTACTTCATACCACTAAGATAACTATTGTTAAATGAACAAACAAACAAAAAACAGAAGATTACAATTGTTGATGAGGATGTGAAAAATTGGGATGCTTGTGCATTGTTGTTAGGAGTGTAAAATGGGACAGCCACTATGGAAAACAGTATGACAGTTTCTCAAAACCTTAAAAAGAGAACTGTCATGTGATTCAGCAGTTTCAACTCTAGGGATACATCCAAAAGAATAAAAAACATCATCTTGGAAGATATATTTATACACACATGTTCATATCAGCATTATTCACAATAGCCAAAAGGTAGAAGCAACCAAAATGTCCCCCGATGAAGGACTGTATAAAGAAAACACAGTATGTACATACAATGAACATTATTAGTCTTAAAAAGGAAGGGGATTCTGTCACAATACAACATGAATGAAACCTGACTCTAAACCAAGTGAAACAAGCCCGTCACAAAATGACAAATACTGTCTGATCCCATTCATGCGGGTACCTAGAGTAGTCAAATTCATAGAGATACAAAGTAGAACAATCTTTTCCAGGGTCCCACAAGAGGAATTTGGGGAGGTTTAATGGGTACAGGGTGTCAGTCTGGGAAGATGGAAAAAGTTCTGGAGATGGATGGTAACGGTGGATGTATAACAATGCAAATGTACTTAATGTCTCTGGACAAGTAAAAATGGTTAAAGTGGTAAATACTATGTTATGTTTTTTTTTTTTTTTTTTTTTTTACAATTTAAAAATAAAAGATTTACTTTGAACTAAAAGCATTTTGGTAATAAAAGGAGACTGAGAATCCCATCTCAGGTTTGAAGTCTGAGGGTGTTTTCCATACGGCTTAAGTTTTCTTTGAAAGGATGAAGGGTGTTGTCAATTTGAGTAGACAGGTGAGGAGAGAAGGCAGGATGAAACCTGACCGTATCTGAAAAGAGGGTGGAATTTAGAAAAATCTAAAAACACACATCTTCCCATTCTTCATTTCCTGCTTCTTTAGACATTCTTGTCTTTTTCAGGGAAATGGACTCCATCTGGTCTGAGTCATTAGCACTTCTTGAAATGTTGCTTTGAAGAGCTTGCTGATGTGCAAGAAAGCCTTAGCCTCTTCTTATCTCTTGTTTTTAATGAAAGAGGCTCCGTGATTGGCCAGAAGATCATAAAACCAGGAAGACTCACAATTCATATCCAGAGCTGTGGCCTGTGGAGTTTGGGCACTTTCAAAACTTGACCCAAAGGAAAAGGGCTGGAAGGACACGCTGTGAGGAAAGCTGTAGAAGGTTGGGTACCTGAAAAATGAGCTGGGATGGACCCACACTCCTTAAGCAGGGGGAGGGCAGGAGGCCAGGACCCAAGTCTTGCCTCTTAGTTGCCTGGCTCACATAGGCACAGTCCTGGTAGCTCAGCATGTAAAGAATCCGCCTGTAATGCAGGAGACCCCGGTTTGATTCCTGGGTTGGGAAGATCAACTGGAGAAGGGATAGGCTACCTACTCCAGTATTCTTGGGCTTCCCTGGTGGTTCAGTTGGTAAAGAATCCACCTGCAATGTGGGAGACATGGGTTCAATCTCTGGGTTGGGAAGATCCCCTGGAGAAGGGAAAGGATACCCACTCCAGTATGCTGGCCTGGAGAATTCCATGGACTGTATAGTCCATGGGGTCGCAGAGTCACACATGACTCTTTCACTTTCAAAGAAGAGTAACCCATCAGGCTAGGGCTCAGGGAGCATGTGAAAATAACTCCAGCTTAAATGGAAAACAAGCTAGAAAAGGGCAGGAAGATCAGGGTGCTGGCAGAAAGCTCTTAACTGTGGGAAATGGTCTTTAAGAAAAAAAAAAAAATGAGCCAAACTTAGTGATTCCTCAAACCTTGTGAGACTCAAGGAACCTCCACAGTGAATGTAGTATATTTGCCTCATCTGAGGGACTAGTGGCCTTTGTTATTTGGCCTAAAGTAAATGTATCAAAGTTGCCCCCAGTGAGTAGCAATGGGAGATACTAAATATATTTGTCCCATAGACAGTATCAACTTTTAGAAAGCAAACTATTTCTAAACCTGAAAACAGAATTCATCCAGCTGTGGATCTGGCCTATTTCCATTTGGATTCATCTAAGAGTAATTTCTCTTAGAGCAGTCACTTTCAAGTCTGTTTTATGTGGGTGTTGTCCTCATATCTGGGACTCAGGGAATCAGGTCCCTTTCTGCTCCTAAAGAGGATGGCCTGGTCAAGGGGTGCTTTAAGACTCAGAGCCAGGGAATCTCTTCACCTGGGAAGTGCTCCCATGGAGGGTTGGGCAATGTGTGAACGGGAACAAATGGAGTGGAGTGTGAAGAAGGGA
The DNA here is from genome assembly GCA_006410615.1 of Neotragus moschatus. Classification (NCBI taxonomy): domain Eukaryota; kingdom Metazoa; phylum Chordata; class Mammalia; order Artiodactyla; family Bovidae; genus Neotragus; species Neotragus moschatus. The sequence goes on along the minus strand of SJYA01001137.1, from coordinate 1,172,451 downwards.
TTTTTTTTCCAGAGTCATGTACAAAATTTGCTTGGAGAAGCAGCAAGCCCAGGGAATAGTGATTCACTTCCCAAGCCTTAAGAAAAGTGACTCTTAGACACTGCTGAGTCAATGTGACTTGGCCCATAAAGAGAGCTATTTAAAAGCCCCTTGGTTACAGAATAGTGAGATCTCCAAGCTCTGAGAGAGAAGAGTATTGCTATGAATGACTTTCAAGGAATTTCATGGGGATTCTCCTCACTCTTTCTAAGTTTCAGCTGATTTCCAAGTTTTCTTTGTCCTGTCCTTGGGCTGTTACTGTTATCAAAGTCCCAGAGTAAATCTCTGCAAACGGCTCAAAGATTTACATGTTAGAGCTTTAAGAAAAAAGTAAACTGGTATTGAATAATCTAGCTATGTACATTGCAGATGAATGGTTCTAAATGTCTTCAACAGCTACTGGAATTCTATTCAGTGGTCTACAATGGTTTTAAGATTTCTTGTGTAGAGAAGTTTGGGGTCAATGTCTCCTCCCTTGAATCTGGGCAGGTTTGTAACAGCTTCACCCAATTAAACATGACAAAAGTGATGCTCTGTGACTTCCCAGGCTGGTCCTCTTGGGATGCCACTCTGGGGGAAGCCAGCCACCACGGAGCACGTCAAACTCCCCTAAGACTGCCAGGCTAGGGAGGCCCTGTCCAGGCATTCTTGTCGACCACCCCAGCTGAGCTCACATCTGACAGCCACACCAGAGAGCCATCTTGGACTGCAACCCAGTAGAGCTTTTCAGATGATCCGACCCCATTCAACTGCTGGATGAAACTGCTTGAGAGATTCCAAATAAGAATTGCCCAGCTGAGCCCTTCCTGAACTTCTTAACCACAAAATTGTGAGCAAAATAAAAAGGTTGTTTGAAGTCGCTAAATTTTGGGGTAACAAGTTATGTAGCAATAGTGGCCTGAATGTGTCCCTTGGTAGTTTCAGTGGTTTCAGTGGGAACGGCGAGGAGGCCAGTTTGTTTACACACATGTCACAAATTTGCAATATAGGGCTGAATAGGGTTTTTACAAAAATCCCATTCTGTCCTCAGTAACCATTATATTCTTAAAAGTTACGCATGCACTATTAAGATTACATGGAGTCAGTTTGTCATAGCTAACTTTCAATTAACAGGCAAGAGTTCTTCATTATATTTGCATGCTATTATTCATAATAGTTAAATTTATAGTTTTCAGTCTTGTTATCCACTCATTTTTATTTGCTAGATGTTTACAAACCACTTATTATATACCAGATACTGTTTCAAGTGAACACAGTCAATCTTCAGATTGATCCCACATGGTCAGTATTCTTAATATTATCTCCATTCTATAGAGGAGAGAACCCAGTTGCAGAGACATTATCTATCCAGCTCATGGTCACATAATTTTTAACTGTTTGATCTGAAACATGACCCCAGGAAATCTAGCTTGAGTTCTTAACCTTTGACCCTTTGCTGCCTCTCATTTATACATCATTTTATTTTCCATTCACACACACACACACACACTCACATGAATTCCAAAGTGATATACTGAAATGCAATAGAAATAATAAAAATAGCACTAAAAATACACATCTCAGGATAATGTCATAAATGTAAATGACCATAAGAATGTAAATGCAATCTCATAGATTGGAATGAGTGAATCCTAGTATTTGATATCTGAAAAACAGATTTATAAGATCCTTTCTCAACTTACCCCTGGTCTCTATTATGTTGTCTGTTAAATAACTTTGTCCTCTAGGGTCACAAAGCAACTTGAGCCTTCTCCTTGTTTTTAAACACAACCTTCCTGATAAACCAACAGTTTTTCTCGAACAAGCTCAAAATAATACTTTTCAGCAAGAAATTTACAAATGACGCTTCTAAGGCATTTGAGAGACCGAAAGGACAGAGGCCCATTTTCTACAGAAACATAAGCCATATTATGCCCATAAGCTTCAAAAGCCGGCTCAATACGAATGGACTGATATCATGTTTGGCAAGAAAGCAGAACAAGCCATTGGAGAAGTTTCTTTTTCAGATGGCATGGTGGGTGCCACATTATAACCGTGAAACAATGAGGAGCAACTTCCATCATGTGTAGTGATTAAAAACACAGACTCCAGAGTCAGACTGTTTCAGTCCACATCCCCACTCTGCCACTTCCTGCCTGTGACCTTGGACAAGTTCCCTACCCTCCCCAAGCCTGAGTGACCTGGTGTATAAAATAGGGTCAGTAATAGCCTCAGAGCTTCTAAGAGGATGAAGTAAATCAGTAACGTAAAGCACTTGGGACAGTGCCTGGCACCGAGTACCTGCTACATAAATGTTTGTCAAAGAAGTAAATAAAACATGCTCACAGATACCCCACCCTGCTGTCAGACAAGACCGCTGAGGTACAGCGTACACATTCAGCATGTGTGTATACAAGGGAGAATGTGTGATGACTTTTCTGCTCATCAACACTGAAAGCTAATACTACAGAAAAAGAGACGTTGGGGGTTAGCTTGAGAATTATTTTATGAGCCATGATATAAATGGAAAAGGTGAGTATTGATGGGGCACTTAGTATGTGTGCACTAAGAATGAAATAGTAAAATAACTGTCAATTATTCAATAAGTCCCAATTCACTGCCAGTTTTATTCACAAAGAATAGTGGGTGGCCAGAAGTCTGCCTCCAAATCTTAATTAAATGTTGGCGAACATAATGAAAATTGTAAATATAATTGACTCACAGCAACTTAAAGTCTCTTTGATGTACTGTATGAAAAAGCAATGGGGAACACAGGCACTTGGATTCTTTACACTGAGCTGTGATGGTTGTTGTATTGATTATCCATTGCTACAGTTTTCCCGTGTAACTAAGAATCACCAGTTCTTTGTGGCATGCACTGGTATATGTATTGCTCTTGAAGTCAGAATCATTGGGGAACTCTCTTGGCAGTGCTGTTGAATTTGGTGGGGATCACACAAATCTAAGGGTTTGTTGGCCATCAGCAGGGGCTCCTGGGGCAATGAGGCTCAGTTCCTAGAGCCTGGCATCTTCCAGTAGATGACCCCAGGCATGTTCTCATGGTAACAAAGAAATACAAAAGCAGGAGCAGAAACATACAAAACCTCTCAAGGGCCATGCTCAGAGTTGGCCACAGTCACTTCTATACATGCTACAGACCAACAAGCTAAAAGCCACCCCCATCTGAGGTGTGGGGAAAAGTATAGTTTTAGTGACCCAAACTACAAGCTCAACTTGGCAAAGGGAACAAATCCACAGAAGCAAATGGAAAGACCATTTCCATGATTCAATATGTTCTTCTTTCCTATTCACAGGTTAGCAATGGAGACCCAGACGTAAAGAACAGACTTTTGGACCTGGGGCGGGGATAGTGGGGAAGGGGAGAAAGGGGTGTGTGGAGAGAGTAGCATGGAAACATATACACCACCACATGCACAACAATACCAGTGGGAATCTGCTGCATGGCCCATGGGGCTCTGTGACAACCGGAGGGGTGGGACGGGTGGCAGGTGAGGGGGAGGTTCCAGAGGGCGGGCACGCATGCATGCCTATGGCTGATTTACGTTGATGTACGACAGAAACCAACACACTATTGAAAAGCAATTATCCTTCAATTAAAAACAAATACATTTTAAAAGTTCTCCTCTCAAAATTTATTTTCCAACAGATGTATTTTAAAATTTTACCTAAAATCAGGGAGCTTTATCTCTCTGAACTGCTCACAATGTACTCTACAGTTTGAGAACATACCAATTCTACAATCAGGACTAAGATATCATGATTTTAAGTTAAAACTAGATTTTCTTATAAGCCCAAACTGGAATGCAAATGTCTAACTGCTAAGGGCTTTCTCATACTTCATTATTTTTATTATTTGCTAGGGAAAAAAAAAATTCAGTGATTCTGGAGACTTTTTAAAAACCATAAACAAATACTAAAACAGAACTGGAAGAAATACTTTCCACAGCCATAAGCAACCAGAGTGGATTAGGAAACCATTTGCCTTCAACTCTCAGGTCGAAATTTCAAATTTCCAGCTTTGAAACAATATATATTCTTCAGGGTAGTCTCTGACACACATCTGAAAGCAATTTTCAGTGATAAAATTCTCCTTAATTCCTGGGCTTGTGGCTAACCTGAATGTCGACGACTCTGAATGAACCAGCAAATACCTGCTGCTATTGCCAATAACATAATTGGGAATTGTTTCTAAATGAAAAGAAACAAAGAGAAAGAAAAGAAACTGCCAAGCTGTGGAGACAGACCTATGGCTCAAGCTACCTCTCATGGAACTAGATGACGAGACTGCCTTTCAGGAGATAACCTAAGGAAAGATTACAGATGCTATCGTTCCTACTGTTCACATAAAAAAAAGATATATTTTAAGTGTTTTACTATTTAAACACTATTTAAAAACTTGTAACAGTGCTTTAAATATACCTAAAATTGGTCAACAATATACAGGCTCTTTGCCATGACATGTTCTGCAGATGATAAAAGTTTGGAGAAAAAAAAAAATGTCAGCAAGTGCATGAAAAAGAGCCTGCCAACCCTGAAAATCAGCAGAATGGATTCTGTATCTATCCAGACACTTGGAGTTAGAGTCAAGAACACTTATCATTAGAGGAGGTTGTCATTCTGCATTGTAAAAGTGACATGGTAAGCTTTATGGATCAATGGGTAAAAGAGCAAATGAAATTACCTTGAGGGCCAGAATTTCCCAAAAGTGAATTTGCTTGCCACTCACTATCTGCAAGATGTTGGGTTATGTGGTGTATTAGTTTCCTACAGCTGCTATAACAAATCACTGCACAACTGGAGGCTTAAAATAACAGAAATGTATTCTGTCACAGATCTGGAGCCTCTAGGGGTCTGAAATAAAAGTGTCAGCAGGCACTGCTGATCCCTCCAATGGCTCTAGGGGAAAATCTTTCCCTGCCTCTCTTAGTTTCTGGTGGTCCCAGGTTTCCTTGGCTTGTGGCCGCAGCACTCCAATGTCTGAATCAGTCTTCATACGGCCTTCTCCTCTGTGGGTCTTCTCTTCTTCTGTCTCTTATAAAGACACAGCACTGACTTTAGGACCCACCTGGATAACACAGGATCATCCCAAGATCCTTAATTATACATGCAACGCTTTCACAAAATAAGGTCACATTCACAGGTTCTGGGAAGACATATCTTTTTTGTGGGTTTGGGTGGGAGTGAGTACCATTCAGCTTGCTACAAAGAGGAAAAGGGGATGGCAAAATTCAACACAAATGGAAGTGTGAACATCTTGTTAAGGATGCTAAAGATAAAATGGATTGTAATCTCTTATAAAATGTGTGTGTGCATGCATGTGTGGGGCAGTCACCTGAAAGCNTGGGTGGGAGTGGGTACCATTCAGCTTGCTACAAAGAGGAAAAGGGGATGGCAAAATTCAACACAAATGGAAGTGTGAACATCTTGTTAAGGATGCTAAAGATAAAATGGATTGTAATCTCTTATAAAATGTGTGTGTGCATGCATGTGTGGGGCAGTCACCTGAAAGCAGGAAAAACTGACAGAAAGGCTCTGTAAACTTGCTCTGTTTTAGCATATGGTGAGTTTGGGACTAAAGGTTCAAATTTACCTACTCTGACAGGCACTAAAGAACTGATTGTGGCTGTGACTGGTATTCCAACTAACTAGTGCTCTCTCACAGTTGTAGGCATGCCGTGCATAATTTCTGTACACTCAGATTTTCTTTCGGCTTAAGGGGATGGGAAAGAGCAACCATCTGGGATAGCAGGTGGGGAAAATCTCTGCCTGGCTGTGAGTTCCCTTTTTAATGGATAAGAAAATGACCGATCTGTTGATCTGGCCTGGCTTTCTGAGTCTCTGTGGTCCTCATGCTGCAACAGAAACAGGGAGAGGTACTCTTGGTCTCAGAAGCAGGCGCCCAGGCCTCTTGCTGCTCTTGCTAGAAGAGGGAGTCAATCCGCTCTGCCAGCTCTTCCACATTACTTAGAAACTTCATGGAGAGCATGAAGAAATACACATCTCTTGATTAGCTGCTCTATCTACTATTATTTCCATTTCCACTCAGACTTTTGAAGCTCTGACAACTGAAGGGCACCATTCGAAATGCAAGATCTTAAGAGTCAGGGGTCTTAAGCTGAGATCCAGGGCCCCTCCCTGAAGTTCAAGGTAAAGTTCAGTGTATTTGTGAAGCTTTCTGTGGAGAAGTCACATTCTCAAAGAAGTCCATCACCCCCAAAAGGTAAGGATATCCTTCAAGATGCTCCTATTCTTATTTTTCTGGAACATGATAAAATATTATCAGAGAAATGTTAATATGTCTCACTATGATTATATANGTTATTGAGATTTCTCCTGGCAATCTTGATTCCAGCTTGTGCTTCATCCAGCCCAGCATTTCTCATGATGTACTCTGCTTATAAGTTAAATAAGCAGGGTGACAACATACAGCCTTGATGTACTCCTTTCCTGATATGGAAACAATCTGTTGTTCCATGTCCAGTTCTAATTGTTGTTTCTTGACTTGCATGCAGGTTTCTCAAGAGGCAGGTCAGGTGGTCTGATATTTCCATCTCTTTCAGAATTTTCCACAGTTTGTTGTGATGCACATAGTCAAAGGCTTTGGCATAGTCAATAAAGCAGAAGTAGATGTTTTTCTGGAATTTTCTTGCTTTTTCTATGATCCAACAGATGTTGGTAATTTGATCTCTGGTTCTCTGACTTTTCTAAATCCAGCTGAACATCTGGAAGTTCACAGTTCATATACTGTTGAAGCCTGGCTTGGAGAATTTTGAATATTACTTTGCTAGTGTGTGAGATGAGTGCAATTGTGTGGTACCTTGAACATTCTTTGGCATTACCTCTCTTTGGGATTGAAATGAAAATTGATCTTTTCCAGTCTTGTAGTCACTGCTGAGTTTTCCAAATTTGTTGGCATGTTGAGTGCAGCACTTTAACAGCATCATCTTTTAGGCTCTGAAATTGCTCAACTGGAATTCCATCACCTCCACTAGCTTTATTCATCATGATGCTTCCTAAGTCCCAGTTGACTTCGCATTCCAGGATATCTGACTCTGAGTGAGTGATCACACCACACTTTTATTAGCATATTACAAAGCTGGATGTCCTCCCCTTGAGATAACAAAATAAATTAAGGGAACATTAGGTTTCCAAATTAATTTTGCTGATCTGAGCCAAAGTTTTCCTCAGTATCTGAGTCACCAACCTGGCTTTTGCATTCATACCTGAGGAAGTCTCTTTCACAGAGTACCTATAACTTCCAAGGGGAGAAATCTTGCCTATTTTTGACTATTTCATTCTCACCAAGATGGGAGAAGCTTGAGTATATGAACTAAACTGTTTGGAAAAAGTGAGTCTAAAGGTTGATTTTTAGCGTTAAGATGATGCTTGAGTGGGAATCAACAGGGATGATGAGCTGGTGGAGAACTGGTCTAAAATGGCAGCTCTCCCCAAAATGTGGTGATCACCTGCTGTGGGATAGGACTTCTTAAAAACCTAAACAAGTTCTGTTGTAGAAAAATATACCTAATTTGTTGAGATCTGTATCAAGATAATAATTTTCAGTAAGGAGTGATGTGTCAAGTTTGGGGGAGAAAAGCAGCATCAGGGATGTTTTGCAAGGCAGGAAACACCAACTGGAGTCCACCTTGTTTGACGGGGAAAACACATGCATTGTTTTGACAATCACTGTGCCTGTTAGAATCTGTGGGAAAACAACATAGACTGTACTCTGAGGACCACAGTAAAGAACTGGCTTATAATTCAGTTCATGAAGTTTTATAAACTTCCTTCTTGATGCCTCTCATAAATAGTCTCATCTAGATTGTATCTAAGAACTTGAGCTGATTCCTTGAGTACCTCATGCATAGAAGTACATTATCTGTGTCTTTGACAAACCAAACCTATGAGTCCAGTGTCTCTACCTCAGTGTTTTAAACCAACAGCCTAGCCACAGAAGCTCATATTCTTAATGGACAAAACTGCATAATTACTCCATTGATGCCTGCAAAGTAACTCACTTAGCATTCAGTCGGAACAAAGAAAGAAAACGAGATTTCACTTAGCCCCATTCAGGATGTGTTTTCACTTGTCAATAGCATTCAAGCCTACTTTTTCTTGGCCAATGTCCAACGTAACCTGCCTTCCTGACTGTTGCCATTTGTCCTAATGTGTATCATATGCTTGAGAGGAATTTTTTTCTTTTAATGTGAAGTTTTACTTGCAAGTTTAGAAAAACAAAACAATACCTGCTAGCAGTGGGATATTTGAAATTCTGCTGTCCAGAGGCACAGGTTGAGAGATGACAAAATCAGCGACTGCAATAATACATATTTTGAGAATATTTTAGCATTTTTTCCACAAACGCATTCAACAAATTATATTTGTGTTTAAAAAGCTCTTATGCTTAAAGAGAGTTGGAATAAAGATATTTTCCCTTTTAAAAAGTACTCTCAGGTGGTTTTGGAGTGGGGAAATTGTAGAACTGCAAAGATAAGATTAAGAATATAGAGAAAAGGATAATAATTTTATCTTTGTTACAAGGATTAAATTAGATAATCCATGTTAGGCAGTTAGAATGGTGCCTAACAGTGATTGCATAAAATAAATTGCTATCATTATTATCCTCATCAACATCTGAGGGAGTAAGCAGCTCAGATTTTATTTTTCCATTAAAAGTTACTCAACAGATTAGCATCTCAATGCATAGGGCAGACAATCCAATGGCTTCCTTTTTTCTGACATATTTTTGTTTTTCTAAATAATTTTTCATATTGATCTGATGAAACATCTGACGTCCATTACTTAAAAGAACAAACCAAATAAATATTTTAAATGCTAAACATAACCATGGATCACAGGCTAAACATTTGTGGCACAGCTTCCCCAGATAAAGCAATATCCTTTTCAGTTTGGCTCTCTTTGGTCAGTTGTCTGGGAAAGCTGATTGTTGGATTTGTAGAATATAATCTTGAGAAGCTCTTGAAACATGTGGTTTTTCCTGGGATCCTGTTGTTATTTTCTGGTAGTTCAGATAAGCACTAGCAATGGGCAAAGCCTCAGTTCTCGGGTGGATAAGGACCGAAACATCCACCTAGTCACTTCCTACAATGTCTCCAAACCTCTTCATCTTGAAAGGAATTTGATAAATGAGTGACATATCTGGAACCTACTGTTATCAAAGAAGTACCTCTCTCAGTATCTTTCAGGATTTGGTGTCAAGAATCGGCAAAGGTGATGGGAAATAAAATTAGGTTCACAACAAGGAAGGAAAGTTGAAACTCACTTTTTCAGAAATGTGTTTATTTAGTTTGTTGTTCTTGGCCTCGTTTCTAGAGGCATATGTAGCCCTAAAATGATTGATCTGCTCCTCAACACAGGCTCCTGCGCCTGCTCGGAGGACCTGTGACCCCATCCTGTTCTGGAAATACCCCGCTTCATGAGATGTGCCACGCTTCCCATTTTAAATAGCTCAACAGGCACTACATTTGATTTTCAGAATCAGCACAAAACAAGTAACAGTAACGATGATTCTTTTACTACAAAAAGCAATGAAACATTAGTTTCTTACATGCACAACTCAGAGCCAATTATCAGCAAACAGTTTTGCAATAAGGTACCAGATCCCTGGGGCCTTGGAGGTGGTGCCACTAAAGAGGAAGATACTCTAGTTCTAGTGCTTTAAGAAGAGCTTGATAGTGAGGTTCAAAAACAAAGTTATCAAAACAACCGCTATCTTTAACCAGCAGTGAATATTCACCCTGACAGGGCTCTCTGAAGCCCTTGAGTGCAAGTCAGGAGTCCCCTCCTCTGAGAGCACCACAGCCACACACTGGGGACAAGAACCACATTGCCAAGGCTTGACACTAATGAGGCCACTCAGACCCACACAGGGTCTGCAGAGCTCCTGTCCTGAGCAGCTCCAGCCCTGTCCCCATTTGTTGCCTTATCACTGGAGGAGGCTCATAAAAATCTAAGAGCCAGACCCTAATCCTGGTATCTTGAGATTGTTGCTAAGAAACAACAGCTGGTCTGATTAGACAAAGACAACCAGGTTGTATATCTTAATCTGTTCTGAAACTTGCTACCTTCTGGTCACCAGCTGAATTTGCATCTCTCTGATTGTCCCAGTTGTAGCAATCTCTGTAACTTCAGAGACCATGGTCTAAAGCAATAGAAGATCCATTGCTATTAGCCAGCCACTTAGGAGGAAGATATTATTTTCTCATCAATAGTCATTCAAATAAAGCTCCTTAGAGCAAACACCTAAAATGGGGTCTTTATACAAAACTAGAGTTCAGTAAATACTTGACGAAGAAATGAATGACACAATAAACCAACCAAGTGATGAAAAAAATTTGATGAGTTGGCAAATGTTAGTAAATCTTTGTCTAGACTAGAACGAAGTTTTCCCAAAAGTACAATCCAATAACTCGTAAGCCGTGTGAGGACACATGTCTACCCCTATGAGTTTTACCCCCATAAGGTTATACTTGAATGGACATTCAATAAATATTTACTAATTGAATCAAATTATATAAATTATACAAGATTTAGTTTTATAAGTCAATTATCCTAAGAAATCTATAAAAGCATATCTCCTCTTTTAAAAAAGTCATTTTTAAAGATAAAGACAACCAAAATGCAAAGCTTATCTTTAAAAAAAAATCATGCACATTTGCTGGGGAAAATATTTGGCTTTATCTAAAGTTACTGAGACTTTTCTAGAAATGTGCTATCTGCATACCCACCTGGGATTACTTGTTAGCTTAGGCTCTTAGCCACACAAACAGGGATATGCTGGGATGGCATGTCTTATTCTGGAAAAAAAAAAAATTCCATCTCCAATGATAGAAAGGGGCAAGAAGGGTTGCTTCAAGAGCCAAACACAGATTCAGCTTAGAGAATCTCCCTTTCTCATCTTAGATCTCCTCCCCTCTCCACAATGACTCTGAGTTTTTCCTCTGTCTTTCAACTAGCGAAAATAAAGAAAACTAGCAACTCTTGATGACTGCAGCATCTACTACCCCTTTGCAGTGTTGCTAGAGAATACTACGAATTTTAAACAGAAAAGGCTAAAGCAGTTGTTGGCAGGTTTTAAGGACACACTCCCTCCACCACCCTCCTGCCCAGTACATACTTTGATTAAAAGCATTTAGGACCCAAGCAATGCTAGCATATGGTTCAGGGCTCCAAGTCAATCCACAGGTGTAGGCCTATCTTAACCAGTAGACTGATGGCCAAGGCCAGTCTGCTAGAAGCCAGCAATGGCTCAGCAGTGTGAAAATTCTGAATGTCCCCAATTTTCTATCTATTAAGTGGCAAATATTTTCAGGCTAAATTTGGTGGAAAAGACATGGCAAAAATATCCCTTACTTATAAAGGAGGAAAAGATGCTTACATGTGCAGAAAGTTGTTATCACCATATTAAGTGGGAGTTTGGGATCAGCTGGCAAAGCCACTAGACTGGCAGAGACCACTGTCATTGTCACGGAAACTCTGACTACATGACTGCAGGGCAGAGAGAAGGCTTCCCATACTCGCATGGGTGCTCACGGGCACTGGCTCGGGTACACTGTATAAAACTTATGAAGTGAGATGAAACGCAACTGGTTTTTCTCATGGAAAAGAAAATTAGAAACAAACAGGTGAGTTCCTTATCATGTTGAAAGAGTATAACCAAATGTTTCAACTTGAGTAAATGGAACAGCCTGCTCATCAGTGTAGCCAGTGTGTTAATATTGTCTTGCAGATTTCCAGTTAGTACTGCTACATAATTCTTTCCACCCTTCCCAAGGGCACATGTTTTTGTCAAATGTCTCCATCACTTAGGACAAAAATCTATAAAAGTTCAACACATTCCAATCCACCAGAGAAAGTATTTTCCATCAGAAACAGCAACACAGTTGCACAGCTTACTACTTTTATGAAAAGGGGCCGACAAGAAATGGGGGGAAATATGAATGACTTCAGATTGGACAATGGAAGTCAGAATTAGCCAGACTCCATGAAAGATTATTTTGAGATGTATATAAATAAGTTAAAACACAATTAGTGAGGCCCTGTTTCACTCCATTTTAAATGTGGCAGAATGGGTGCTAAGGGATGGGGAAAGTGAAACGAAAAGGGAAAGATTTCTTAGAACAAAATACACGGTGACAGATTAAACCAAACCACAGATATCCTTGCCTATCAGTGACCAGTTTTGTGTCTTGTATTTTTGTTACAGGAAAACAGTGGGAAGGCTAAAAAGACAAGGAATTCCTTAAAAGGGTGTGTCCTGGTATCATGTGACCAAGAAACCTACAAAGACTGCTTCGGGTGTGTGCTCTAAGCTGTTCAGATTTACACTGGTCATCAAGGTAGACTCAGTCTCTCCAATGTCGCTGGGAGCTAAAGGCCTATAAGCGAGAGCTGTCAGTTCTTCCTGATGTTGGATCATTGCGTGGAATAGGACCCAATCTCATTGAGCACCGTTGCTGAACTGCCCAAAGGCTAGCTGAAGTGACACTCACTCTCCTAGCCCTCAATCAAAGGTCAGTGAAACTGTGCACATACTCCTTTCTCTCTCAGTGGATCAATGCTGAAAGAAGAATATTATCAAGGGCCAGAGGGGATGAGAAGGTAACTCTTCTTGATAAAATTAGCTGTTCCAGGGCAGTCTGTCTGAACCACAACCCTCTGCATGGCTCCTCCTCTCAAGGTTTCCTTGTCTGGGCTATTTTCACCTATTTTTGCAGAAATGCTCCCCCACACTCAGGAGGGCATCCCCGGCTTCCCCTTGGAGGTACGAGGAAGAAAGGTGAAGATGCCTAGAACGGTCTTGACGGTGGGGCTTGGCATGACTTTTGCCACATATTCAATGCTTTCATAGACACAACGAAAAAATTACTGGAAGCTTAATATCTTATATTCAGCCTCTCACTGAAGTACTTTATTTTCGTGGGTTTTTTTTTTTTTTAAAACGCTAAAATGTTACTGAAAACATGAAAACAAAATTTTCTTAACTAGCTGCTTTGGAACAATAATATACTGTATTATGAAGCTCCATACATTTTAAATGTTTCTGAAATCCTGACAGGACACGGTAAGTCCCCATTTTTCTTTTCCACTTGAATTTTAAATTTTAAACCATCTTCTTCCACTTTTAGGCTCTTCTGCATCAAGACCAGCTGGTGGATAGAAGGAGCCATGAGAAAAGTGCATGAGAAATAAGCGTGGAAAACACAGACATGGAGTGCCTGTGGGGCTGAAGATGGCCTGGACTCAGCAAAGAATTCAGCAACTGCATCCGTAGTCCCCGCTGGGCAGCCCGAGGCAAAGGCCAGGCCAAACTGCAACAGCAAGAAGGGCTGTACAATGGTTCCCCTTGAATTCATGCTACTAAAAAAGGTGCAATGAGAAACAAGTCCCTGTGCATTCTCAGTCACAACTGTGGGCAGAAGAGCCCATCCGATTCCTCCCCCTTTGGTATTAAATAACAGTTTTTTGTTTTTTTTTTTTAAAAAAAAGCTTTTTAGAAACAAAGCAGATACATGGTGGGCCTGGAAATGTAAGCCATCCCAGGTTGGTTGTCCACTGAAATGAGTCTCATCCCTAGTCATAAATAAATAATCTCTCTCCTGGTCTGACTTCCACGCCAGGATCAATATCTCTTAACATCTCACTTATTTTATTACTGCTTTTGGTTTTCTGGGACTGATTGAAAGTTGCTTCGAGGAAATCTTTGGCTTTGCTTAAGTGTCCGTGACATTCAATCATGACTCTCCTTGCAGTTTCATTCCAACCAGTCCATCAGTTAATCCACTTCGATTGATTCTGGGCTCTCGGTTACCGGCTTGCACTCATTGGGCATCCGCTGGTGCCGGCTCAGCTGGGTGGCCTGCGTGAAGCTCCTCTCACACCTCTCACACCTGGAGGAGGCAAGAGAGAAAATTGAGACCAGGGAGTGGGGCCCGCAGGGTGATGGGCTTCCTCTCATCCTGCCTAATCAGAACAGACACTCCAAAGTGGCTTCAGATTTTACCGGCTCAAGAGGTTTAATTGGTGGCTCCTTCCAAGGCCCGGACGCCTGTGATGGGACAAAGCCCGGCTGATGCAGAACAGAGGGATCTGTCAATAGGCAGGGGGAACGTGATTTCTCCAGAGGGCCCTGTCCTGCTGCAGCTCTGATCACTGTCAGTTCAAATAGATAAAGAACAAAAAGAGATTTTTAGGAGTGAGCCATCAAAGCAGCAGCTTGTCTGCAGTTTTCTGCTCCGTAACCCCAAAGAGAAATGGATGACAAATAGAATTTCACCTGCTGCTAATTTGAAATCGGGAACTCTACTCCCCTCAACACAGCGGCCAGAGAGCCATCAGCCCTGAATCTGGAAACTGGAGGAAGCATGCATTAGTCTGTGCTGAGTGGGAGGTGGGTGTGAGTGGCCGCTTTTGTGTCAAAGCTAGAGTATTGCACCTCAACCAAAGTTAGGGTTAAAAAATGGTTGCAGAGGGATGGGAAAAACTCAAAATCAATCAATGTGTATGTGTTTCAGGTTCACCTCTTTACCAGACACAGCAGAATGAATGTACATGCAGGCCATACTTAAGAGTCGGTGTGTCCATTAAGGACAAAATTGGCATCATGTTTCAAGAATCTCGTCTCCTTAACTTAAAAAATAAAATAGCTAGAAACCTTGGGCCTAACACATGTTCCATGTAACACATACCAACTAGCTTGATGGCTACACAATCTTCAAAACACACACACACACACACACACACACACACACACACCCAATGGTGTCCTCTGGTTTTTCTATGGTGGTGCTTGTTCCTGGCTGGTTATTGATGCTTGTGTATGTATACAATGTGTGCACAGGCACACACCACAGAAGCAAGCTCTGCACAGACAGTGGCTTCCCTGTCACTCAGGCTGCTTGTCTGGGCTACCTGGAACATTGGTTAAGCACCCACTAGGGCACAGCAGCCACCTTGGCTCTCTCCCTAACATCCTCTCCTCACACCTTTGAAGGAAAAGATGCTGAGGAGAGCTGCAGACACGTGTCTTCTTCTAAATGAGGCAATTCTGGTCTCAGGTTCTTGCACTGGTGGGGCTGAGGGAAAGTCCTCAGCAGAAAGTCCACACTGCATCACACATGCTGTGAGCCCCATTATCCAGTCGGAGGGTCTCTCATTATCCTTTTGAGTAAAGTACACAAAGTGCTTTGCTAGGAAGACAATTACCTATAAAAATAAAGCACCTCTATCCATATTAGGGAGTCCCACCTATTTTTTTTTTAATGTCAGGAGGCTGGAGCTTGACCATCACACTTGGATTTTTCAGGGCGCCTGTGCCAGCTGGATGTGTCAGGATGAGGAAGTTGTGTTTCTTTGATTGTCTTTCGGGGAATATTCTTAGCAGCCTGTTCCACTGTTAAAAACTGCACTGTGATCTTGACAAATGTATAATGTCAGCTTTAATGTATCAGACCTATCAGCTCAATGAAAATAACTCAGAAGTATTGATCAGCTAATGATTTTTGGTGTATTCATTAACGTCCATGGGCAGCTTATCCCCTCTCCGGAGCTCCTGAAGTGCTGATGACATGCCAGCGAGCTGCTGATTGTTTATTAGAAAACTGATTAGTTACTGGATTGGTGTGTCAAAATATACTACCTTTCACTGCCTGATAAACTTTCAAATTATTATATTTCTTCTTTTTAAAAATTTTTAAGCTTTAGAACCAATTTCAAAGAGAGAGGAGGAGTTTGAACAATTATAAGGAATGACCAGTCACATAGGTTGTGCTTTTGTACCTCTGCTCTTGTGTATCAGAATATAAACAGTTCAGAAGTGGGAAGTGTAGTGCTTCGTATATGGCGAGGGTGCATGCCTATATATAAGCATCAGACAGTATGAGGCGGGTTGACACTTTTCTCATGTGTTTGCCTAAATGCCTCCCAGATATTTAAACTCATGGAACCATTTGTTGTTGTAGTCAGGAGATTTACTACATCTATAGGGCTCCTGAGACCATCACTGAAAAATCTTCTCTAGGGCCATCTGCTCACCAAGTGTGAGTGAAAACATATGCAGACGTGTAAACAGTCACCTTAACTTAGATCCTTTACCTAGGAATTTCCCCTTCTGGAGAAAAGTGGGCTATCAGAATTAATACTTACATGTGTTGGTAATTATAAGAATACCATTTATATAATTAAAGAAGTAAAGAAAGCTTGATAGAAAACCATTTTTTTAAATAAAGGAAGAGCCTTAGTTTTATGTTCATCATCTTTAATTTTAGAAACAAACTGCTTCACAAATCATTTTCATAGACAACAGAACTCATCAGAAGGACAGACTCAAAGTAAGCACTTAGATTCTGGCAGGTCAGAGCTGGACTTCAGCTGGACTGGGATTGAACTAATCCTGAATTACAATCCCAGACAAGTGCCTGGGCAAGGGAACCTCCAAGCTTGGATTTCATGCTCCTTGGTGGGGGAAAAAAAAAAGAAGGAAAGACGTGGGTAATGATCCAGGAGCAAAAGACCTGCTTGGGCACAGGGTCCTCCTCACGGTACTGATGTCACAGCCTTGAAGGAAACGTCGCAGGAACAACAAAGGGAAAGTTGTCCAAATATTTCAGCAGAGAGCAAGTCCCCAGCTTTGTACCAGTGTGGGCATCTTATATAATTACACTGGAGTTCCTTTTAGATTTGAGATCGTTCTTTACTTAACATGAGTGTTGACTGGCTTATCGGTTCAGAGGGAGCTTACCAACTGTCACCTGAAACTGACACAAGTGTAAAATGATGTCAAGTCCCGTCACACAGAAAGCATGCAGGAAGCTTTCTTCCTGGTCCTCTGTGGCCTGTCACCAAATGCTTCCTGAATTAAGTCAGATTGCTTCATGCTTATGATGCAACGCACATTCATTGCATATTATGCATATTTACTGATGTGCTTTTTTGATTTGCTTTGATTTTGCCTAGATCTTGTTAAAATATAAGATGCTTTTTGGAAGATCCTTTGATTATTTTCTATACTAAGTCAAACCGTCTTAAGGCAAAAACGTAGTGATGAGCATTTCCCCTGCTTCTAACGATGAGGAGGAAAAGAAATTCTATGGAAACTCCTGGTCTTCCCAGGCCCAGAAGCCAGGCATCAAGCAGCTCACATGGATTCCAGGCAGAGCAGCCTCCCTGAAATCTTGAGAGTTCGCGTTTAATAACAGAGAAGGAGAAGGCGATCTTATTGTAAAGAGTAAGTTTGAGACTGACAACGTCCTTCCTTCCCTCCTCTTTTTGATAAAGCGCTTGGCAATTGCTGTGAGATGAAATGAAGTCTTATGTTCATCCTTTGTTCTCCACAACTTCCAGTTTCACAGTACAAACTGAAAGTGTATGATCCTTTGAAATGTGCTTTTCCTATGATCTCCTTCACCTTACACATTCGGAGTCCACAGCCCAGGTTAGCTGTTGACAAGCTCAAGGTCAACATGGGGGTAGGGAGGAGAGGGGAGTTTTTCAGTGGGATTTCAGCCAATCACACCATGAGACAAAGCCTGGAATGAAACTCTCTTCTCAATACCAGATCTTCTCCAGACTGCTTGTACGGCACCAATCTTGATCTGCCCTGAAAAATCACTTTTCAGTGGAAGATTTTAGAAGCTATAAAGGGCTTTCCCCTGCTGGAGCCTGGCCCCCCAGGAATCTTGCAAAGGCCTCCTGAGCCCTGGGGTGGGTGGGACAGTTTGGGAACTGAATCCTTCGGGGCATCTATTTGAAAGCTGCCCAAAGTGTACAGTTTAGGGTTGTGCTTCTTTACAAGATTCTTTTCCTTCTTTGCAAAATTGTTTAAGTCAATACCCATTAGTTGAAGTAGTAAAATTAACTGTTGTGGCAAGACCCATTTTACTGACTAATCTGCAACAAAAAAATTTTTTTTGAATGTTTGTTTTATAGGCTTGTAAAAGGATATCTTCAAAATATTTACAAATGTCCATGGGATGGATATCCATGAGCTATGATTGGAAGATTCCCAAAATTCCCCTGGGATAGTTCAATCCTGAACTATCTGGTTGTATACACTGAAGGATTTAGCTTTCCATTTCCTAGAAGACGTTTATATCTTGCACTTACAAAGTAAGTGTTCACTCAGGTCTCCCCTGGCAACATATATTTGATAAATTTTTAAAAACCCCGCAGCACGTGGCTATCTTAATACAAGAAGAAGCAGGAGGAACTAAACCATGCACAAAGAATCTAATCCAACCAACTTGGTGTTTCTTTGTTTTTCCAGATGAAATTAGGTTATGGTCCTTAAGAATACTTTGAGAAAGGAAAAACATACAAATACTAAAGTCCTGGAACTACTAATCTGATGAATTAAAATTAAGTTAAAATGGCACCTTTATCGGAAACATGACAGAAACAGGATGTTAGAGGAAAAAAATTGAGTGGAGTCAACGAGGTTACACTTAAGTAACACCTTAACATTAACAGAAATCTATTTCCCATTCTGACCCTGAAACCTCTTCAATTAATTACTAAAATCTATTTACACAGCAACAAGATAAAAATCAATCTGATGCCTGGCACTGAGTCTGTCTGGCTACCTTCTCTGTTATAAGGGGCCACGAGGATCCTTGGCCCTCTTGCATCTCTGCTTCTGAAGAGCTCTCTTGCTCACAGGCACAGGGAGTGTGCCACTGGCATCTCCCACATCCAGAGCAGTGGTGAAGCCAGAGATTGTGAAGCCCCTGAGGACCTGGGGCAATGACAAAGCCCACTGTGCAGGACACAGACACCTGCCCTAGGGAATTCCAGGGCTTTGCTAACCCACTTGGTCCTCACAGTGGACTAGAAGGAAAGGGGCTGCTCGAGGCTATGGCAGCCCCAGAGGACATGGCCTGCCTGGTGTGGTGCAGGCTGGATTTTTAGACCTCATCCAGTCCCCTCACCAGATGTCTTATGCAACAAACAAGCTCCACCCACAAACACAGACAAAAAATGAAAACTTGCAATTATTAATATCGTAAATTAAACCACAATGGAACATAGTTAAGAATAATGAATAAAGGTTACTAATTCGTGATGAAGTGGGTGAAGATGAGTGTTTATGACCTTTCCCTCAGCTGCAGACACTGAGGCATACAGGATGCAGACCAGCGGGACTCTGCCACTGTGAGCCAAGCCTTGCCTCCGGCTGAGCACCATGGCAACTGCAAGCTCCACCCGGCAGGTCCGGAGGGAAAAGCATGGGGACTGAGACTCTGCAGAGACTCCTTGGCTGAGACCAGCAAGGGGATTCGCCTCCTACTACTGCCTGAATCATTTCCTTTCTTGCTCGATCTTATCCTATGGAAGCAAGGAGATCAAACCAGCCAATCCTGAAGGAAATCAACCCTGAATATTCACTGGAAGGACTGATGCTGAAGCCCCAATACTTTCACCATCTGATGCAAAAGAGCTGATTCACTGGAAAAGACCCTGATGCTGGGAAAGATTGAAAGCAAGAGGAAAAGGGGACAACAGAGGATGATAGAGGATGAGATGGTTGGATGGCACCACTGATTCAATGAACATGAGTTTCAGGAAACTCCGGGAGATACTGAAAGATAGGGAAGCCTGGCTTTCTGCAGTGCATGGGGTCACAAAGAGTCAGACACAACTAAGTGACTCAGCTGAACTGAACAGAAGGTAAACAGACTGTACATCCATGCCCTTCTCATGCTCTTTCTTAATCAAGTCAAGTCACCATGGCAAATGAGCAAAGAGAGATATAAGAGGGCTGAACAAAGAAGAGCCTATCACACAGACAGTAAAACCTGTTCTGAGATGACCAATTGTTCACACAAGCTGGTTCACACTCCGAAGCCTTTCCATATCCCACATGGGCTTCCAGAAAGCCTTCTTCCCTTGTAAGTCTGGAAAACTCCTACTCAGCATTCAAAACATATCTTAAACCTCATCTCCTCCAGAGAGCATCGATTACTCCACTTCCATGCTACCTGAAACACTGTATATACATGCCTTACTGGTTTTCAAGTTTGTACCTTCCACCCTATGTGGTAATACTTGCTTATTAATTGGGCTTCCCCTAAAACTATGAGTCTTCAAAGATTAGGAGGCTGAGTCTCATTCACCTTTTTATCTCTTATGCCTAGCAGTGTGCCTAGTACAAAAGAAGGTCCTCAATAAATATTTGCTGCATGAATGAACACATACACACATGAATGAATGAGTGAGTGAGAGAATGAAAAGGCCATCTTATAGGATTCAGACATCTGCTGTTTTCATGATTGTGCTGTATCTAGAAACATCGTTTCTTGCTCAGGTGCCCTTGCCTTGGCCAAAGCCCTTGTCTACCTCTTTCCACATTCCTTCAATCCTCAAGAACTCAAACATGTCCTGTGTTTGGTTTTGTTTTCCTTTCTTTCATTTCCATGGTAAGTCTGAAATCCAAAAGGGCACATTGAAAAGCTACCAGTTGGCTGCTGTAATAGATTCAAACCTCCTTACATATAAAAGAGGAAATCATTCATCAGAATTTTAAAGGGTTCAGATTTCCCAAGAGACAATTATTCAGCTGTTCTCAACTATGGCCACCTTGCAGATGGCCACAGATGGCACTCTGCGAGGCTCCCAGTTCAAATTCCAGAGGCACAAACCCTGAGAAACTAGAAAGAATCTCTAAACTACTCATTCCTACTTCCTTATTTTACTTATGAGAAAACAGATCACAAAGAATGTCTCACGTTCAAGGCTGCACAGCTCAAGCCAGGCTCAGTGTATCAATATTCTGAATTCATTTTCCCAGCATCAGCTACTACACAAGCAGGTAATTTTGCAGTCTGGACGTTGACTTTGTACCCAGCCCTCTCCAGCAGCTGGCTGAGCTGGGCACTGCTGCCCACCTTGTCTGCCGGCTCTCAGGAAAGGTGAGGAGAAAGGAAGGAGGCAGCACGAGCCACTACTTACTTGAAGGGCTTTTCTCCAGTGTGGGTTCGGATGTGGTTGTTGAGAGTGGTGGCCCCAGCAAAGGCACGACCACAGTAGCCGCATTTGAAAGGCCGGTCACTGGAGTGAGTGACCACGTGGTTCCTCAGTTCTGAAGGCTGGGAAAAGGACTGGGAGCAGTGGCCGCATTGGTAAGGTCTGCAACAAATGAAGACACTACCTGGTCATTATATTCTACAGTAGAAGTTAGCATCACGAGGCTAGGGCCAAAATGTTTTGGTAACATTGTTTTTGTAACAAAGCATAGAGCTGGGGCCACTGGGTTCTCATTACTATACTTGTTGCCATAGAAACAAAATTCACAAAGCTGATGAGACACATTCAATACCCCACGAATATTCCTTTCCAATATTAACTGCACCATTTCCACAACTTCTATTTCCTATTTTGATCCCCACCCCCAGGCAAATATCGAAGCTTTGAGAGTACAGACTTGATGAAGGAGAATGGTATAAGAGAAAATACGTAATTATCTCTCGTAATTCTGTGGCACTTTAACTTTACAAAGTGCATTAAAATCAATTATCTGGTTTAATCTTTACGATAATCCTCAGGGAAAGCAGTTATTATTATCTCTGTCAGTTCAGAAAATGGAGGATAAACTGTCCTCAAAGGAAATAAGCTCTTGATGTCAAGGTCATTCAAGAGTGATTGGACTTATTTAAGTCCCAGGCAAATAGGCAGGCAAGTCGGCAAGCTGCATGTGTGTTTTAAAAGATACTAGGTGGTGCTGGGCTCTGTCTACAGCACATCCCCAACTTGTGGCTACCTGGTAGCGCACAGATCAACATGGTCGTGCACTCAGATTTGCTGCTTTGAAAAAGACATCCTGACTTCAATTTACTCTCTCCCCACCTGCAACCCTGACATATTTATCCACTGGGTCTTTTTCTGAAACTTCAGCTCCCCCATTTAATCTGGTAGCAAGCGATGATTTATAGCAGCCCAGAAATGACAGGATATCACTATGTTTGCCAGAGGAAGACTGGGATGCAAAAGCAAATGGAAGGAAGTTGTGGCAGATACCTGATAATTAGCAAGATTATTGGAGTGCGTTCTTTTCAGCTCCTGAGAAGGAAATCAATTTTTGGTTTTCATAAAATAGATTAAAATTCTGTCTTCTCTCCAGAAGTTCTTCTGCTTACTTAAGCAGAATCTGGTGAGTGATATAAAACCTGGGGAGTTTTCCCTATTCGAGGCTATTTCATATCACTCCTTGACAGGGCTCTAATTTGTTTATCAAAATTTTTGTTAAGAAAATTAATAATCTGTCATGAGTGATATCAAGAGAGCTCAGGAAGCCCTGGCTTGTGGCTCAAACGTTTCTGGCTGTGTTTAGAAAGCCAGGGACCAAAACAGACTTAACTGCTCTACCTTTAGCAAATGCATACGTTCCAGTGACTGGAAACCAAAATGTAGGGCCAGGAGACAACAGCGACCGAGCATGCACAACAATTCAATTAAGTGCAAAATAAAGTGTACCCTCTCATTTGTCAAGTGAAGTGCTTAATTGTGGCTACTTGCCTCACTGAACACAAATACTATTATTTTACCAGGCTTCAGCACACTGAGCACTGATTGTAGAATTTTTTAGCTTGATTAATAGTCCAGGATTGGTCAATAACTCAATACTATACAATTTTAATTACTTACATTTAGAAATCTATCTGCTTTCAAACAAGTTTCAAAGAAATATATAAGAGTCCTTGGTAAGGAGTTTATCAAACTTGACAAATTGCACATGCATTTTATTACAATGATAAAATAAAGCTTTGAAGTCATTAAAATTATATGTAGACGAGAATGTCCTTTTGCCAAATCTACTCTTTGTAGTAACCATTAACCTTAGAGGGGTCCTCCAGAAATCATTCTCTTGGGGTGAATCTTTTCAATGTTACTGAAGCTCACAAACAAGAATAATGTATTAATATATGCTATATCCACTGACAATTGATTTCTCTAATAGTGAAGGACCATTAACATTTATTAGCCTCTGGTTATCTATTTTTAATAGCTATCACAATAAAAAATAAGCCGCTAAATAAAACCAATTAATCTTTTCTTCTTTTTTTCTAATTCTGCTGTCAAAAGTTGGAGTGATTTATCTCCTGTAGTCAGAAGTCATTCCAGCCTTCTTATGTTAATAATCAAGGTGGCAAAGATTCACACACCAAAGAGAAGTGACCACAGAGGGGTTTTTGCTGAATTCTTATATCAAGGTAGCAACAATGAAAGGCCAACTGGATTCTAAAACATCACCTTGTCCAGTACTAGCCTGAGAGAGGTTTGGTAGGTATCCCGTGACCTATGGCACAGCTTTTAAAACTCTGCACAACTCAGCTGAATGAATGGAATGGCCGCCAATGAGGGAAATGGAGATGAGTCCTGCTTCGGCTTCTGAACCTAATCAGCTGTGGGACTTGACAAGCTGCCCAGTTTCCCTGTCTCCTCATCGTTCTGGTAAGCAGGATGGACTGAACTAGTTGCCCTCTCACATCCCACCTTGTTCTGCTCCTGCTTTAAGATAATCAACAAACATGTGCCACCTGAGGATCTGGCCAAAACACAGCCTCACGGGAGATGGCATCAACCATGTGACCTCCGCCCTCCACTGTCTGTACCAGCCAGTGCCCTGTAGCCAGTCTCCCACAGTTTTGTCTCTGCTGCTAAGTCGCTTCAGTCGTGTCCGACTCTGTGTGACCCCATAGACGGCAGCCCACCGGGCTCCCCTGTCCCTGGGATTCTCCAGGCAAGAACACTGAAGTGGGCTGCCATTTCCTTCTCCAGTGCATGAAAGTGAAAAGTGAAAGTGAAGTCGCTCAGTCGTGTCCGACTCTTAGCGACTCCAGGGACTGCAGCCTATCAGGCTTCTCCGTCCATGGGATTTTCCAGGCAAGAGTACTGGAGTGGGGTGCCATAGCCTTCTCTCTCTAGTTCCACTAATTAAATTATGGACTATTTAAACTAACTTGGTAAACCATTAAGACTTCCAAGCAACAAGAAAATCTAGAACTGAAATACAGGAACAAACTTTACTTTCAGTTCGGTTCAGTCGCTCAGTCATGTCTGACTCTTTGCGACCCCATGAATCACAGCACGCCAGGCCTCCTTGTCCATCACCAACTCCCGGAGTTCCCTCAGACTCATACCCATGGAGTCAGTGATGCCATCCAGCCATCTCATCCTCTGTACTTTAGCTGATCTCAGAAAACAAAGTGATATCCCTTTAATGCTGGTACCCTAAAGAGTAAGATTTTAGACCATATTGTCACATTCACCTTTGCAGATACTTATTTTATGTAGAATTTAGTACCAAAATGTGTACTCTATTTGCCATCATAAAAACAGATCCTCTCTCTCAGCCTAGAAATATATGGAAAGTGAGCACTTAGGAAATACAGACAAGATCTTTCTTTCTCTGGATTTTCAATATTTCTCAAGAATAAATAAAAGGAAATGATCAAAAAGTAAATTTAACATTGACTGCATTCCAGCGTTGACCTAAGCACACAGGAAGACATTTAAGACAGAATGAAATCTTCATGCCCATGAGCAGGACTTAGAAAACATCATGGCTACTACAGAATCTCAGATGTCACAACTTGTTTCAAAACAACTGACCTCAGGATTTAAGACTCTGTATATATGTTTTTATTAACACACCCTGAGACTCCTCACCTCTCCATTTACATCTAAACAGCTTTGAGGGCACAGAATCACGTGCCATTTCTCAGCTTTGTATTTTGATGACTAACATTCCCATTAACTTTTCAAGGTCTGGTTAAAGGGGCAGTATAGGGAGGGAAGAGTGGGAGACGCAAACTCTTGGGTGTAAGATAGGCTTAAGGATGTATTGTACAAGGGGGATACACTCAATATTGTGTTGTAACTGTAAATGGAAAGTAACCTTTAAAAATTGTACATTTTAAAAAAAGACTCATAGAATACAGGGCAGGGTTTGAAAAGTTCTACAAATAATAAAAGCATTTTTTAAAAGTGAAAAAAATGAAACTATCAACAACAATAAAAAAAAGTCAGTCTTAATTTATTAAACTCTTGGATATGATCCATTTCAGTTGCCCAACTGTGCATCCCTTTGCTGCAGAAGCAGCACAGGAAGACCGGCATCATCATGTGCCGTGTTCAGCTTCACTGTTTGTGGGATTGCAGCTCACTGGGCAACTAAATGAGGCTCTCCTTTCTAAAGCACTTTGATTCTCTCCAAGTTACCATATACACATATATCATTTTATTATTCTCCAAACAAATGTGACAAGCATTCCTCACAGAGTGATAACATCTAGTGACCAGAAAAAGCTTTTGGCTGTTTGGTTTTCTTAAAACACTACTTGAGATACCTAGCACTTCTGTCCCATGATGGAAACGTTCTGTATCTACACTATCCAACAGGGGAACCACTAGACACACACAGCCACTGAACACTGGGAATGTGGCTAGGGTGACTAAGAAACTAAAATACTATTTTACGTAATTTGGATTAATTTAAATAACCTTGTGTGGCTTGTTCCAACACAGAAATATCAAGTTTCAAGAAAAACTAGGAGGTGCTCTGTCCTCAACAATGAAACATCTAAAAAAAACAGACGAAGCTTGGGTCGATTTAGTTAGCATATATCAACGCCGGTAAATTTCTAAGTAGAAAGAAAGCAGCAGCAGGGTTTTGTGCATCCCCTGGCATTCTCTGCAACTGGTGGCTCCTCTGCCAAAGATGACAAGTAAAATGTGCAATTCATTTACTCTGCGTCTGTAATTGGTTTGGTGTACACACAGGAAAAGGATGAAACGTTTAACAAAATTAAGTGTGGTTTGGTTTAAAATATTATTAATCCTTCCTTGATTTTTCTTTCATGGCATGAAAGCCTCCAGGACAAAGGCTGTTCAGCTGGGCCCACGTTCCCTCCTTGCTTCCCGTCAGTCAAGCCCAAAAGCCCATCCCCAGAGACTTCAAAGGGGCACCATTTAGGTCACTGCAGGATTGAGTGAGAAAAGAACTAAGCTCTATGTACGGAAAAAAAGATTTCAGGAGACTGGCAGAAGTACAGAGCCAAGACACTCAGAGAACACTGAAAGCTAGAGAGAAGATAACCTTCCCACGTAGGGGATGGGGAAACAATGGGACAGAAACACCATGCATTCCAAAGCAACTATTATGGTGATGGATTATCTTCAGGTTCCTCCCATCAAGCAGCTCTTTCTAGAGTTATCTTCCCCTCTGGGACTTCCACATACAATTATATAAACAAGGACGCTCAAAACAGAAATGTGAGTGGCTAACAGTGTGTCCAGGAGGGTAAAGGCAAGCTTGCCACATGTGGCACAATCAAGAAGGAAAGGAAAATGATGCAAAATAACGATAAACACTGTAAAGACATTCCGCAGAGAATAAAATAGAACACATTCATCAGAAAATAACCCACTGTGATTGAAGGCTTTGCTTACACCTTTCTGGAGCCCCACTACCACCACCACTACCCCCAATGGGACCTTGGAGAGATTCTGCAGCAAAAAACAGAAGGGAAAGGGATTTCTAATTCCTGGTTGAAGCACAAGTTTGTCAAGCTGCCCTAGCCTGGGTAATAAGCTTATGTGCCTGTGTGTACACTCAGTCACTCTGTCATGTCTGACTCTTTGCGACCCCATGGACTGCAGCTTGCCAGGTTCCTCTGTCCACGGAATTTCCCAAGCAAGAATACTGCAGTGGGTTGCTATTCCCTTCTCCAGGAGATCTTCTCGACCCAGGGATTGCATTACATGCATTGTTAAGCAGACTCTTTACCACTGCACCACCTGGAATAAACTTATGCTAAACCATAAATGTCTTTTGAAATCCCTAAATAATATCTAGGTTGATCTAGTTTCCTACAGCTTCCTCCCTTTGAATTTACTCATGAAAGAAAACATCAGTAGCTGGAGAAAAGGGAAGAAGAGAGTTGGGGGGGTGGGCATGTTTAATATTAGGACTTCCCTGGTGGCTCAGACGGTAAAGTGTCTGCCTACAATGCGGGAGACCCGGGATTGATCCCTAGGTCAGGAAGATCCCCTGGAGAAGGAAATGGCAACCCACTCCAGTACTCTTGCCTGGAGAATCCCATGGATGGAGGAGCCTGGTGGGCTACAGTCCATGAGGTTGCAAAGAGTCAGACGTGACATTAACACAATAAAAGAAATAACAATCCTGTGGCTTCTGGACCCTATTATGGGTGTATTTTTATCTTTAATGCTAATTGCTACTTTGCCAGGTCAAGTGAATTTTCCTTCTGTGTTCAATGTAAATAACATGGTAGTAAAAATAAGTAAGGCTGCCAATTCCGGGTATCCTCGTATCTCTTTCCTTTTTATAACAAGGCCTAGACTTACTGATGCTCTCTCACATGGAAAAGCTTACAAATAAAGACACACACAGTCTCTTTGATGAAAGTTAAAATGTCTCGGGTCTCACAGCCAGATATTCACTCTGTTGAGTGAAAAATCTTTTGGACCTAAGATTCGGGGACCTGTTTCAAAATCTGGACATGTTTGAAACTAAACTCTAGCTTGTTCACTTTCTGACTTTGTCTTCTGTGTCTCCCTTTCTTGCCTCTAGTTGTAGCATGATTTTCCTATCAAAATAAAAGCATTTGCGTTTTTCAAGTAGAAGGGAAATGGTTTCTGACTGGCAGGTTCTAAGGTTTTTCACTGTAGAGGGCTGAATGGGCACAAATTGCCAAGGACTAAAAGTCAGTTAATATATGGAGTCAATCACTAAAGAAAATACGTCTATTCAGCAGTTCAAAGTCTCCAAGTGAATAATAAAAGACTCCAGATCTCACAACTATGCACAAATTGATGCTCCAACTTTAGTTCTGTATATTTCTCCTCTTCAGAAATTCACTCATGTGGTTAAGAATTACAGAAAGAACGTTTTCTACTCCCAAATGTGCTGGTACAGGAAAGCTTGTGAGATTCTGGAACAGCAACCATACAGCTCTTCCAAGCCTATATCCTAAAAGCACATTACGTAACTCAGTGAAACTAGTGGGTCAAGGAGACTGAGCATCTCTATTTCCCTTATCTCCACTAACCAACTCAAATATGATGGAATAATTCAAGCCTCTCCCTGTTATTAGTAAGAAACACTGTATTTTATTACTCTGCCTCTAAAAGGACTACTTCACTGAAGTCATAATTCTTACTTTAACTTATTCATGAATGATGGTGACTGCCTCTCACATCTTCACCAACAAAGTACAGGGAAAGGAGGAGATGAGCAATCTACCTGCATATCAAGCTCATTCCTTCACCTCATCTGTGAGGGCCTGGCCAAGCCACGCCTGGACATCTGTATCAAACGAGCCCAGCGGGGGCTCACACACGATAGGAGTCTCAAGCCACCTGGATTTTCGCCAGTAACTCTAGATTAGCTTGGAATCAGCAATAACCTAACAGTCTCTCGTGGAAGTGTATCGTGTATACTTTCGTATACTTCGTAAGTTTTCTAATTTGTCAGGCACTTGTCTGACAGAATACATAGATGCTTTACAAATTCTAACACTATTATTTGACAGAACAGACTTCACAGGAACTTAAAACAGAATACACACACGGTTTTTGAAGCGAAACTGAGGTCAGACAAAACAGTCTGTTTTGCTATCTTTTTATGTACCATGATCTATTTCATTGTTTCATATGACATTCAGCCTGAAATCGTCAAACTCAAAGCTAAGCTTTCAGTTCTTCCATCCAGAAATTTTCAACTACCATTTCATCTTACCTTGTATATTCAGTTGTGATGATCACAATGAATCTCTGAGGATACACCTAAACTCATGCACACCTAAACTTCCTCAATTTAAAAAGCAAGTTTATAATGAACTGTAATGCACTTTTTAGATTAAAAAAAAAAACAACCAAAATGCTTTGCAACTTTGAACAGATATGTCTTGAGGCTATCTGTATACTTGCAAGGAAGGCAAATTAAAAAAAAAAAAATTATTCTGGAGTAAGAAAAACATTTCCAAAACTTTTGTGTTCCCTTAAAGCCAACACTACAAAGATATGCAGAAGCCTGTTGATATTTTCACTGGGAGGCTCTCCTATTGAAGGTAAAAGATGATATAGACACAGCTGCCTTAANCAAGGAAGGAAAATTAAAAAAAAAAAAATTATTCTGGAGTAAGAAAAACATTTCCAAAACTTTTGTGTTCCCTTAAAGCCAACACTACAAAGATATGCAGAAGCCTGTTGATATTTTCACTGGGAGGCTCTCCTATTGAAGGTAAAAGATGATATAGACACAGCTGCCTTAACAGCCTTAATATGAATGTTTCAACATCAATCAGTTACGGCAATGCTCTGATGCCAAGGAAGTGGTGTCCAGCATGGTACAAAAGAAAACACGCTAAGTCACGTCAGTCGTGTCCGACTCTGTGTGACCCCAGAGACGGCAGCCCACCAGGCTCCCCCGTCCCTGGGATTCTCCAGGCAAGAACACTGGAGTGGGTTGCCATTTCCTTCTTCCATGCATGAAAGTGAAAAGTGAAAAGGAAGTCGCTCAGTCGTGTCTGACTCTTTGCGACCCCATGAACTGCAGCCTACCAGACTCCTCTGTCCATGGAATTTTCCAGGCAAGAGTACTGGAGTGGGGTGCCATTGCCTTCTCCGAAAGAAAAGATATACACACATAAAAATGCTTATGTACCCTAAAAATGGATCATTATCTGAAATAAAAAGATAAAAAAGATAAAATTAAATGAAAATAAAATAAATTTAAAAAATAAAAATGATCTTCCCCCTCTCCAACATCCTCCTTGCCTGCTTGGGTTCCAGCACACTGCTGTATCCTGCAGAGCTAAGAGGGGACAGTTGGGTACATATATTTTAGGGCAAGGAGTGCTGAGTGGCTTAAGGTTAATCAGTGGCTAAATTAAGAAAATTAATTCAGGGGTCCTGCTTTGGAGTCTCCTATTCTACTTCCAAAATTTACTTTCTGCGTTTATATTAAAAATATTTTTAGATAGTTTGCATTTAATCATATTTTCATAGGATGTGAAGGGGAGATAAAACACTGTCCTTTCTTACTGAATTAATTTGATTTTTGTCTTTTGCGCTCCCAGCTATCAAGACTGTCGAATAACCCCGTTTTGATTCATAAATAATAGTTCCATTATGTCTACTGTGCCACTCATCAAAGTACCTGAAATTTTAATTCACTTGTTCAGCTAAATTTCATCTTCAGTTCATGGCCATAAAATTCTTTATTGACAAACTTTCAAACCAACTTTGACTCCGAGGTATCTAGTCAACATTTTTCTTCTGTGTGGATATTAGTTTATTGAATAAGTGGCATCTGTTTTCCTCCACATCACTAGCAGAGTAGGTATTTCCTTTTGACAGCTTTGCAGGATTTATGGGTTTGCATGCTCTGAAGAAAAATAGTACTAAGCAAAAAATTCCAATTCATTACCTCTTAGTACTTAATTAAGTTCATACCCACGGCACACTGGAGGTGAACCCTGAAACGACTGTGACAGCAGCAGAGCGGGCAGCTATATTATCTTTGGAAGACAGAAAGGATTCTAATTATCCTGACCTCATTTTTCTACCTATGATATTCATAAGTTTGCACCTTCTATTTTACCTCCCATTAGACCCAGGCAGAGCTGTTTGGAAAGTGACAGAGATTCCTTTCTGCAGCCCCCGTTCATGCAGCCCTTCTACACAAGAAAGCCAAACAAGCGCCTCACATGACTCTCAACTTTCCAGACCTCCGATTGCAGGGTTTCCCCCAGG
This sequence comes from Neotragus moschatus, assembly GCA_006410615.1. Classification (NCBI taxonomy): domain Eukaryota; kingdom Metazoa; phylum Chordata; class Mammalia; order Artiodactyla; family Bovidae; genus Neotragus; species Neotragus moschatus. Next base: position 1,141,620 of record SJYA01001137.1, on the reverse strand, counting down.
TGTGGCTGCAGGAGGCGACAGGAAGGCAGGCGTGAGTCTCACAAGCACACACACCCTCTGAGCGACGAGAGGTGGGGTTACCTGTCAGGGTTCTGTGTGCATACGTGCATCTGTAGCAGGATTCGCTGCGTAAAAGTCTTAAAGCACTGCCCGCACTTCCAGAGGTGCCAGTCACTGAACTCCGAGTGGAGCTGGCTGGTGGAGGTGGGGCTCGCCAGGACGCGCTGGTTCTTCACGCTGATTTGATTAAATCCAGATTCCAGGGGCCCTGACTTATCCAGGAGGGAGAAGTTCCTGCCGCACGGAGTCTGGGGGAAGACGACGGAGCGTTGCTGGGGAGACTGGGAGAGTTTGCTGCTCTTGTTGAAGGGCTGCAGGGCGTCCTGTCTGCACATAGCTTCCATGACCGTCGAGGGGACATTTACTGGGAGAACAGCAAAAGTGTGAGATCAGTTTTATTTGCCCTTCAAATAATTAAAGCACAGGCTTCTAAAAAATTCCTAGAAGTCATAATAACAAACAACATCTAAAAAAATTACTGTAAGTCTGTATTTTAAAAATTGGCTTTTCTGGTCTCAGAGTAAATGTAAGAGCAGACAGTTTGATTTGAGGGGGAAAGCACAATTATCCAAAATGAACTCATTCAATGTCTATATATTAAGCAATGATTATCTGCTCAAGATTTTCATAGATGGTCTTTGCCCTCACAGAGTTGCTTATGACCTGAGATAAAAGACTCCCTAATGAGGCTCCACACTGTAGCCCAGATGTGAGGAGCGTTGAGATGGGAGGCACAGCAGGAGACAGGCAGAGGAAGGAGGGCTCCCCGAGAAGGGGGCTTTGAGCAGAGAAGGGAGATTCAGGCCCTCGGGATTTCAGGCCTTCCGCTCGATCCTGTCAGCACAAAACAGGTTTTCAAGGAAAACTGGCTGAAGGATGAAGGCAACCCTATGAAAGATGCCTGGAGACAGAAGTCTGGCACGCTGGTGGGATGGCGGGGAATCAGGCCGACAGAGCACAGCATGGGTTTTCGGCACTGTGGGAATAAAAGGGCAGCAGGGGGCAGACCTCAGTGGGCCTTTAACGTCCAAATAAATAAATAAACAAAAGACCTCGGGCCTAAGAAACAGACACTGACTGTTTTTGAGCATAGGAACAGCAAGAAAAAAGAAAGAATTAGTGTTCAGGGAGGGCCCGAGAGGCACAATGCACAGACAGGCTGCAGTGGATAAGGTAAAGTGGGAGGCAACAGAGTACTCGGTCGTGGAGCTTGAAACTCGGGCTCTGGGATCACAAAGAGCTATGCTCAAATCCTAACTCTGCCTCAGTAGCTTGGTCACCTAAGGCAAGTTACACAACCTCTGTGTGTCTCCGTTTCCTCATCTGTAAAATGAGGACAGTGGAAATAATAATCTTAACAGTAACAGCAACATGGCTTAGTGATTCAGATGGCCACGATTTAAACTCCACTATCTACAGCTGTCCCTTGGTATCCAGAGGGGTTTGGTTCCAGAACCCTTGCAGATTCCCAAATCTGCTGATGCTCAAGTCCCTTATATAAAATGGCACAGTATTTGCATATAATCTACTCACACCCTGCTGGATACTTAAAGTCATCTCTAGATTAGTTATAATACCTAAATACCATTTAAGTGCTATGTAAAGAGTTGCCAACATACAGGAAATTCAAGTTTTGCTTTTTGGCACTTTCTAGAATTTTTCTTCCAATATGTTTCATCTGTGGTTGGTTGAATCTGGAGACAGAACCCACGGATACTGAGGGCTGACTGTATTACTTTTGACTGTGGGCAGGTACAGAACATCTAAATCCACAATTTAGTCCTTGGTAAAATGTAAAATGGTCATCAGAAGGATTGAGTGAGACAGTGCAAGAACCCTTCATCCGGCTGATGCTGAAGCTGAAGCTCCAATACTTTGGGCCCCTGATGTCAAGGGCTGACTCACTGGAAAAGACCCTGATGCTGGGAAAGATTGAGGGAAGGAGGAAAAGGGGGCAATAGAGGATGAGATAGTTGGAAGACATTATTGACTCAATGGACAGGAGTTTGAGCAAACTCCAGGAGATGGTGAAGGACACAGAAGCCTAGCATGCTGCAGTCCATGGGTCGCAAAGAGTCGGACATGACTGAGTGACTGAACAGCAACAACAAGGACGCTTTACCTCTGAGTGTTGTAATAATAACAGCTTATCTTGCAGGGCTCTGGATTGGCCCATGCAGTTGGCCTGGCCCGTCCTGTCTTAAGAAGGAGAAATATGAACTTAAAAGAGAGACTTACAGACCAAGGGAGAGTCTGTCTAGTTGACAGTTCCTTACCCTGAATGCATANCCTCACATGACTCTCAACTTTCCAGACCTCTGATTGCAGGGTTTCCCCCAGGTGTGGCTGCAGGAGGCGACAGGAAGGCAGGCGTGAGTCTCACAAGCACACACACCCTCTGAGCGACGAGAGGTGGGGTTACCTGTCAGGGTTCTGTGTGCATACGTGCATCTGTAGCAGGATCCGCTGCGTAAAAGTCTTAAAGCACTGCCCGCACTTCCAGAGGTGCCAGTCACTGAACTCCGAGTGGAGCTGGCTGGTGGAGGTGGGGCTCGCCAGGACGCGCTGGTTCTTCACGCTGATTTGATTAAATCCAGATTCCAGGGGCCCTGACTTATCCAGGAGGGAGAAGTTCCTGCCGCACGGAGTCTGGGGGAAGACGACGGAGCGTTGCTGGGGAGACTGGGAGAGTTTGCTGCTCTTGTTGAAGGGCTGCAGGGCGTCCTGTCTGCACATAGCTTCCATGACCGTCGAGGGGACATTTACTGGGAGAACAGCAAAAGTTTGAGATCAGTTTTATTTGCCCTTCAAATAATTAAAGCACAGGCTTCTAAAAAATTCCTAGAAGTCATAATAACAAACAACATCTAAAAAAATTACTGTAAGTCTGTATTTTAAAAATTGGCTTTTCTGGTCTCAGAGTAAATGTAAGAGCAGACAGTTTGATTTGAGGGGGAAAGCACAATTATCCAAAATGAACTCATTCAATGTCTATATATTAAGCAATGATTATCTGCTCAAGATTTTCATAGATGGTCTTTGCCCTCACAGAGTTGCTTATGACCTGAGATAAAAGACTCCCTAATGAGGCTCCACACTGTAGCCCAGATGTGAGGAGCGTTGAGATGGGAGGCACAGCAGGAGACAGGCAGAGGAAGGAGGGCTCCCCGAGAAGGGGGCTTTGAGCAGAGAAGGGAGATTCAGGCCCTCGGGATTTCAGGCCTTCCGCTCGATCCTGTCAGCACAAAACAGGTTTTCAAGGAAAACTGGCTGAAGGATGAAGGCAACCCTATGAAAGATGCCTGGAGACAGAAGTCTGGCACGCTGGTGGGATGGCGGGGAATCAGGCCGACAGAGCACAGCATGGGTTTTCGGCACTGTGGGAATAAAAGGGCAGCAGGGGGCAGACCTCAGTGGGCCTTTAACGTCCAAATAAATAAATAAACAAAAGACCTCGGGCCTAAGAAACAGACACTGACTGTTTTTGAGCATAGGAACAGCAAGAAAAAAGAAAGAATTAGTGTTCAGGGAGGGCCCGAGAGGCACAATGCACAGACAGGCTGCAGTGGATAAGGTAAAGTGGGAGGCAACAGAGTACTCGGTCGTGGAGCTTGAAACTCGGGCTCTGGGATCACAAAGAGCTATGCTCAAATCCTAACTCTGCCTCAGTAGCTTGGTCACCTAAGGCAAGTTACACAACCTCTGTGTGTCTCCGTTTCCTCATCTGTAAAATGAGGACAGTGGAAATAATAATCTTAACAGTAACAGCAACATGGCTTAGTGATTCAGATGGCCACGATTTAAACTCCACTATCTACAGCTGTCCCTTGGTATCCAGAGGGGTTTGGTTCCAGAACCCTTGCAGATTCCCAAATCTGCTGATGCTCAAGTCCCTTATATAAAATGGCACAGTATTTGCATATAATCTACTCACACCCTGCTGGATACTTAAAGTCATCTCTAGATTAGTTATAATACCTAAATACCATTTAAGTGCTATGTAAAGAGTTGCCAACATACAGGAAATTCAAGTTTTGCTTTTTGGCACTTTCTAGAATTTTTCTTCCAATATGTTTCATCTGTGGTTGGTTGAATCTGGAGACAGAACCCACGGATACTGAGGGCTGACTGTATTACTTTTGACTGTGGGCAGGTACAGAACATCTAAATCCACAATTTAGTCCTTGGTAAAATGTAAAATGGTCATCAGAAGGATTGAGTGAGACAGTGCAAGAACCCTTCACCCGGCTGATGCTGAAGCTGAAGCTCCAATACTTTGGGCCCCTGATGTCAAGGGCTGACTCACTGGAAAAGACCCTGATGCTGGGAAAGATTGAGGGAAGGAGGAAAAGGGGGCAATAGAGGATGAGATAGTTGGAAGACATTATTGACTCAATGGACAGGAGTTTGAGCAAACTCCAGGAGATGGTGAAGGACACAGAAGCCTAGCATGCTGCAGTCCATGGGTCGCAAAGAGTCGGACATGACTGAGTGACTGAACAGCAACAACAAGGACGCTTTACCTCTGAGTGTTGTAATAATAACAGCTTATCTTGCAGGGCTCTGGGTTGGCCCATGCAGTTGGCCTGGCCCGTCCTGTCTTAAGAAGGAGAAATATGAACTTAAAAGAGAGACTTACAGACCAAGGGAGAGTCTGTCTAGTTGACAGTTCCTTACCCTGAATGCATAATAGACTCACAGGGGAGATTTTTTTTTTTGAAATGCCAGAATCTCTTGGTAGGGCCTGGGCATCTGCATTTTTAAAAGTTCCCCCTAAGTACTTTTAATATATAAAGATGAGAACAACTGATCCAGTTCTACCTTCTCTTATAACCAAAAAAAGGGAAAAAAAGCTGATGGTCTAATAACTTGCTCACAGTCTCATAACTGCCAATGATCACACGTTAGGTTAAGGACTCAGCTAAGCTGGAAGCTGGAGAAGGCAATGGCAACCCACTCCAGTACTCTTGCCTGGAAAATCCCATGGACGGAGGAGCCTGGCGGGCTACAGTCCATGGGGTCGCTAGGAGTCGGACATGACTGAGCGACTTCACTTTCACTTTTCACTTTCATGCATGGAAGAAGGAAATGGCAACCCACTCCAGTGTTCTTGCCTGGAGAATCCCAGGGATCGGGGAGCCTGGTGGGCTGCCGTCTCTGGGGTGGCACAGAGTCGGACATGACTGAAGCAACTTAGCAGCTGGAAGCTTTAGCTCTCTGATTTCCAGGATGATTTTTTTTTCCTGACCATACTTCAATCCTGTGTCTACTCAATAGCTGTGTTGCAAAAATAAAAAGGACATTTCACAGCTAGTACAGAGTTTTTTTGTGTGTGTATATAAACCCATACATAAACATAAAAGTTATAAATACACCTATAAACACATGCATATACATATTTATGTCTATATTTCGTGTATGAAATTTGTGTATAATTTCAACTTCTGGGGCAAAAGTGTATCACCAATATGAAATGTGTGCACATTTTAGACTTTCAAAAAAACCTTTGATTGCACAGAGGCTGTGACTTCTAAACTACATACTGAAAGATAAAGAGAAATGTTTTTATGTTTTGGCTCTTTCTTAAAAAACAAAACACCAGTACTGTCAAGAGATTAAGGTAAAACTCCTCTTACTTAGCCCATTTATAACTAATCCGGAAGAGATAAAGCAAAGGGAAACCCGCAGGTCTTCAGGCAACACAGAGCTTTGGTGGGTTGGGAAGGCCAGACTAGCAGGAAGGAAGGCAGGGTGGGGAGACTGTGGAATGAAGATGTCATCAGCATGCAAGAGAGCAGGAAAGCCGGCCAGAAGCTCCCTGCTGGAAAGGGGAATACGATGTCTCTGGGGGAAATCATACAAATGATACTCTGAGTATAGATTATAAAGGCTGACTTCTCACTTAAGCTCTTGGAAAGCAACTCAATAAACTCATTTTCAAAAATTGTTAAGGTCACATCACCTTTCTATTAAAGAAAAGAACGTGTGGGCTAATAGATTTTTCTAAGTTTAATAACCAAAGTCAAAATAGTAATAAAGACAAGTTTATATTAGCTTTTATGATGATTTGGGATAAACAGGGATCTAAATTAATGATAATAAGAGCACTGAGGTAATAGGATTGGGATGCTTATTCTCTGTCTTATTTTCTCCTACAGGATGCTCAAAATAAACATGTTTTCAAGATATATTAGCAATGCTTACACTCTATATTCTGCTTTTGGCATCATCTTTTCTTGTGCTTGTGGATAAATTCAATCTTACTGAATGAAATGAGCATATAATTTAGAGAGGGAAAAAAGTAAAGCTAGGAATGGATAATTTTCACAAAATAACTGTATTGGCTCTCGAAGTTGTTCTGCAGAGTGCCTGCACATGCCCACAGACCCTAGAGGTCTAGATACCCTTAAAGGTCTAGTACTTCAAGCAGGACTTAAAGGACATAGGGGATCATTCTTTCTGAATACCACTTTGATTGGTCCAATAAACAAAAGTATTAATGAAAAACAGGGAATTATAAGAGGACAAGAAATGAATCAGAAAAGACTATGCTATCCCAAGCCAAGACAGTCCAGACAACTTCAAAATGCCCAGAGACAACTAAGGAAATTCCTTAAAAGGATAAAGGAGTTTCTCCATGAAGACATGGTGAGCAAAGAAGACTTTGTCTTCAGTCTGTAAGACAAAGATTGAGGGGGAGAGGGCAAACTCTGGAAGCTCTAAAGGATACACTGAAGAAAGAACGTGAACTCACCAAATCCTGAAAAATTAAAATTCTGAGAGAGAGCAATACAAGATCTGTATAACAAAGTCCTATTATACAGCCTCAGTCATTCATTCAGCCCATGAGTGCTTACAGAGCATTGGTGACAAGCCAGACATTGCAAGCACTGCAGATACAGAGGAACAAGACAGTAACAGCCTGGCTCTCAGACCATTTAAACTCTCGTGAGAGAGACAGACACACAAACGTCTTCACAGGTAACTATTTACTTGGTTTCATCAAATTTAAAGTTCCATGAATTGCAAGCTGCACCATTAATTTTAAGTCACTGTGCATTGTAAGACCAGGTTCAGAAAGATTAAAATGCAAAAAAATATGCAAACCTTAGAATTGACAATATACAGTCTCTACAAGTATAACTACTGTCACAGAGAAGAAAAGGAGTCAGGAAAACATCTATCAGGGCTGGCTAAACTAGGGGTGGGAGAGACAGCTTCCTTGAGACAGTGACCTTGAATGTGAAGTAAGTTAGTACAACAGAGGATGGTGGGATCTGTAGCAAACCAAATAGGGCATGGCCAGTCTGATGATGCTTGAATTAGAATTTTACAAAACACTAAGTGAGCCATACAAAACATTTCTGAAGACTATATGTAGTCCATGGGATATCATTTTAAAGAGCTGGGGATTGATTATAAGAGTAATGGCAATCCAAAAAAGGAGTTGAAGCTAGGGTGTAAGGTGACCGGATTTATACTTTAAATGCATCATCACCCTATATCATTAAATGAAAAACTGAGATGCAGTACAAAAAACCTAACAGTAGTAGCGTTAGTTGCTCAGTCATGGCCGACTCTTTGCGACCCTAGCCCTCCAGGCTCCTCTGTCCATGGAACTCTCCAGGCAAGAATACTGGAGTGGGTTGCCATTCCCTTCTCCAGGGGATCTTCCCAACCCAGGGGTTAAACCCTGGTCTCGCGCATTGCAGGCAGATTCTTTTCCATCTGAGCTACCAGGAACAGAGAGGCAGAGAAAAAGAGGGAGAATGTGCACAAATGAGAGAATGGGCAAAAAAATACATCTGGAAGGACACCTTAGAATGTGTCAACTCACTGTCTTTGAAAGAAGAATTATATGTCCATATTATTTTCTGAATTCTGATCAACAGAACCAAAAGTTAGTTAAACCAAATAAATGATTAAACTGAAACAATAAAATCAACGAGACTTCACTCTGGCTGCTGTGATACTAAAAAGGAAAATGCAGAGGTCCAGGCCAAAGCTGACTGTGAAGCTGATCGGGAAGTGGCAGCAGAAATGGAAAGAAAAGCATTTAAGAATGCTTTAAGAATGCTTACAATCAACAGGGATTTATGAACGACTAGACAGATGGGCTGAGAAAGAACAAGGTGTCAAGGTTTCTAGAAAGAACAGCTGAGTGAATGGGAATGAGAGGTACTGAATTGGGAGAGAGACCGCTTGGGGGACAGAGTAGGATGGTTTCAGTTCAATGTGTTGAGTCTGAGACATCTGTGAGATGGGCAAGTGCAGATGGGAATTCAACAGGTGGACAGGAGCCTGGGTCTCTGGTGAGAGGTCTGAGCTAGCGATATAAATCTGGTAGCACCTGTCTGAATTCGGGTCCCCTGGGAAATAGTCTGAAATGGAGATCTGCTGTTTTGTGTACAAGAGGTTTACTGCAGAACGAGAAGATGGTGTCAAGAGCAATTAAAAGCACTTAACTAAGCACTTAATTAACCTTTCAAGTCATCTGGCTTTGGAATAAGGGGAGCAGTCCTTAATACCCACCCACACTGACCAGTCCCTGGACACAGGCTACATGGGGAGGGAAGATGACCAAGGGTAAGGTGGCTCTGTAGGCTGAAGACAATTCAGCTGTCAGCCCTCTACACCCTCAGAAAGTGGAGGGATGTGGGCCTCAATCCTAAAGCAAGGCTCCCAAGGTGCCAAGGACTGAGGCATCCAAGAGGTCAAATCTCTCATGACAGTGTGCTCCTCTGTGTCTTTTGCTGCTTCCTTCATTGAAGGTGTTTTCAGTGGCCACTGCCTTCTGTTGGAGTCCTGAGCAGATATCGCTGGGGTGGAACTCTTCTCTGCTTGTTCTAGGACCCTCCATGTTCCTCCAGTTCTGGGACAAGTTTTATATCAGCTTCTTGGCTTCGGGTTTCCACAACTGGCAGGTAATGCAAAACCCAACCCCATACCCTCCCATAGCTGGGGCCAGTTTTGGAATGCGACATACTGCTTTCCTCAATGGCCCCAAATAGAGAGTTCCTCAGACTACTGGCCTGAGGGTAGGACTCTCTAGTCCCCATTCAGGGACAAACAGTGACTTCTGGTTCCTGGATTTAAGGGAGGGGTCCAATCCCAGCTGCCCACTATGCACAAGGGCCTGGAACTGGACTCCTCCCAACTGAATTAACACTGAGCCTACCAGCCTGGTGGCTCAGATGGTAGAGAATCTGCCTGCAATGCAAGAGACCTAGGTTTGATCCCTGGGTCGGGAAGATCCCTTAGAGAATGGAATGGCTATCCACTCCAGTATTCTTGCCTGGGAGAATTCCATGGACAGAGGAGCCTGGCGGGCTACAGTCCATGGGGTCGCAAAGAGTCAGTCAGAACTGACTGACTGTCACTGACACCACGGAGGCCAGCTCCCTGCTATGGCCATGTCACAAGGCACCCGTGTTAGGTTCTATAGTGTAGTTTTTGCTTATGTGCCTTCTCCTACACTGAGCCCTTCGAGGACAGTGTCGTAGGTTTTGTACCCCATCACGATGCTCCCCGTAGGGTCTTGCAGATAGATGTTCTTGTTGGACTGAATTAGACCATCATCTCCTCAATGTTCACAGACAGAAGGCTCGGTGGAGCCTTCTCTACCCAGGGCCTAGTTCCACATTGTTGGTGGGATGGTGGGGCCAGGGCACCACGCAGAGGTGCCCGTCTTTATTTTCTGCTCTTTAAAACCAAAACAAACAGGCAGGCCTCTCTCAGACAGAGTTTAGTCCGGTGTAACCACCTCTGTGTTGCCATCAAGTTTCACATTCCGCCACCTCAGCTTCATATGCCAAGACAGCAAAAGCAGCAGGAAGACTTGTTTAACATTTATTCCCAGGTTTTTTTTTTTTTAATTTCCTCTGAAATGAATATGAATACACCCTGGTCTTTACACTCTGCAGGAGCTAATCCCCCACTGGAAGCTTAGGGGAACCTCATTCCTCCTTGCGGATACAATCTGTCGACACAGGCGTTCCTTCAGGCTCTTCTGAAAAGCCCACAGTGGACGCAGCCGTGCTCTCTTTGCAGCTCTATTACGTTGAGAACTATGGGTTTTTTCTTTTTTCTTTCTTAAAGAAAATAACATAGGAATTGCTTCCAGAGCCCAAATGCCTGTGTGAAACACTGCCCTCTCTTTGAGGCAAGGCGGCTTTCAATGGCTTGTCCGGGCAGGGAGCGTGCCCCACTGCTTTGTGGCTGCTGCCAGAGGGGCCAGTGCCTGAAGCCTGAACCCACCCCACACGCTCAATAGGAAATGTGTACTTTCACCGCTGAAAGAACCCTGGGAAGAAAGTGGTATTTTTATAAATGAAAGTGCTTAATAAGTATTATTCACTAAGCAAAATCATATTTTCCTTGAATGTCTTGGATCATGTAACAATTTCATTAATCAAAAAAAAAAAAAAGGCTGAACTTTGTATCCATTGCTTCTAATAATGGCAGTAAAATTCTCAATATGTATCCAGTGAGCATGTATTGTTTACTGTGTGTACAGCACTATAAAGAGGCTCTATGGAGGCATTTTGTCAAATAAGTCTTTGATCTCAAGAAGCTTCTTTTTAAGGTACCTAATTTATTTTGTGGCTAGCTTGGTAGAATAAAAATTGTCTTCAAATTGCTAATCCTGGTGAGATGATTTANATCCAGTAAGCATGTATTGTTTACTGTGTGTACAGCACTATAAAGAGGCTCTATGGAGGCATTTTGTCAAATAAGTCTTTGATCTCAAGAAGCTTCTTTTTAAGGTACCTAATTTATTTTGTGGCTAGCTTGGTAGAATAAAAATTGTCTTCAAATTGCTAATCCTGGTGAGATGATTTAAATTACTCAGGGCTGTGAAAGGCTATCTGTTAAATTATCTGTCCATGCCCTTTCACACATTTGCTCTTTTAAATCACACCGAGTATTTTCTCGGTACAGAAAAAAGAGCCCTCATTATAGAGCCTCCCTAGGTACCTCTGTGAATCATATGGAATGAGAATCCATCTTCTAGTTAGAGTCAAAGCCGTATATCTACCCCCACACCATCTGATGAAGCTTTCTGCTGGTTTCTTGGGTGGCCAATCCCATGATAGATATACGACTTTGAGACAGGAACTGAAATAAAATTCCTATAATACCCTTAGGGGGATGGGGGATTGTCACTGTTGACCATTTTAGTCAATGACTTAATTCTCTTTCAGCTTCCCTCCACCCTTACTTAGAGCTCTGAACTCAACTGAAAAAAGCTACATAGTTTGCCTACTGAATCCATAACACTTCAAGGTGCTGAAGTTTTGCGAATTTCCTTCCAAGGATTTCAGGTGCTAAATGATACATAACATGTGCCCTGGTAGAGTTGATTCAATAATCAGCAACCTCAAGAAAGCTCCACAGAGGCTGAACTACGGGAGAAAGCAGGCCTGAGAAGCGACGCCCCTGGGGCTGCCCCATTCTGGACGGCACTAACACAGCCTGGAGACCAGCTGCTGCTCCCAGACACCGCGGTCAGGTGGCTGCGGATGGCACACAAGACCCAATCGCCCGGCCCAGCCCCGAAACCCCCCTCATCCTTGTAACAGCATCGCAAGGCAGGAGCAACGCTGCAGACGTGAGACTTCCACCCCAGAGATCCACGTCAAAGGGAAGAAAAGCATTCCCTGAGCAGTCACTTCACGCTTCCCGTGGCTGACTCGTAATCCAGTTAAGTGGGCATTCCATCCATCCAGCTCTTCAGACCAAAGCCCTGGAGTTATCCTTGACTCCTTTTTCTTACTCGGCATCCAACGTGTCAGCAAATGCTGTTGACTTTACCTTCAAAATGTATCCGGAATCCAAGCGCTTCTCACCACCTCCACCACTTTTACCCTGGTCCAAACCACCATCACCCCTCCTCCCTGGATTCCAGCAAGAGCTGCTAACTGGATCCTGCTCCATCCTCACCCTCACTGTCAGACCTCCACTCAGTGGCCAGAGTAAACCTGTAACAACTTCAGTCAGATCATATCACTCTTCTGCTTGAAACTCTACAATACCCCATTTGTCCAATGCAAACAGAGTAAAATCCAGAGTCTTGGCAGTGACCTTCTGGACCTTATAAGATTCTTGTCCCCAGATCTAAGTTAACTGCCCCGCCAACCCACTCTCTCCAACTGACACACCTATGCTAACCATTGTGATGCCCTTCCTACAGGCCAGTAGCATCTCCATCTTGAGCCTTTATGCTTGGAGTCCAACTGCCTGCAACACTCTGCTTCCAAAGAACATGTGGCTTGTTCTTTCACTTCCTTAAGTCTTTGCCCAAAGGCCACCTTCCTCGTAGAGCCCACATTGGTCATCTCTAAACTTGCAACTCCCAATTCCTAGCACTCCTCGCCCCTTCTCTGCTTTGTTATCTCTATGACACTTAACATCACACGATAAACTTATTTATTGGTTGATCATCTGTCTCCCTCCATTAGACTCTACGCTCCATGAGGGCAGGAATTCCTGTATGTCTTGTTCACTGCTGTATTTACAGTATGCAGCAACGACACTGGTCCTTAGTATGTATTCAACAACTACCTAATGAATGAATGCATTTTTGGACTATGTGCTATGTACTTTAGAACTCGACTTTGATGTGTTTACTTCCAGACATTCCTTGACACGCACACCAGAATATCTTCAGACTCTGTAGTAGGCTGTACTAAAGAAGGAAATAGAAGGCCTTATAGGATTTATGGAATCTTTCTGGATCAGATTCCATCTTTCAGAAGGTGAAGCTACACCGAGGTTCTAATCAGGGGAGCTGATAACAGTGCTGTTCCATGTGTGTACCTACATCCAGTCTTGGGAGAGCCGGGCATGGAGCCATGCTGGGAAGACAGAGTATATTGGCCACCATGGCCATTTCTGCTTCTAACACGAACCACACACTCATGTCCAACATGGAGATTTTCCCCTACGAAAACAGACACTCCCTCAAAGAAGAGCATTACTGCAGAAAAAAAACTTTCCATTGGAAAGTTGGTAAGTAAGAGGAACGTACCTATATGTCCAAAGATTCATTTTTTTTTTAATTTGAGATTGGTTTGGGATTAGGGTAAAGCAGAAAAAGAAAGTTGAGCATAATATGCTTTTTGAGGATTCTATTTTTTTTTTTTTTACAAAGAAAACAAAGATAACATGGAAAAGAAATATCTGATCATTAGCATTTTGATCAGTAATATTATAAACATTTTTTTCAGTTCATATGTGAGAGAAAGTAAGTAGAGAAGGAAAAATTAAAATAACACTTTTTCCCCAAAATTAAGTTTCTTATATAAATCTGTTCTGTCTGCTTCTTTTTCTACTGTATAATCCATATTTATCAGTTCACAGATCAGTCAGTTGGATGACAAGAAAAAAATTGCATCATTCAAACCAGTATTTCTCACTGAAGCACATCAAAATCACCTAAATCTATTCCAAATTCCAAATCACCTTATAACATTTTCTCCAAAATTGATAAAAACAAATATATAAAGTTTATGTGAAAACTACTGCAAAGGTTTGCATTAAATTATTTTTTCAAACATAATGATAGTAACAGTAATAAAGATAGAAGAAAATTACATGGTTCATTTTAGGCTAAGATGTTTAGAGACAAATTCCTCCATCATATGCCTATGGTTTTTACTATCATTTATTATTCCAACAACTACTTAAGAGGAAGCAAAGCCAATTGACTGGAGGGGTGTTGTTCCTAATTAAAGAAAGTGTTGTCTCCTTACTTCGTTTTTGCAAACCACAGTGTGACTCCAGCAAGACTGTGCAGTCCTTCAGAGCAGAAGTTATAACTTATGCTGCTCTTGGAACCAGACACACAGTTGGTACTCAGTAGATACCAGCTGCCTTAACACTGCTGCTGGCAATGACTTAAACTAGGACAAAGGTTTTGAAATCATAATGGGTGAAAAAACACTGGACTGTATAGGTCAAGACGTCCTGGGAAAAAGCACAGGATATGCAAGGAAAAATAAAATGATGGAACAGACTTGTGCACATTTGTGTTACACAGCAGAGTGAACCACATTTCAGGAGTTTCAAACAACACTCTTATTTTAAAAGTTAGCTTTGAAATAGGTATTTGGAAATGTGAATTCAGAGCTAAAATAAATTCTTACAGTTTTCATCCTGGGCAATGCATTGTAAAGGGATCCCAAAGAAAGACGTATAGCTGTCATTGTACCACACGAGAAGCTCGGTACCCCTGGGAATATCTATACAGGCTCGGTAGAATATATTCGACCTATTCAAAACAAAAGAAAACCCAGCTTAGTAATCGGTAGGACTCACATGTTCCATCCACATTTTTATTGCCCCCAAAAAGTTCTGCCAAGTTTCCCACCTAAACAATTTCTGTTTGTAATTAAATCTGCACCCACCTTATCGTTCCCAGCAACCAATTAGAGCCCGTAAACCAGTCCGATAAATAGCTCACAGTTTATTTCCACAGTGTCCCTCCATGGAACATCCTGGCTGAAGAGACAGATATTTGGCCCCGGGAGAGAGCAGAAAGGAAGAGTTCGTTTAAAGAAAAAATTTCATCTCACACTAATGAGAAAATTCTCTTTCTTGGTAAACTGCAGACTCTGGTACGTCGACCTCACATACAAATTAACACTATTGATTTCTTATTTGAAGGAAAAGCGTTAGGTGTATTCTTACAACTTGGCATGGGAGTTCTCAAATTTGTAATAAAATTAAGCAGCTTTGTGATATAAGGGCTAAGAGAAATAAAAATCTTCCTCACAGCTTTTTTTCCCTCTAAAATTTGATACAGGAGAAGAGGAAAAATAACCCTCTTATGTGAAGTGGATGGAAATCCAATAAATACAAGAGCGGCACTTTACTCTGGCTGAAAGATTACACTATGAAATGACAGAGTGAAGGTACCAAGAACTAAACAGCTGTGGCACAATAGATAAAAATCTACAGATTTAAAAAAAAAAAAAAAAAAAGAGGAGCCTGTGATCAGTTTTCTCAGTGAAGAATTGCTACAAACATTAGCCTCAAGTTCAAGATAAAAGTGTTCAGGGTTGGTGAACCTTAAATTTAGCCTTTCTGTAAGGAACTGGCCATAGCAGGGCAATCTGTTCCTTGTACAACACTGTAGACGTAAGGCGAATCCTCCACCACATTTTTCATGGCGGTGAGATATGCGCTTGTCAACATATTTTGTCACCACAAAGTGGCTCTTGGCAATAGGATCATAAAGATCAATAAAAAAGTGCAGATTCTCAATATTTTACTTGCAGCTGCAAAAATTTCATTTATCTTGTTATTTTCCTTACTTGCTGCCATTCTGTCTCATGAGGGCACTGCTAGCTAAGCAGAATGTTTTTCCCCAACATTCTATGAATATCTGACAAAAACTCCAGCCAGTTGTCCAGACCTCACTCCCCTTCCTCCCTCCGCATCTCTAAGAGCTGTGCATTTTATTAATTCTTTCCACTGCTACATAAAAAAATCAAAATTGGAGCTGGGATATAAATCACTGGCATCTCCTAACTTGAGAAAAATTGAGTCGACTTTGTACTTCACCCTTGTAACGTTTCATCTCTCGGTTTGGCTTCCCTTAATATAAACACAGCGCCGGCAAATGAATGTGCTAAAACCAAATGACACACTTTGCCGCTGAAAGAGCAGAACTGTTTTCGAGCGATGGGTGGTCTTTTGAGGCACAGAGTAGGCCAAAAGGGGAAAAAGAAAAGTGTAAGCGTACACCGTTCCTTACAAGCGGGCAGAGCTTCCAAAACTCGCAGAAATCTCTGCATGTTGAAGCACATCAAAGGGATTTTTCCCTTTTCAGATAATATTTCCTTTGCTGACATGTATTTAGTATTGTGGTTGGATGACTCATAAAGATAGCTTCATGGCGTCCCAACGCAGCTGAAGCGGAACACACGCCAACAAACATTATTGTCAGCCTCAAAATAAAAACAAAACGTTCAGCTAAGGGTCAATCAATCAAGGGCGCTTTGAAGAAAATTCCATTTAGATATTACAAATCATAACAGAATGAATCTAAACCAGCTGACTTTTTGTGAAGAGGACATTCATGTACAATAAAAATTAGGCTGGCTCTTCAGGGTCCAACTTTTCTATTTTCTTACTCTTGGACGTGGTCACTGGTGATGGATGCCAGTTTTTAAATTGTGTTTTTGTAGTTCATTTTATAAAGATCTGAGGTAATCGAAAACAGATCGGCAGAGAGAATTCAGTGTGGAAGCACCATAAGGAAGGGGAGCAATAAAACCCACTTAATATTGACAGAAAGGTAACGACTTTCTCATGCCCACCTTTCTTGCAGGGGTTTCTTATTTTCCCAAAGTCAGAACTCTCCTCAAGGGCTCCCAGGGTGCCCGTGACGGAACCAGCCAAACTATCTCTTGCCGAGTAGACAAACACAATCTTTACTACTTTACTAGCTCCGAGTTTTATAAAAACTTCACAACAGAGATGCAGCTGCAGGGAAGGTGGGTGAAGCCCATATACAGACTGTAACCAGATACCATCGTGTACAAGTTCACATAAACCCTTATGTAATGAAAGATAACTGCCTAGGAAACCAAGGCAGTGAGTCACATGCTGTCCAAATATGTTCCCTTTGAATCTGGAGGCCTTCGGAGAGCAAGCCAGATTTGTGCAGCCTTTAACCTATAAGGGGAATAAAGTTTGCTTTTTTTTTTTAAGGCTTCATTTTTAAAAATTAAAAAAAAAAGAAAAGAAATTGTCATCGGCAGGACTCCAAGTTGCAGAGCAAGGCTCCTTCTGCTTTGATGTGTCTGTGGTGCCTGATAAAGTTAAACAGTTGCTTCTGATTCTAAAGGGAACGTGGCTGTTTATAACTGAGGTCATATATTTACATGGCACATGTTTTCGAGGGATTTTGAGAAAAGAAGGCTTCGTGGCAGGGCTTTTTTCCTATGGGATCTGTGTTTGCCTTTGGGTTGCCACTCTAGCCTTTAGTACTTGATGGAAATACTTGACCAACAGGTGCATCAGGCAGGTGTGGCTTTGGATCTGGGATCCCACCGGCTTTTCTTCCCCTCCCCCACTCCAGGCCTCCCTATGAGACTCTGGGAAATAGGGGAGGCTCCACCTCATCTCCATTCACCTTTGGGATTTGCCAAAATATCTCAGGGGACTGGTGCCTTTTCTGTGCGCTGGAACCACCCCATCCCCTGAAACATAGTCTGAATGGCCGCAGGACCAGAAATACTTTGGCACCTTTCAAGGGATCAGGAGAGGTTACTATGCCTCAGTCAAGGCTGCTGAGCACAATGGTTTTAGGAAAGCAGCCTGGGGAGGGGTTGAGACTTCTTGATTTCCCACGCCTTTGTGCAACTCAAACTGTTCTCTCTGAGAGACAGCCAAACTGAAGGTGACTGAAAGCACGTGACTTGGGCTGAATCCGTGAACTCCTGTTTGCGTGTGGACACATCTGCTAGGGAGGAAATCACTGCAAGTCAGTGAGTTCGCTGGGCTCACTCAGGCCATGGTGAACATTCACATGATGATGTGGAAGTAACTTTTTCATGTGCAGTGAGTGAAAAAGGCCTTTTCCTAGCATCCTTATTTCTGAATTCTCAAGAAATGACTGTTACAAGAACTAGAGAGAGATCACAAACCTAGAAGAAAAAAAAAAAAGAAAGAAATTCCTGCCAGCCCTTGCAGAGTTCATCAGGACTCTGCAGGATTTTTTCAAAACCAGCAGCAAGCCTGAATTTATATATGCAAGGCAAAGGGCTTCGGCTTTGTAAGTGGTAAATCAAGGTATACTTTACCTGTACTGAACTACTGTTAGATTCTGTTCTCCGCAGTGCCTTGCACATCGGATATACCTCATCCAGCTCGACTTACTAGGTTCCCCACCATCAATAAAGTGCTGTAGTGTCCCATCTTGGTCATATATCTAGAGAAGAGGTCAGAAGGTCAAGTAGTTAGAACGAATCATCAGCAATCATTTTCCCTGCTTCCCTTGGTGTCTTTATGTGTTGGCTGCAGCAATTTATTGCCCATAGGTTTGCTAGTGCTCAGGAATGCTTGTGGAAACTCAACTAGAATAACAGGAGAAAAACATTTTCTGGTGATGCAAGTCAATCACGTTTTTCTTATCAAGCCCATCTTCCCTCTATTAAACATATTTGTGGCATCTCAAGGATGTGAGGGACCATGTTTCCCAAAGAATATTTAACCTCTTTTTGACAGGCTACCCTTTAGTAATGAGCTGCTGGATAAACAAAGAAAGCTGAGAGGCGAGGCCACGCTGACATGGCTGGAACATCTGCATGAGAGGCCCTCGTCTCAAACACGTAACTGGTTGAAGCCATCTGGGAGGCAGGGACCGTGGCTCAACAAGCCGGGTGATACCTAGCAGGGGTTGGCGCATTATGGAGCTGTTTCAGATTGATAAAATTAGACTCTGATTTGGATTGAAAGAAATGGACTCTCACCTCGCAGAAGATGTAGGACTTCAGCTGTCAGGACCTGAAACTATTAGGAGAGGAGTCATCAAAAAAGAGGGACCCTCGCAAAGGGAAAGAAAAAAATAATAAAAGTTTCCTGTGGATTTAAAATGTCTTAACTGAGGTCAGTCTAATCACTGTTGCCTTAGGTCACCTCAAGCAGGTTTTCTTTCGAGATCACATCCAAGGTAATAGAATCCCAGGCAATGAGCATGGGACCAAAAACCTTCCGCTAAACAACTGGCCAGCCCAGGATGCTGGAATCAGGGCTGACAGCAGAGACAATCGGCCCCCACTTCCAGAAACCAGGCCAGCCCTGGGCACCTTGGAGGCTGGGGTATCTGGAAGGGTCGGTTGGGGACTTATGGGCAGCAATTCTGGAAGGCCATCCTCAGTCCTAGGGGCAGCCAGGAAGCAAGGGGCACAGTTCTCAGATGGACCATCGCAAAATTGGGCCTTTTAAAGAAAAATCATCAGTAAGATTGTGTTCCGCAGAGCATCCTGAGAAATTATGTCTCTTATTCTTGCTAATCAGCCTTTCCACTTTTCTTTTCCAAACAGACACCGAAAACAAGTCTCCCGGAGCGCCTCACTGGTTACATTTCAGCCCTAAAATTAGTAAGGTCATTCATATTAATTTAGCTCAGCATTTCTATTCTGGGGGCCAAAGGACTTAGTGATGACAGTTCTTTTTATCATTATTAGTCATTTTAAAACAGTTGATTTGTTTTGGGGTTTTTTTTTGGTTTGTTTTTTTTTTTTTTTTTGCTTTTCTTGAACTCATTTGTCTTCACCCCCAATCTTTCCACTAACCTCCACAAATAAAAGAAGACATGCCAACCTAATCAATATAATGGTTGGAGAAGCTATGACTGGGTAGCAGGCTAGAATGATTATAGTTGATAACCAATGTAGCCTGAGAAGAATGAAGAGAGTCCTAGATTACATTTAAGATTAATGACTTTAAACTCCTAGTTTGGGGATGATAGCAGGAAATGGGAGCATTTCATGTGGTAGAGACATCTGCTCCGTAAGCAACCTGATGATAGATTTCATATTTAGGTAAGATTATTACACGGTACTTATTTTGTTGCTCTTATTTTCGTTTTAGGAAACTGGTTCAAAAGCTCATGTCTCAATCTTGAGTCTGCTGTCAACAGCCCATGTGACACTGTACAAAGCCATCCGTTTTTTGAATACTACTATCTATCTATACTGCTAAGTCACTTCAGTCGTGTCCGACTCTGTGTGACCCCATAGATGGCACCTGGCTCCTCCGTCCCTGGGATTCTCCAGGCAAGAACACTGGAGTGGGTTGCCATTTCCTTCTCCAATGCATGAAAGTGAAACGTGAAAGTCAAGTCGCTCAGTTGTGTCCAACTCTTAGCGACCCCAGGGACTGCAGCCTACCGGGCTCCTCCATCTATGGGATTTTCCAGGCAAGAGTACTGGAGTGGGGTGCCATTAATGGAGCCCAAAATGTTGAGGACCCAGCCCTCTGCCCTGTCCTTCTCCCACAAAGACATCCTCCATGACAGCTGCTGGTGAAAATCCTTACGAAGCACTTGGAGAAGTGCAGTTCTCCTTCATGCTTCCAGTCAATGTCCTCAACAGCAAGTTAAACTCTCTAACGTTTACACATCAGGGGTGTCACCGAGTGTTAGCTCATCTGAACACCAGACATTAGCCAGTCAGTCTCCAAAATGAAAAAAAAGTGTTTTCTCCCACACTGTTTCAGCAATAACCTCCTTAAACAAAGTATATTGTGATTACAGGAATCCTACAATTCTTGCCTGCCTGGTGAAAATGCTACTTGCTTTGAGGAAAAGTAGATGGTTATCTGTCAGGCTTCCCCAAAGTATCACACACTGAGCACAGAGCATGAAGCTGAGCCTCCCTTGCTTCAGCCTGATACCAGTATTACACTGTTTCACATGAAATTTGACAAAAATCCCACTTACCAAGTTAGATCCCGTAAATGTGCACCCCATTAGAGATGAGGAAACTCATTCAGGCTTGATATTGTTCTTTCCCTTAGCACCCAGAGCCCAGCCATCACCAAATCCAGCTGAATTTGCCTCCTAAAACTTTTTCACACACATCCATCTCTCCCTCTCCACCATCACCATCCTACCTGAACCAGCTTCCCCTCTCGCCTGAAGGACTACAAAAGTCTCTTGATAGATTTTCCTGCTGCTTCTTCAGGCCCTTCCAACCTAGTCTCTCAAGTGCAGCCAGAGGGATCTTTCAAAATCCAAATCTAATTATTTGCTTTTATTCCCCCTGCCAAAATAAGAGTTTCATAAATGCCATAAAATGTCAAGTCATAACAACATACATTCTCAGCATGTGAGGTTTCCTCAATGGGCTCCATCATGCTAATATGGGCAGCACCTCAAGCCGAAGTTATTTAGGGAGGCTGGCCAAAAACACGAACCTTTGCATTTGGCTCAAGGCCATCTTGGGGCCCTTTCTAGCCTGTGTTGTTAAACATCTAAACTGTGTTTCTTGAAAAAGAAACAAGGGCCCAGAAGTCAGTGACGCTTATTTCTGTTCATTTTCCTAATAAAAGAACAAAATTGGAAAAACCACGACATCCACATGTAAGTGCTAAAGAGGAACTTTTCAAAAAAGTTCTGCGTCCCAGTTTGAGTGTTGTTATTAATCTCCATCATTAGCTCAACTTTGTTTTCATTTCAGAGTTCAGTAAAAGAATTTTAAAAAAAAAGAGGGCAATAAAATTCCACATGCATCGGAACTATACAAGGACACAGTCCCTGTACCCAGACGGGCTGACATTCATCCTTCTGGGAGACAAGCAACCACAAGCAGGGAACTGCTTCAGCAGATTTCAGTCTACAGCAGCTGCAACAATTTCAAGGTTGAGAAGCTATTCTTGGGGGCTGTACTAACATCTACATTTGTGTGACACTGAAATGTAACTGTAAGATAGATACCTAACAGGTCTAAAAATGTTAAGGAATTTGAGAAGATTTATTAATGCCAAGACCAAGAGTTATTTTGTTCTCATTACCTTTCAAAAGATTTAAAATAAGAAGAAAAATATAAAAATCTTACACAGTGTTTAGATAATCTCCTCAGGACCAATGAAAATGTCAAAGAGGTCAGAAATTGAATTTGTTCAAATGGTAAGAATGAAAGTAAGAGTTAAATTTAGGGGAAAAATTCCTTGAAAGAATCCTTGAGTCAAGCATAGTTTTGCTGAAAACTGTGCACTTTATTCTCAATGAATATGAACGACCAAAGTTTTATACTTGCTCTGTTTTTTCTAAGGAAGCTAGAGGTAGGGGAAACACATGTAAAGAAACACACAGGACAGTTGGTAGGAAAAGGGTTAAATTTTTTAATGAGAACCCCTTGAAACTGTAGAAAGCATATTTGTTTTACAAAGTGAGTCCTAGCATTGCTGAAAGGGAGTGTAAAATGGCACAGTCATATTGGAGAACATTTTGGCAATATTGAAATAAACTTGACAATGCATATTTCCTGTGACTCAGCAATTTCACTTCTAGGAAACTACTCCAATAAAATTCTGATACATGTGCCTAAGGAGAAAAGTTCAAGGGCATTCACTGGAGCACAACTTTGAACAGCAAATAATTATAAATAAGAGAAATATCCATCATCAGAGGGATAAACTAACTGTGGTTTATTTATTCAACAAAAAAGTACTAAACACTTAAAATGAATGAACAAAACCTGTCTGTATTAAGATCTAGTTGATATAAATCAAAACATCAAAAACACAATGTTGACTGAGAAAATCAGTTGCAGATTAATGCATATGATATCATTTGTTAACATTTCAAAATATACAAAATAACGCAACTGTATATTTTTAAATAGTGTATACTGTAATATACAGATAGCAATATGTCTATCTATCTGTATGTATCTGTTTACAACAAATATGCTGGGAGGATTCATCATTAACTTCATCAGAGTCCTGGCCTTGGGAAAGAAGGGGATGGAAGGATAACAAAGGGTACACACATATATCTTAAATGCTTTATTTTTCTTAAAAAAAAAAAAAAGTTTCTGAAGCAAGTATGACAAAGTGTTAACATTCTCTTTTTTGGCATTTATATATTATACTTTGAACTTATTCTGATTTTTTAAATCAAAGTGAAACAATAAATGAAAAGTCTAGTCATCTATTTCTGTGTACATCAAGTTTTGCATGGGTTGTTAAAATAGAGGAGATTATCTTACCCAAAGTTAGAAACTATCTGTGTTATCTTCCTGGGAAACTCTCAGTAATATGCACCCACTGATTGCCTTTCTGATTGCTTTGTTGCTATTTTAAAACCCCTGGTTGTGGTCTGTACTTTTTCTTTTATCCTGTATCAACAGGAGGAGAAAGATAAGAGGAAAGCTCATTCTTACCTTTTTAAGGATATTTTTATAGTTTACAAACCAATAATATTTACTGAAATGCCACACATGTGGTTGAGATAATGATCACACAAACTGTCACTCATTATAAACCATGTATGTCATTAACTGGAAACCACTATGTGAAAGACTTCATTGCAATCCTGAAGATCAGAGAACTGCACTCTTTGCTACAATCTTACTTTCCTAGAACACTAAACCACTTTAAAGGAGAACAGCAGGGCTTCCCTGGTGGCCCGGTGGTAAAGAAGCTGTCTGCCAGTGCTGCTTCTGCTGCTAAGTCACTTCAGTCGTGTCCAACTCTGTGTGATCCCATAGATGGCAGCCCACCAGGGTCCCCCGTCCCTGGGATTCTTCAGGCAAGAACACTGGAGTGGGTTGCCATGTCCTTCTCCAATGCATGAAAGTGAAAAGTGAAAGTGAAGTCACTCAGTCGTGTCCGACCCTCAGCGACCCCATGGACTGCAGCCTACCAGGCTCCTCCATCCATGGGATTTTCCAGGCAAGAGAGACATGGATTCCATCCCTGATCAGGGAAGACCCCACATGCCTAGGAGCAACCCAGCCTGTGCACCACAACTTTTGAGTCTGTGCTCTAGAGCTTGGAAGTACAGCTACTGAGCCCATCAGCCTACAGCCTGTGCTCCCTAACAAGAGAAGCCACTGCAATGAGAAACCTAAACACTGCAGCTAGAGAGAGTAGCCCCTGCTCATCACAATTAGAGAAAAGCCTGCATAGCAACAAAGACCCAGTGCAGCCAAAAATAAATAATTTTTTTTTAAATGAGAACATGAGTGAAAACCGCACCAGTGTTGTGTCTTAAATAAACTGGTCATGAGCGGCTTATCCACGGCTTTGTCATTTATGAATGCTGTCAACTTACATTAACAACAATAATCATCACAGAAATAGTATAAGCTAGGAGAAGCCAATGGCACCGCTCTCCAGTACTCTTGCCTGGAAAATCCCATGGACAGAGGAGCCTGGTGGGCTGCAATCCATGGGGTCGCTAAGAGTCGGACACGACTGAGCAACTTCACTTTCACTTTTCACTTTCATGCATTGGAGAAGGACATGGCAACCCCCTCCAGTGTTCTTGCCTGGAGAATCCCAGGGATGGGGGAGCCTGGTGGGCTACCATCTATGGGGTCACACAGTCAGACATGACTGAAGCGACTTAGCAGCAACAGCAGCAGCAGTGACTGACTTGGGCCCATTTTAACTTAATAGCGAGAAAATTATCTTCTGAATGACAGAAATTTATGTATATTGGTGGCTCTGAGCAATCTATATCTCTTAAACAAGATCTGTAAGCTGGTGACTCCTGGGTTGAATGCTTGACCAATTTTGTTTTTCTACAAGTGCTTTAAAATTTTGGAAATTCTATCTAATTTTTAATTTTTCTTGAGGAAAAATATCAGAAGATGGATCCTCAATCTTTGGGACTAATCCACAGAAACTTAGGCTGCCTTCAAAGTGGCCCCCTGAAACCAGCCATGGGGTTTTCTCCTGCCCCATGCTCCCTCCCCTCCCCTACTCTTAGCTGTGCCTTACTTCACTCACTCACTTAGCTGCTCAGGCTCATGAAGCACCGAAGTTGGCAAACCCTGCTGTAAAGGAATTTTTGCTACCCCTGAAAATCAATCTGCTACAGCTGGGGGCATTTTCAAGAAAAATCATCTGATCCGATGGCCTAGAAATACTGCAAATGTCCATCACTCCTTCGAAGCCCAGAAGCCATCATATGACTGGGATGCAGGCACTTTGCACTACAGTTTTCCAGAGAGTGGGAGAGCAGAGCAGAGTGTTCATTTATTTTTACCAGAAGGGCTTTCAATAGTCTTTTAAAGCAAGGGGTCCATTTTAATTCAAAGACGTGATAAATGTAATTACACTATAAAATCAGATAAAAGCTGCCTGGGTCTACTTTAAAAATAGATACAAAGAAAGCTCATCAGGAAGCACCCCACCACCTCAACAGACCTCACCTTTGCTCTCTGATGCAGGCGCTGGGACATCACCAAGGGCTGGCAGGGAAGGGGGGACCTTGCTTGAACAACGGCAGAGAGAGCACTTCCTCCGCCAGATAAGCTTCCTTTTCTGTTAGACCATTGAGTACCTCAGCCACATTCAGAGGTCAGGAAGGTGAGGCAGGGAAGAGACCACCAGCTCTCACCCCATCAGCTTACAGTCAGCTTTTCTTTCTCTTGCCAGTTTTGTTTCTCGAAAGTTTCTCTTGGGAGCTTGCACCCTCGGATTCAACCGATCATGGAGGATGGCTCAGGGCCAAATGCACTAGTCCGGCTTGTATAAGGGATCTTGAACGATGAAGAGTAGGGTATCCGCGGTGGGTGCTGGATCTGACACCACGAGGAAACCCAGGAGCAATATACGTAAGAAAAAGGGGTCTCCAAAAGTTAGTTGTATGGTGCTGTGTTAGTTGCTCGGTCGTATCCTACTCTTTGTCATCCCATGGACTATAGCCTGACAGGCTTGTCTGTCCATGAGGATTCTCCAGGCAAGAATACTGATGTGAGTAGCCATTCCCTTCTCCAGGGGATCTTCCCAACCCAGGGATTGAACCCAGGTCTCCTGCACTGCAGCAGATGCTTTACCACCTGAGATACCAGGGAAGCCCAGAAATCAGGGACTTCAACAAACAGACTCTAGTCAGAGGCACAATGAGGCCTCCTCACACCTCATTCAATCCTACAAATAAAGAGAGCCAAGAACCTTAAACAAAAGCAACTTAAATTATAACTTAAACATTAATCCGCTCTTCCCAGAACCTGGTTCTCTGAATCTTGGCATGAAATAGAGGAAAAAGAAAAGATCCAGAGGTTGTACTTGAAAGGATTAGCCAGTTTTCAGTGAGCAGGGGGATGTCTCAAGCTCCCTCTCCTGTGATTCCACACGGTGGCAGGTCCCTGTGCCAAGGACCCAGGCAGCAGCATTTGCTTGTGTACTGAAACACCAGTGGCCTTCAGCTTCCCCTCCAAAAAGCTGAGGTGAGGGTGCATATTTTATACTCAAACATCTAAAACAAGGCCTAACACATTGGAGGAACTCAAAATACGCCAAAGTGAACTGAATTCTCACAATAATTAAATAGCTTCTTAAAGATCTCAGATTTTATTCAAAACTTGAGAAGAAACCACCACTAAATGCAATTAAAACTCCATTCTAAGCACTAACAACCAGGGCTTTTTAAAGAAAATATTATATCTTTTTGAACTTAAGTTCTTTCAAGTCTATGAAATGCAAAGGTGAGGTTTTCATAAGATGATTAAAATGTAATAAACAGCTGTGTCTATGTCCATGTGCTGTACTTAGTCGCTCAGTCATATCTGACTCTTTGAAACTCCATGGACTGTAGCCCACCAGGCTCTTCTGTCCATAGTGATTTTCCAGGCAAGAATACTGCAGTGTGTAGCTATGCCCTCCTCCAGGGGATCTTTCCAAGCCAGGTATCAAGCCAGGTCTCCCACACTGCAGTCAGATTCTTTACCATCTGAGCCACCAGGGAAGCCCATAGAAAAGGGTTGAGGAGAGGTCTTAGGGAGTTTCCCAGTTTAGACATGAGAACCCAGTACTGTTTTAAGTCCTCTCACAGTACCTGGAGAATCCAGGGAAGAACAGACACAAAGATGGTTTCTCAGATCTTCTCTACCTATTCTCCACACACTACCTTAGATGGCCCCATCTTTCTGTTAAATTCAGAAAATGAGGGCTTCAATAATCAAGTGTATTAGTAATTTGAGAAACTCCATTGAAAACTATACTGTTTGCCAAGATAAGTAAAAATGTTTTACTGTGAGATTTCTTTGTATCAGAAGATAGGAGGTGAGAATCTGTTTTGCAACTATTTACACAAGAATAATTCCTGACTGAACTGTGAAAAGTTAAAAAACCCAATACCTTTATTGCTCAATAAAAGATTTTACTTTTAATATTATAATTGTTAGAGGGGAATTTCTGAAGTATTACTAATGAAAATACGCACTAGAAGTCACCCCAGTCAATAGGAAGTGGCAGGGGGCGGGGGGAGGACAGAGGTTAAGAGCACGCCTGTGGGTGTCAGCTCCAATGTGTGTGAGTTACAATCACAGCTTCATGTCTGCTGGCCAAGTGACTCTGGGCTGTTACTTAACTCTTCAGGAAGGTGAGACCTTTGAAAAAATGATGCTACTGACAGTCCCAGTCATAGGGCTCATATGAAAATCAAATGAGCTAGTATATATGAAGGACTTAAGTCAGTACTGGGCATACAGTAAGAGTTGAAAAAGCATTAGCTATTCTGAGGCCATCACATTAGATGGGACATGTTGGCCCAGGCTTCATCTACTAATCTGCTCATGGACAGTGACCACAGGATAATATATGCAGCGTTTGGAAACTCATTATTGCTAAGATTATAAGATCAGAAGATTAAAAGCTCATTGAGGGCAGGAATGCATTTTAAATATTTTAAGCTTTCACCCATCAGTATTTTACACAAAGCTTTGTACACATTAGGAAATCAACTTTTGTTCAAAGAGAGAGAGAAAAAAAAAGTTGGAAATAACATAGAGAGGGTGTAGCAATAAGCCAGTCATTTATGTTTTTGTTCCTCTGATGAATCTATCAAAAAATAAAAGAAAATACTGAAAATGCTGGATAAATGTGAATACTCTCTAGAAAAAACAGTAAGGAAGCATGTTTCCAGTCCTACATTTTCCATTTGCTAAAGTTAACACAAATACAGGCATCTACCACACCTTTAAGAGCACTCCTGGAGCATTTCTGTAACTAACAGGTTGTTTGTGCTCAATCACTCAGTCGTGTCCGACTCTTTGCAACCCATGGGACCATCACTTGCTAGGAAATGTTTTAATTTGCTGTGGCTTCAGCCTTCTTACTGAACAATATCTACCATGCAGAACTGCTTGACTTCTGAAGACACTGACATTTCTAGCCAGAAGAGGCCCCAACTCACAGTATCTCATATGTACATGAACCCTGAACAAGGTCCAGGTACATGAGCTGTCTGTGCAGTCAAATGTACCTGGATGAGGGGCAGGGGACATTTGTGGATGGCAGCCTGGGGAATCAGATCAACGGGGAGCACTGTCAGCCATGGCTTCTGGGCACTGCTTCCTAATCCAGAGAGGAGGACAGCAAGGACCACACCACTGTGGTCTCCTAACCATTTTACTTGCCAACTCTCAACTCCAGCTAAATCCAGCTTGAGAATAGAGACCACAAAGCAATACTCTCAAAGGAGTGAAGCATCTGCCACCACCTAACACAAAGAAGGAACAGCAGCTAATGACCAGGTCATATGCATCTGGGTGGTATTTTGGTTTATAAAATACTTTCCCAACCTTCACTGGTCCTTATAACTGACCTAGAAGGTAGACCGGAGCAGTTGCTCCATTTTACAGATCTGAGAAAGGGGAAACGAGTTGCCCACAGTCACACAGCAGATCTGTGTGACAAGGAGGAAATTTTCCTGAATCATAGGCCACCATGTGACTACTGCTTCTGTCACATCCCGTTCGTCCTATCAAGGAGAACTAGTAGAACTCTTTCATTAAAAGTGCCTAAAACTCTTAATCTGTAAGAATGAGGGCCATAAAACATGTTCATAATAATTAACAACGTCATTTATAAAACAAATTCCTATCCTTCAGAGAAAATGCCAATTTAGTGAGAATCACTTAACCCATTAGTCAGATTTACACAAAGCAAGCATGCAGTGGATAAAGACACCACTTTCCTTCTGCTGACCATGTGCTTCGACAAGGACCATCAAAAAATGGCTAGGGTATAAACCTATGGAGGAAGATACACATTTTAAAATGAAAGCTTTTTCCTTAAAGCAAATACTGGCTAGTGTGACCAGATTTATTTGTGTTCCGTTTTCCCACTTTTTTCTCAAATATGTAATACTACAGGTTTTTTTTTATTTCAATATTTTTTTCTCTCCATTAGAATTGTTTCATTGCTATTTTTCATAAGAAAACTCTGCCCTCTCCTTCTGGTTTGGAGTACATTGGAATGCCAAGGTTTTGAGTTGAGTTTTCAAAGGTCAAGTAATAAACGCCCCATAAAATAAATGAGTAATGGTTATATACACCGTTGCCGTATTCTCAGTAATGCTGATATAAAGCTATATACTGTACTTTGTCAATTCACATTCATCAAGTTCCAGAAATATTAGAAAATCATTAGAGGTTTATGTTGAGTTTGCAGATAATACTAACATATAAGTCAAGACTGAAATATGGTAATCAGAAAAACAGTTGAAAAGTGTCAATAAACCATAAAACACCGGCGGTGGTATTTGTGAAGTCTGCCTCAGAGAGCTGGGCATGGGAAGAGATGAAATGGGTGTTTCTGTCACACGCCGGGGCAGTGGCTGCTGGGCTGCAGGCTGGCAGCGGAGAGTGGGTGACTGGGGATCCCAGCACAGAGACTGAGAGCTCGGGAGAGCCGCTGAGCACTTGGTGAATCTCCCTTATCTCCGAGGACAGCAGCGGTCATCCGTACAAAGTCTGTCATCCATCAACCCAGAAGCTTCTTCAGACATCCTGTCTGCTGATCGGAGGGGAGACTCTGGAGAATCAGACTTGCACTATCGGGACTTTGTCTGTGATCCGAACAAGCCACTGAACCTTCAACATTTCACTTGGCAGAAGCCTGCATGCTGGAAAAGTCCTGACAGTCCATTCATTCGGCTCCATCCTGGAGCCAGCTGACGTCTGGCTGGAGAGACCCACCCTCTTTGATGTTGTCCTCTTCTGAGAGTGCCCTGCTGTGAAAAAAATTTTATCCATCCAAATTAAAGGGAAATATTTCTGCGCCCAGCTGTTAGCTGTGACATGTTTGCCATTTTTCAGGGCACTGGCTTGGTTCCATCCTCAGGCTCGGCTGCAAACCTATATCTTTCCCCTTCTCCTTCGTCACAGCAGTAATATCCACAGTGTACAGCTGTCTCCAGCGTCCATACAACATCGACACTGAAAAGGAAAATAGTGCTAATCCTATACTGCTAAGAACAGTCTTGGAAATATCTTCAAGTGGCAATTTGTTTTGCATTCCTTTTTTTTTTTTTTTGTATCAGCACTAATGTCTTTCACAAACTGTAAAATTTTTTTAGCCACCCATTTAAATATTGCTTCAACTCAGTTTTTTGAAAATCCAGTTTTAATTAAATTCACCAAGAAGTCCTGACCAAATGAAATGAAATTGGATGGTGTGAAAACTTGTTTCATATACACTGAGCCCATACTTAAAAATGGACATTTGTCCAGTGGAGAGAACTCTGTATAAATGAAGAAAAGCTCTCGGGGAAGCTCGAATAAACATTGAGATCTAAGTAATCAAGAAAGCTTGTATCTTCTCATATTTGCTCAATGCCATTGAAGTGAAGTGAAGTGAAGTCGCTCAGTCGTGCCCGACTCCTTGCGATCCCAAGGACAGTAGCCTGCATCAAGCTCCTCTGTCCATGGGATTTTCTAGGCAAGAGTACTGGAGTGGGTTGCTATTTCCTTCTCCAGGGAATCTTCTCAACCCAGGGACCGAACCCAGGTCTCCTGCATTGTAGACAGATGCTTTACCGTCTGAGCCACCAGGGAAGCCTGTAAAGACTGCTGCCATGAATTGTGTGTGTTATAAACAGGGGGCAGCTCACAGAATTACCACGTTTTTCTCCATCTACTGAGACGAACAAGTAAAACACTGCAGTTTCCAGCCACCCTCCCACTCTGGCCCTTCTTTCCTTTCTCATTTTCACTTTTGCTGAGAAGAAAAAGAATCGGTGGAACCAGATCTCAGCACTGAGCCTCAGAGAATCCTGCCTTGATACTGATCTCAGACTCTGACTAGTGAACACGCACAGCACTCACCATCCTTTATCCAATCCATGAGAGG
Source organism: Neotragus moschatus (assembly GCA_006410615.1). Classification (NCBI taxonomy): domain Eukaryota; kingdom Metazoa; phylum Chordata; class Mammalia; order Artiodactyla; family Bovidae; genus Neotragus; species Neotragus moschatus. The sequence continues at coordinate 1,110,735 of SJYA01001137.1, read as the reverse complement.
TAGATTTAAAAATAATAATAATAATGTATTCCATGGAAGAAAGCATCAATTTTGGAAAATTAAACCACAGGGAAATTTGAATGAACATACTTGGAAAAACAAAGCCTTAGTTATCTACCAAACAGGAAAGGGGACCGTTATTTTGTTAAAATAATCCTAGATTATTACCAATGTGAACTTCTGGGATGTGCAAATTATCTATGACAGTGTACTGAATAGCTCTATGCTTGAAAGCTATAAAAGAACACAGTAGTGAATGCACTGTGGCAAGCACTTGAATTCTCCATATGGTATCTCGTGGGGTGCTATTTAACCCTTATTGCAGTAGAAATTTCTGGTTTAAAAATTCCACGTGGTATGATACTATGCAGACCTTTAGACCTTGATGAAAATGGTTAGTGATTTCATACTTCAGCATGGTAGCTACAATTTGCAAGAAGTAGCCTGACCAAAGCCTACGTACAAACTGCTATGCTAGCAACTGTATTAAAAACTTACAAGGTACTAAGTGGGGAGTGTTTGCAAAGATAATGTCCCTAAAAAATCAGAAAGAGGCTACTTTCACAAATGTATAGACACACATGTACCATGCCCTAGAGGTCACCCTCTTTTTTTAAGTAAAAACTTTCTGAAAATGCAGAATGTCTGTTCCAATGAAATCATGGTTTCCTATGGTTTTACTTCTTTTCAAAGTAGCCTACAGCTTTATTTCTTCTCTGAAATGTGTCACTCTCTAAATTATTATGTTTTCTCAAGTCTACGACATTTTTTTTCCTAGCCACACCAATAAAGTGTGATTGTCAGACATGCTTTATTAAGGGGAAAGTGACCATCTGTAGAGGGTAGAAAACATATTTTCAGATCTTAAAATAATTTAGGTGACATTCCTTACGTCAAGTTGGGACAGTACCAAACATGCTCTCAATTCCCAATTTACACCATCATGCCCTGGATCACAGGAGAAACAAGGAAACAAAATAAACCCTAGATTCAGGGTGCTCAAGAAAGTGAGAGTGGGGAGGCTAACACAGGCCTAGACCAGGTGGTCCTGAGGGGAGTTTGCTGTTTTCCCAAGTTGGAAAAGACTCTTGGGAGTCCCTTGGACTACAAGGCGATCAAACCAGTCAATCCTAAAAGAAATCAACCCTGAATATTCATTAGAAGGACTGATGCCGAAGCTGAAGCTCCAAAACTTTGGCCATCTGATGTGAAGAACTGACTCATTGGAAAAGACTCTGATGTTGGGAGAGACCGAAGGCAGGAGGAGAAGGGGACAACAGAGGATGAGATGGTTGGATGGCATTACTGACTCAATGGACATGAGCTTGAAAAAACTCCAGGAGATAGTGATGGACAGGGAAGCCTGGCATGCTGCAGTCCATGAGGTCACAAAGAGTTAGACATGACTGAGCGACTGAACAAGTAACTGCTTGCAGGAAAAGCTGAGTGAAATTCCAGGTTTGTCCTGGTGCAAGAAACACGGTAGAGGGATGAATTTTGGCTTCTTGGAACCATTCTTCTTGAAGGAGGGTTTGCACAGTTGTGGAGAGGACTGAATGAACACATTGGTTTGCACAGAGCTCCTCCCCTTAAAGACCCAGGAGATGATGCAGCCAAGAACAGAATATCATAGCAGTAGTGGTGAGTCTCGATATGAGATTTCTGACTCCCCAGACGGCATTCCTTTAACAAACATTTAGAAAGTATCTCTGTGCCAGCCACTGTGCTTAGTGCAGGTTTTAAAAAAACTGAAGACCCAGGCCCTACCCTCAAGCAATTTACCATTCAATAGGAGAGACACAGGTGGCCCCGTGATAAATAATCTGCCAATTAAGGAGATGCGGACTCCATCCTTGGGTCGGGAAGATCCCCTGAAGGAAGATGGCAACCCACTCCAGTATTCTTGCCTGGAGAATCCCCACGGACAGAGGAGCCCGGCAGGATATGGTCCACAGCATTGCAAAGAGCTGGACACAACTGAGTGATCACAGCCCAGCATGCAGAAGAGACAAACACTTAAATCAGAAGACATTCATCCTGGCATGACTATCTGTAGATTTTCCTATCCAGTCTTCGCACATTTGATGTCTACAATGGGGTTCCTAAGTGCAGGAAGAGTAATCCATTACAATTTTTTTACAATGTAAAAAAGACATGAGGACTTAAAGAGCTAAAACTAAAGCTCTTTAAGTCATCTCAGTTGTTTAAACAACTTGTGAACTGTGAAGGCAGCATTAAACAAATGCTTAATTAAAATCTGCTAGGATATAATCTCAATGAGGACAAAGATAAAATCTGTCATGTTGGCTATTAATTCCCTAGTGGTTAATAGAGAGCTCAGTTCAATCAATGTCTGTTGGTTAGTTGGTTTGGTGGGTGGATGGATGGGTGGTTGAGTGGATGGTTGGTTGGATGAATAGATGGACAGTTAGAAGGATACTGATACCTTCTAGGTACCCAAGCACTAATGGCTGGACCATGTCACTCTGCCTTTTGGGCAGGTCCACACATCTCAGGCAGAGCTGAATATTCTGGAAAATTTTAAGGAAAGCAGCATTTCCAAAAAGGTCTACTTTTCCTCACTAGTTAAAATAGACATTCACGAATTCACAATTTGATCCATAGCTCAGTTGTGTCCAACTCTTTGGGACCCCATGGACTGTAGCCCCCCTCGGGGTTCCTCTCTCCATGGAAAGAATACTGGAGTGGGTTGCCATTTCCTTCTCCAGGGAATCTTCCCAACCCAAATATCAAACTCAGGTCTCCTGTATAGGAGGCAGATTCTTTACTATCTGAGCCACCAGGGAAGCCCTTAAAAAAAGCTGACACTACTTTTATTATTTTTCCCCTAGTTTTTTCTTTTTTAAATTTCAGTTTTCCTGAGGTATAACTGATAAATAAAATTTTAAGATACTTAAAGTGTACATGGTGGTAACTTGATATATACTGTGAAGGGATTTCCTCCCCATCTAGTTACTTAACACACCTTCATCACCTCATATACTTTTTTTTTTTTTTGGTAAGAACATTTAAGTTCCTTTAAAAATGCCTAATTGTCTCTGCAGAGCTAAGGTCAGTGAAAAGCAGCTGGATAGAGACTTCAGTCAACAGCAAGGCCAGAAGTTACTCAGAACCTGGCAGATACCTAACTTTCTGCTGTTGGCCCCTCCTCCCATCCCATTCCCCAAATCTACCCCTAGCTGGGGGTCACTGTTACTATCCCTTGACTCTTTGCAACCCCTTGGACTGCAGTCCACTAGGCTCCTCTTTCCATGGAGCTCTTTAGGCAAGAATACTGGTGTGGATAGCCATTCCCTTCTCCAGTAGATTTTTCTGACCCAGGGTTTGAACACAGCTCTCCTGCATTGCAGGCAGACCCTTTACCGTCTGAGCCACTGGGGAAGCCCAGAGTCTTTCCTTAAGGTGGCACTTTTTCTACCTTCCATCATGCTTCCAGCCCTCTCTCCTGGGCCCAGTGTTGCCCTCGTCAGGTTCCCAGAAGCTGAGATTTACACCAAGGAATGTAGGTCAAGGTGCTGCTCCAGAAGGAATGTTTGCATCTAGAACTTCATCCTCAAGTGAGGCTTGGAAGGGGGTCTGCCCTCAGAAAGGAATTTGAAGTACCATAACAAGGGCTGAAGTCATCCTGGGGAGAACAGATGACCATCCCTGGAACCCTGGCATGGCGCAGACAGTCCATTTTGATCCTCGGAAGAGAGGCAGGGTAAGGCCACTGACTGTACTGCTGTAGCTCCAGTCAAGGGCACAGGCGTTTTACGAAGGGTGGGGGCTCGGAGGAGAAGGTCAGGGACTCTGGGCAACCCCAGCTACTCCTGCAGAAGAGTTCCCTGCAGATCCCCTCCAGGGGGTGCCAACAGGGCCATTCCACCTCACTTTTGTAAACAGCCTCAAATTGAGACCTCTGAAGTCATTTCCAAATGAAGTTACACATACAATCACAGAGACAGACCCACAGGATTAAAAGGAAGCAGCCTTTGCACTCTCTGAACTCAGGTCCTTTGACCAGACCACACTGCCTGAAGTGAGTCATAAATTAACATTTTTATAAATCCTGTAATTATGAATAGCACAATTATATGTTGCCAGTATTAAAAGCATTAACTTGTTAAAGGTAAACATTTTAAAGTATACCACTGTTTTTGTAACCCTGTTTCAGCATTTTTTTCATTTTTCCATATATCAAGGACCTCAGAAAAATGGAAGTAGCCCATGTCTGTCAAGCCTTCTTTAGGGCTTGTTAATAAAGCTCCTTTTACACAGTTAGGTCAAAGGGCTGGCAAACTTGGAGCCGGCACTGAGGTGCACTGCTTTCCCCCCAGAGACAGTCCTGTGTTCCTGGTAAGGGAGTCAAGTCCTTAAGGCAGGATTCCCGGGAAATCCAACCAAGAGATGGAGTAAACCTGGACGTCTAGGGCCCCAGATTTGCAAATCCTCTGGCTAGTGGGGGTGTGACGTATGTCAACACCCAAAGCAAAGCACCACCTAATTATCACACTGTTAGAACATGCACACTTTGTTTTAGACAAGACTCGGGATTCCTTTCTTTCCACAGGAAGCATCTGCGAGCTAAAAGGAAAGAAAGGAAAGAGATCTTTCACACCAGGGTGCATAGCGAAGTTCCAGGCAAGGCTACAAACACCTTGAGTCTCAAGAAAATGATGGATGAGCATGTGAGTAATCTTCTGGTAAGAAAGTCTGCAGATTTACTGGAGTTTCAAATGGGGTGTGTTTACACACACACACGGAACTACTGCCAGAATTCTACACATTCAGATAGGAGAGTACTGAATGAAGAAAAGATAAGACCCATCTGTGGGTGAGGAGCTAGAATCCTTGAGGTGCTTTACATACTTCTGATGAGGCTCTCTTTAAAGACTGATAGGCTTCTCTGGGTCTCTGAATTATCTGATCTCATTCTCATTTCCTCTTCTTGAAACCAAGGACCCTGAGTTTCCTGTGACCCCTTTACTGGACTTTGATTTTATATTTGATTGCAACTGTGTTTTGTTGTATTGATTTTGCCTAAATCTCTGACCACATTTTCATGACCACTAGAAAAGTAAACTGGAATAGTAAACCTTTGGTTGGTTTATTTCATAAGACAGATATTTTTAGCTTAGAGATCATGTGGACCAGATTACACTGGACAGCTGAGTGTTTCAGCTCCGTGGACATTAAACATTCTGGATTTAGTGAGTCAATGGTTATTAATACTCTAAAGTGTTTCTTTTCAGCTTTGATCAAACCCTGATGCCACCATTTTTTCCTACTAAAAGGAAAGTATACTGTCACACTAAATCAACTCACCTGGCAGAACCACTTGCTTCATAAATGGTAACATTTTTATAAATTAAGGCATTGTTTACCTTCCTCAGGCTTACGCCTTTGTATCTCGTAATTAATTCACTGGCACATGAGCTACAAAACAGGAATCCTGGATTCTAACTCTGCTTAGCCAGTACTAACTCTGTGATGTAAATAAGTTACTTAACCTGACTTCATAAGTCCTCCAACGTGAAGTATGGATGTTAAATTAGATAATTTGGGGGTCCTCCAGATCGACTTCTATGACCCTATAAATTGATGACTATGTAAATATGTTTTAAATATAAAAACTTGGTTGCTGGAACCCAGAAGGATGAAAGCCATAACAACAATTTTGAGTACCTATAAAAATATTCTGATGTCCAATTCTAGGGTGGGGGGGCACGCTTAGAATAATAACTATAAGTCACATACTTTTTCATTAGATCTGTACAAATTTAATTATAATTCATACCTACCAAGCTGCAGAACAGACCTAAGTCAAGAATAAACTCTTCAACAGTTAATATATTTTTAAATAGCATGTAATTGAAAGTGAATTCAGTTATGTAGATACGTCATGGTTACATTCAGATTTCAATGAGAAGGAGACACAGTCATGGAACACAATCAGACAGGCTGGGTCTGAGTCTTAGATTCGACGATTAGGAGCTGTGTCATCATCCTAAGCAAAACACGTATCTCATTTGTAAGATGAGGAAGACGTTAACGCAACTGCAAAAGGGTTTTGTGAGGATGAAACGAGATGATTCATGTAAGTGCATGAAACATAGGAAGTGCTCAATAAATAGCATCATTGCTGCTATGCTTTGCTCAGCAGTGTCCGACTCTTTGCAACCCCATGGACTATTAGCCCACCAGGCTCCTCTGTCATGGGATGTTCCAGGAAAGAATACCGGAACGGGTTGCCATGCCCTCCTTGAGAGGATCTTCCCCACCCAGAGATGGAGCCAGCTTCTCTCGTGCTTCCTTCATTGGCAGGCAGATGCTTTACCGCTATGCCACTAGGAAAGCCCTGAATGTTAAGAGCACCATTACTGTTGCTTTTTAACTGATGGATTTAAGTTTTCCTTTCCAAACAAATTTTCCTCTACTTCAGTATTGCTGAAAAACGCATTACAGAAGAAAATGATAGAGAAATTTCAACTCCAGGGTGCTGCAGTATTCAGTGGAATTGGGCAGAGCAGGAATCAAACCTCAGCTGTGTGACTCTAAGCTGTGGGTGCCTTTGAGCAAACTGCTTAATATTCCCAAGTTCATTTCCTCATGTGTAAAAAGAGAATAACAGGCTGTGCTAGGAGTGAGAAAAATAAGGCATAAAACAAGGGCTGAGAATAGTGGCAGGCATGCAGCTGCAAAAGATAACTATTAGAAAAATTAAACTTTCTTTTTCCGTAGTTCAGTGGCCCCATAATTTTAAATACGAAGAACACCAAAGAAGAACAAATCCTGAAAATCCTCTATACAACTATTTTTAATCAAAAACATAAATGCCAAAGTACTCAATGTTTAAAATATTAACTGAGGCACATTTCAACTTGAAAATATACTTTCACATCATTTCAGTTTTATCTCATTTTATTGAACCACACTATATTTCTTTTTAGGTTAAAATAATAGTTTAAAGGGGGAAAATACTACTACTACTGTATCCTCAAAAGAATAAGAATTTGATATGTTTATTTTACAGAACAATTCTGAGCTTGGGATATAATTACTCAAAACTGGCTTATAAAACCAAGGAAGTATAATCACAAGAAGAGTCACAGACTTTATTATTTTCTCTATCTCAACAGAAATATTAGTTTCCATAATTACCCTTGTAACAACTACCATATTAACCCTAAAAAATAATTGACTTCATTTGAAAAAAAATTTAACATTAGAATCTGAGGTTCAATTTAAAAGGGGAAGGGAATGTGACTGATGAAATAATTGTTCAATAAAAACATTAGAAACAATAATACTTATAACTGTAATTTATTTAATAATTAACAACTTGCCTTCTCTTGATCAGTAAACCATTTATAAACCAGACTCCCAGCATGAGTAAATATATGTAACAATTTCACACACCAGAGGGAAGACTGAAAACAAAGATTCTCTCACTCATAACTCCTGCTTCTGACCTTTGCTTTCTTTAGAAAGCAAAATTAAATAATCTTACCAAGATATGTGTCATTATTTAAGATTCTTTTCTATAAACCATCTTTATATTTCTCTTGTCATAAATTCAACACACATCATATTCTAAATGGTATAATTAAAATTCAACACATGTATATTTTTCCTTTAAGTTGAATAATTTTGTCTTGCTTAGAAACTGCATAAATCTTGACTAGTCCGTACATTTTTGCTTTCAAGGATGTAATGTGACCACTGAAGCTGTTACATCATGTCAATAAATTTCAAAGATGGTATTAATATAAAAACTATATCACATAACCCTAAAAATTTAATATAGCTGCCATGGCAATAACCAGATCATTTTTCCAAACAAATATATATTCCATCATGTCATTTTGAACTTTTTCTGACCTATTTTTTAAGAAAGAAATCTACAATTGAGACCAAATGTTTTGTGAAAGAAAATACAGCCAAGCTGATTTGGCCAAGCACAGATAATTTTACATTAAAGGTGTCCTTATAACTTAGAACTTAATCCATTTTTTTCATAAGCATGAAAATTATAATTATGATCTGAAATTCTGACATCACTTAGGAAATCTATGAGCTTGCAACTGTGCTTAGGATATGTTTTGAACAGCTTGATATAAACTGTGACTACCAATTACACAGCTCTTTTATTAAAAAAAACAAAAATCAAAAGCAGGGATCACTGCTGTTTGAACTAAAGGCTACAATTCTGTCTGTATCTTTTCACAAACAAATGACAAAAACATTTACATCAAATGGAGGCCATTCCTGCAGCATCCTTTTTGCCATCCATCCTTCCCCGTTCAGGGTCATCCTCCCCCATTACTCAGCCCAGCCCTCGCGCTCTTCTCTCTCTTATTTAGTTCAACTCACTGAGCAAGGGGTTTCAGAACCTCTGCCCTCTTTCAATCCAACTCTGACCCTGGAATAAACCCAACGTCCCTCAATTTCCTCATTTTAAACATTGGTTGCATCGGTCAATGGAATCACAACAGTAGACACGGTGACTTTATAGAAATAAGTCACCAGAGTCCACACTGCGGGAAGTCTATGTTCCCAAGGATGGGCTCAGCATATACCAGTAAGGAAATGACTCTCCAAAGACCTTTTCAAGAATGGAAAAGACCCCATGGCTCACACTGTCCTGTATCCTCCTCTCTCTCAAGATCACCATCCCAAACTATGCACAAAAGAAATTACTCCAAAATGGATGCTAATTTTAACACCACAGCAAAACCTGACTTTCACTATATATAATCTCTAAATGACTGGCTGTGCTTCTGAACCATCCACATGAGATTAGCTCACAGATCACCTGAAAAAGAACTGGCTTTCAGAATCTACCAAGACTCCAAGTATTGCTTCAAAGCTGATTTGAGCCAGACTAGCTCCCTAGTTGGAAAGATAATAAGAAACATCCCCATTTTTGGGTCACAGAACTCCCTTTTTAATATTAAAATTTCATTCATTTAACAAATGACCAAGTATACCTTCATGGAGAGAGAGATATGGTGCTTAACAAGGGTGGGTGAAGCGACATGGATGGACCCAGAGATTGTTATACTGAGTAAGCCAGACAGAGAAATACTGCATGATCTCACTTATATATAAAATCTTTTTTAAAAAATTACCCAAATGAACTTATTTACAAAACAGATTCACAGACTTAGAAAACAATTTATGGTTACCAGGAGGAAAGGCTGGCGGGGAGGGATGGTTAGGGNAAAAAAATTTAACATTAGAATCTGAGGTTCAATTTAAAAGGGGAAGGGAATGTGACTGATGAAATAATTGTTCAATAAAAACATTAGAAACAATAATACTTATAACTGTAATTTATTTAATAATTAACAACTTGCCTTCTCTTGATCAGTAAACCATTTATAAACCAGACTCCCAGCATGAGTAAATATATGTAACAATTTCACACACCAGAGGGAAGACTGAAAACAAAGATTCTCTCACTCATAACTCCTGCTTCTGACCTTTGCTTTCTTTAGAAAGCAAAATTAAATAATCTTACCAAGATATGTGTCATTATTTAAGATTCTTTTCTATAAACCATCTTTATATTTCTCTTGTCATAAATTCAACACACATCATATTCTAAATGGTATAATTAAAATTCAACACATGTATATTTTTCCTTTAAGTTGAATAATTTTGTCTTGCTTAGAAACTGCATAAATCTTGACTAGTCCGTACATTTTTGCTTTCAAGGATGTAATGTGACCACTGAAGCTGTTACATCATGTCAATAAATTTCAAAGATGGTATTAATATAAAAACTATATCACATAACCCTAAAAATTTAATATAGCTGCCATGGCAATAACCAGATCATTTTTCCAAACAAATATATATTCCATCATGTCATTTTGAACTTTTTCTGACCTATTTTTTAAGAAAGAAATCTACAATTGAGACCAAATGTTTTGTGAAAGAAAATACAGCCAAGCTGATTTGGCCAAGCACAGATAATTTTACATTAAAGGTGTCCTTATAACTTAGAACTTAATCCATTTTTTTCATAAGCATGAAAATTATAATTATGATCTGAAATTCTGACATCACTTAGGAAATCTATGAGCTTGCAACTGTGCTTAGGATATGTTTTGAACAGCTTGATATAAACTGTGACTACCAATTACACAGCTCTTTTATTAAAAAAAACAAAAATCAAATGCAGGGATCACTGCTGTTTGAACTAAAGGCTACAATTCTGTCTGTATCTTTTCACAAACAAATGACAAAAACATTTACATCAAATGGAGGCCATTCCTGCAGCATCCTTTTTGCCATCCATCCTTCCCCGTTCAGGGTCATCCTCCCCCATTACTCAGCCCAGCCCTCGCGCTCTTCTCTCTCTTATTTAGTTCAACTCACTGAGCAAGGGGTTTCAGAACCTCTGCCCTCTTTCAATCCAACTCTGACCCTGGAATAAACCCAACGTCCCTCAATTTCCTCATTTTAAACATTGGTTGCATCGGTCAATGGAATCACAACAGTAGACACGGTGACTTTATAGAAATAAGTCACCAGAGTCCACACTGCGGGAAGTCTATGTTCCCAAGGATGGGCTCAGCGTATACCAGTAAGGAAATGACTCTCCAAAGACCTTTTCAAGAATGGAAAAGACCCCATGGCTCACACTGTCCTGTATCCTCCTCTCTCTCAAGATCACCATCCCAAACTATGCACAAAAGAAATTACTCCAAAATGGATGCTAATTTTAACACCACAGCAAAACCTGACTTTCACTATATATAATCTCTAAATGACTGGCTGTGCTTCTGAACCATCCACATGAGATTAGCTCACAGATCACCTGAAAAAGAACTGGCTTTCAGAATCTACCAAGACTCCAAGTATTGCTTCAAAGCTGATTTGAGCCAGACTAGCTCCCTAGTTGGAAAGATAATAAGAAACGTCCCCATTTTTGGGTCACAGAACTCCCTTTTTAATATTAAAATTTCATTCATTTAACAAATGACCAAGTATACCTTCATGGAGAGAGAGATATGGTGCTTAACAAGGGTGGGTGAAGCGACATGGATGGACCCAGAGATTGTTATACTGAGTAAGCCAGACAGAGAAATACTGCATGATCTCACTTATATATAAAATCTTTTTTAAAAAATTACCCAAATGAACTTATTTACAAAACAGATTCACAGACTTAGAAAACAATTTATGGTTACCAGGAGGAAAGGCTGGCGGGGAGGGATGGTTAGGGTGTTTGAGATGGGTATGTACACACTGCTATTTATATTTAAAATAGATAACCAACAAGGACTTACTATATGGCACAAGGAACTCTGTGCAGTATTGAAACAACCTAAACAGGAAAAGAATTTGAAAAAGAATAGATACATAAACTGAATCACTCTGCTGTACAGCCAAAACTATGAAAACATTGTTAACCAACCACACTTCAAAATAAAATAAAAAGTAAAAAAAAAAAAACAAAAAAAAACAAGTTTGGGTAAGGGACCTGTCATTCCTCTCCATGAGTTTGACTGACATTTCCAACAGCTTCCCTCCATGCTTTCAGAAACCATCAACAAACAGCACAAACAACTGAAACAAAACCAAGCATTTGCTGCCTAATATGCCCAAATCCTGAACATTCTACTTATGTCTGCTTTGTTTTTTAAAATGTGATATATAAATAATAATTGAATTTATAGAGCTTTGGGGTGATTTTGTTTGACTAGTACAAACTTTACTAGTTTTCCTTAGAATGTTCGACTTCAGCAGAGCCCTAAAGGATAACCTGAATGAAGGAAATTCAAAGTATTCATACCATTGCAAAACTACAGCCACTGTGTGAAAGAGGGTTTACCTGTGTGTACACACAGCTACAGAGAAGAGATGATAAGGGTACGTCACAATCATGTGGAACATGAGTGGGTAAACGCACATCTCCATGTGATAAGATAGCCCACTATCAGAACCATTCCTGACATTTGGGTTTTCATATCTGCCTTTTTCCTCTAAAGTGCATCTCACACTTCCCTCTGCTCAGTGCCACTGCCAATGACCACTGCTTTCCTTTGCACTTAGGATTCTAGAACAGGACGTCATATGATTAACCAATATCCATTTGTTCACATTTTAACTTATTAGAATAGGAGAAACTCCTGAAGTCTAAAAAAAAAATCTCTTCGGATATATACTCATGAATTAAAAATAAAAATCTTAGATCATAGAAAACCATGTGAGCTGTCATAGAGTTCAGTGTCTGAAACTGATATGGAAAAGCAGGATTTCCCAGACCTCAGCTTGCACATTAATGGTTTTTGCTTTACCTTTACAATCTATACCATTACCTACCTGATGTCCCATTTTAAAATGACTTTAATTCTATTTATTCATGTTATTTAGCCTCAGTGTAAACAATACTATTCATAAAACTGTGGGTTTGTTTGTATATTACTGCTGTTACTACTTTAATACTACTAATCCTGTAACAAGTGTAATACTACCTTAATATTACTAATATGGTAGTATTGACAACATTTTTCTGTATACTGCCTAGAATTCTTTTTATCTACAACAATATGCACACTTCGGCAAACATCAAATTTAGAAACAAGAACACAGCATTGGTTTCCAAGGCCAGCTCTGCCCTAGTTATACGTGACATGGGGCAAGCAACTGCAAATTCTGTGGATCCCCTCTTTTGTTCAGTCATAAGTAAAATATTAGGGCAACCTCGAGGCTCTTCTAAATTCTAAAAGGTGATACTCATGGGACTCCTGGAATGATCTGCACCATCACTGAGCTCAAGAAAGTTAGAGGAGATCCAGATCCAGACCTCAGGTTTCTTGACTCCCAGTTGAGTGTGCCTTCATCCTCATCCTACCTTGCAAACAAATTTGCAAGTGGCTTGGAAATGAGTGTATTGGGAAATGACAACAAACACCTACCTTGTGCCAAGGATGGTGCCATGGATGCACCATATATTATCTCACTTGATCCTCACAGCCATTCTTTAGCCCATTTCACAGATAGGAAACTGAGGCATGAAGAGAGGAAGGTGGTGAGATAGCTGGGAATTGGAGCCCATGAGCCTGGTGGCACTGTGGGCTTTTACGTTCCCATGCACACTTTGCTGAGGATAACATCAGAGGATGTAAGAAGAGCAGATAGGAGAGGCAGAGAGAGAATTAAAAAGCAATATGGAAAGCAATTAAAGTAAAAAGTAACTGAAAAAGGTCAGTTTTCATTCCAATCCCAAAGAATGTTTAAACTACCGCACAACTGCACTCATCTCACATGCTAGCAAAGTAACACTCAAAGTTCTCCAGGACTTCAACAGTACATGAACCATGAACTTCTAGATGTTCAAGCTGGATTTAGAAAAGGCAGATGAATCAGAAACCAAATTGCCAACATCCATTGGATCATAGAAAAACCAAGAGAGTTTCAGGAAAACACCTACTTCTATTTTATTGACTACGCCAAAGCCTTTGACTCTGTGTATCACAACAAATTGTGGAAAATTCTTGAAGAGATGGGAATACCAGACCACCTTACCTACCTCCTGATAAATTTGTATGCAAGTCAAGAAGCAACAGTTAGAACTGGACATGAAAAAAACGACTGGTTCCAAATTGGGAAAGGAGTACGTCCAGGCTGTATATTGTCATCCTGCTTATTTAACCTGTATGCAGAGTACATCATGAAAAATGCCAGGCTGGATGAAGCACAAGCTGGAATCAAGACTGCTGGGACAAATATCAATAACCTCAGACATCCAGATGACACCACTCTTATGACAGAGAGTAAAGAACTAAAGAGCCTCTTGATGAAAATGAAAAAGGAGAATGAAAAAGTTGGCTTAAAAGTCAATATTCAAAAAACTAAGATCATAGGATCTGGTCCTACCATTTCCTGGCAAATAGATGGGGAAACAATGGAAACTGTGAGAGACTTTATTTGGGGGGGAGGCTCCAAAATCACTGAAGATGGTGACTGCAGCAATGAAATTAAGATACTTGCTGCTTGGAAGAAAAGCTGTGACCAACCTAGACAGCATATTAAACAGCAGAGACGTTACTTTGCCAACCAAGGTCCATCTAATCAAAGCTGTGGTTTTTCCAGTAGTCATGTATGGATGTGAGAGTGGGACCATAAAGAAAGCTGAGTGCCAAAGAACTGATGCTTTTGAACTGTGGTGTTGGAGAAGACTCTCGAGAGTCTTGGACTCCCTTGGACTGCAAAATCAAACCAGTCCCTCCTAAAGGAAATCAGTCCTGAATATTCATTGAAGAGCTGATGCTTAAGCTGAAACTCCAATACTTTGGCCACCTGATGCAAAGAACTGACTCCTTGGAAAAGACCCTGATGCTGGGAAAGATTGAAGGCAGGAGGAGAAAGGGACGACAAAGAATGAGATGGTTGGATGGCATCACCGACTGGATGGACATGAGTTTGAGCAAGCTCCAGGAGTAGGTGATGGACAAGGAAGCCTGGTGGGCTGCAGAGTCGAACACGACTGAGCCACCAAACTGAACTGAATGAAAAGCGAACAACAGTTGGAAAATGAAAAGGAAACTGAAAAGAAATATGCTGCAAAATGTATTATTTACACTAAATTTAGTTTAAATGACATAAATAATATTAAATCTTTCAATAGTACTACAATCAATTGAAAAACAGAAAAAACCCAAATAATCCATACCCAATCTCTGTCTGCCCTGCCCTCTAAAGGATTCTTATTAAAAAGACAGACTATGGTTGAAATATCCCAAAGTAGAGTCAAATGCACTAAAATGTGTTTGCAGCCTCTTTGATTTATTGGCTATTTAAAATAGTTTGCAATCAGGTTATTATTTTTTCTTTTTACATGTTCATTCTTTCTACAAAAGAACAGAAAATAATAACAATCGGAAACACTTTGACTGGCCTCTTGGGTATCTACTTTGTGAAACAGTCTACTGTATTGGGCGAACAACGTTGTATATCTCACTGTCATTCCTGGCCAACATGAACCCTATAAACACATTAAAACAATTAGAGCAGAAATAAAATAGAAGTGGTTCATTTAAGGCCTGCTTAGTTCACATTACACTATGCGACATGCCAAGGAATACATTCACAGTTGCAGTCATACGATCACTGCCTTAAAACTTAAAAGGAATGATTTCCAAAAGGAGCTAAAGGTCTGACTTCATAGTATGATGAGACTAAAAACACAGCCTTATAATTTAACTCTTCCTCAAAATTTTTCACAAGAAACCTGGTTGCTATCACATCCCAGAGACCTCTGAAAACAATGAATGTAAGCAGAACGGTGAGACTTGGCCCAACAAGGAAGTTTCGTTTTTATTGTAAGATCTTAGACCATTTGCAATTTAATACTTTAATTTCCTTCACTTAGTGAGAATGAAAAAGTAATTTTAAAAAACTGAAAAAAAAAAATATCCCAGGGCAATGTGACAGTTAACAAAACAAAATAACAAAACTCAAAAATAATTATGTTGAACTCTGTTGCCCAAACAGATTGGTCTGGTTATTACAATATTTGTGTAACATGGATGTGTGTGTGTGTGTGTGTGTGTGTGTGTGTGTGTGTGTGTTGTAGGGTGATGGTGCATGAATAGATTCTAAGGAATTTAGAAATTCATCCAAAACCCAGAAGTTTGAGATGACTTAATGAGTTTGATAATAGGATACAGAAACTTTAATTCTTAAATCATTTGTTTTATTTCAAAGCAGTCAGAGGTGATTAATCAATTTTAGTAATAGTTTAGTGGCTTAGGTATAGTTCCTGGGGCTCTAAACTAGGGAGATGAGCGTGGTTTGGGGTAATGCTGCATTACCAACAACATCCTCTCTATAGCAACCATTCAAGGATACATCTTAAAGTTTTATTAAATCCACAGGTCTTTAATGCGAAGCTGACATACAGCTGTCAGATATGAACACAGAGCAGAGCCACATCAGTGGAGTGACTCCTGCATTCACTCTCGCAGCCAGGGATGGCTTTCTGGTTTGGTTTGTTTTGTTCGGGTGAATGGCCTTAGCTTTTTCAGCATGGAGAGTTTCACAATCACACGCTGCCTTCAAGATGTTCTACTAACATTTTATCTGAACTGCTGACTTCTGTCCCGTCTTCTGTTAGGATGAGTAAACATTTTCAATGCTTACAGTTTCGTCCAAGCTCATCCATCCAACGTCACTGGGCATTTGTGTAGAACGTTATTGTTTTCAAAAAACTCTCATACATTTTACCTCACTATGGTTTCCAGCCTGTATAAACCATTCAATAATTGCTACCTCTGGGATGACCATGATCTTTTAAATCAAGACAACCATAGAGATTTGTTTTCAGCCACAGTTTCTAATTACTTAAGGAGAACAGGAATCGATGAGCTTTGCTGAAAGAATATTCTGGCTTTTTTCATGCATTTATTTGGTGTGATCTGGGTGTCCTCAAATCCTGCAGAGGCTAAATGTGTCAACCACTGCAGGTTAAATGTCCCAACACTGCAATGTGATCAGTTTCTTAAAACTCTAACATCTTCTCAAACATTCTATTACACATCTCCACGTGCTGAACAGTAACTGGAGATGAACCAACCTATTGAAATGTACTCAAATAATGAATTCCTGGGAGCTAAACCACACAGACTGTTCTGCAGAAATCCTAACTGAAAATGATTGGTGGAAATGTGAGGTTAATGATGTTTATGTCTCTTTACAGTTATTCTGGCTTAATTTCATTTAATGAATCCTTTTTATGACAAACACATAAACAGGTTCAGGTCCTTGCAAAACATAAACTAAAACATGTGCATAAATTACTTTTTATATGCTACTATAATTTAAAATACATGAAAATTAAAAAGCTTTCTAAAGAGATGGAGGAGACAAATATCCATCTCTTTATACCAAATTCATATTTTATTAAGACTGTACCAACCCTCTTCATTAAAGTAAGTTTAACGTATTACTTTGAAATTAACACATACAATTTTTCCCCAAGTTTCTTCTAGATGCTATTTTGAAGTATCAAAATAAAGATCTCTTAAAAAACTTAACTGATTTTGAATGCATCCACATTCTTTTTGGTGTTATATTTTAGAGCTAGTATTTCCCATAACTAATGCCATTACAACTACTAAGAAAAAAACAAAAAGATTTTACCAAATGCAGTGATAAAACCATGCTAGGAAAAATATTATGTAAATCTCACATTTATTTTTTAGAGACATTCTGAGTTTTTTACAAGAAGATAACAACTACAACTTGGCTGACAATGAGAGAAAGATCTTTGTGAAAAGACAAAGTGATTTTGAATTGCTGAAACTATTTATACAGAATTAACCCAAAAGTTTGTAAAATGATCCTTAACTGGTTTGATTAAAAGAGGGTAATTAATAAATGATAAGACAGAATGAAAAGTTCATTGTGGCATTTGATAAACCACCCAAGAAGTTAAATCAATATTTTTCTGTTTAATTTCACTATTTGTTTTCCATTTGAGCTGCCAATTTTTTAAACATGCTACAGAAGGAAGAGAAACTTTCCCTTTTATTTTTTTGATTGGTAAACATCACAAATTTTTGTTTCAAATCAATTGAACTTTTTCAAGATGGTCTTTGCCTGTGCTGTCACCCTTCTGGTGAAGCCATTATTCCATCAAAACTCTTTAAATCGCCCCCCTCTCTTAGCCACTTTGACAGGAACACCATAACAGTTCACATCACCCTTGACCTTCAGGGTGTATATCATCTTGTCAACATATAAACAAACACATTATTGGTTGTGTTTTAATAGATTTTGTAAATATCAAGATCCAATTTATCAAAAGGTTCACCTTATATGACAGCTCTTAAGTTCGGAGTTGTATTTGCAATGCTAATTATGACTTTTAATGAAAAAAGATATTTTGGTTGTGTCTTGTTCTTTTGTCCTTTTTCTTTAAAAGGTATAATATGCTATCAGAACTTTTTTTTTTTTTTTTGCCTTTTCTATGATGGAAGCTTTGACTCTGATTCCATTTTAAAGGGAGAAAACTACCAGTACTATCAGAGGTGGTTCTTTCTCTCAGTTACAGGAGAAACTTACATGTTTGAACAGGGAGAATATATATGAGATTCCTACTTTTTCTTCAGTTTGGCAAAATGTATAACCTATGATTATAAAAATACTTCATTTTAAAAGGAAAAGAGGATTATGGCAAAGGTAATTAACATGATTTCTGCTATCAAGTCATTACTTTCTTTTTACTTTCATATGTATAGCCATCTCATACTAGTGTTGTTTTGTATCTTCTTTCCAAAACGGAAAATGTGTTATCAATATCAACGTGTCCTCTCTCCTTAGAAGGCCCTTTACTGGGGAGATATTGTACACGTCCAGGGTTTACAGAATTGGATAGACAGCATGTCCTATTTGTCAGAAAATAGCCTTTAGGCTAATATTTTCCAAAGATAATACGTAAGAGTTTATCGAAGCTCAACAATTGTAAAGATAAAATATCTGAAAGTGAAAGTGTTAGTTGCTCAGTCATGTCTGACTCTTTGTGACCCCATGAACCATAGCCCGCCAGGCTCTGCTGTCCATGGGATTTTCCAGGCAAGAATACTGGAGTGGGTAGCTATTCCCTTTTCCAGGGAATCTTCCTGATCAGGGATTGAACCCAGGTCTCTTGCACTGCAGGCAGATTGTTTACCATCTAAGCCAGCAGGGAAGCCCAAAGTGTTAATATCTACATGTTGGCAAAAAA
>SJYA01001137.1:1074772-1091187 GCA_006410615.1 Neotragus moschatus | reverse complement strand
GTTACAGGAGAAACTTACATGTTTGAACAGGGAGAATATATATGAGATTCCTACTTTTTCTTCAGTTTGGCAAAATGTATAACCTATGATTATAAAAATACTTCATTTTAAAAGGAAAAGAGGATTATGGCAAAGGTAATTAACATGATTTCTGCTATCAAGTCATTACTTTCTTTTTACTTTCATATGTATAGCCATCTCATACTAGTGTTGTTTTGTATCTTCTTTCCAAAACGGAAAATGTGTTATCAATATCAACGTGTCCTCTCTCCTTAGAAGGCCCTTTACTGGGGAGATATTGTACACGTCCAGGGTTTACAGAATTGGATAGACAGCATGTCCTATTTGTCAGAAAATAGCCTTTAGGCTAATATTTTCCAAAGATAATACGTAAGAGTTTATCGAAGCTCAACAATTGTAAAGATAAAATATCTGAAAGTGAAAGTGTTAGTTGCTCAGTCATGTCTGACTCTTTGTGACCCCATGAACCATAGCCCGCCAGGCTCTGCTGTCCATGGGATTTTCCAGGCAAGAATACTGGAGTGGGTAGCTATTCCCTTCTCCAGGGAATCTTCCTGATCAGGGATTGAACCCAGGTCTCTTACACTGCAGGCAGATTGTTTACCATCTAAGCCAGCAGGGAAGCCCAAAGTGTTAATATCTACATGTTGGCAAAAAAGAAAAAAAAAAAAAAATGAGCAAAATCTAACATGCCTGAGAGAGAAAACGCTTAATAAATAATTAAAACCTCTAAAATAATGATGTTGCGAGAAAGGCAGGGATCTGGAAAAGATATCTTCCTATACAACACACACATGTGTACAGTCACAATTTTACCGTGTTAGCAATCATCCTTGGAAACTATCTTCTGCAAGCACATTTCTCTGGGTCTAGGCCAACCACTCAGCCCCAAACACCAATGCATTTAGAAACATTCAAAGCTTCCTGAAATGTCAACACACTTTAAGAGTGCTCCACCAGAGATATGCGAATGAGATACCTGCTCTTGTGAAAAACTAAACAAGGAAACCCATTAGAAAGCACTTACAAAACATCCAGGATTCGGAAACTTCTCTTTGATAATTTAGGAAGAGGAAACAAACAAAAAACCTCATGTAACTTGTTGTTACTTGGACCGAGGAATCTGTTTATCCCACTTACGTGAAGATTGAAGTGAAGTGAAAGTCACTCAGGCGTGTCTGACTCTTTGCAACCTCATGGACTATACCGTCTGAGGAATTCTCCAGGCCAGAATACTGAAGCTGTTCCCTTCTCCAGGGGATATTCCCAACCCAAAGATGGAACCCAGGTCTTTCGCATTGTGGGTGGATTCTTTACCATCTGAGCTACCAGAGAAGTCTATGTGAAGGTTGAGCCAGCAATAATTCTAGTTTTGGAAGGCCTGAGGTGTTTCTCCACATTTATGTATCCCGTGTGTTAATGAATGGGCTTCTCAGCGCTAAAAAGCCCACAAGGTAGGAATTCAGCTTGAGTAAGTAGGGTCTTACTTACTCAGACAAAGGAAGTCTGGGTCTCTCTACATGAACATTTCTAAGTATAACCTCATGACAGTTAATGTACAGGCATGATAACTATACTCAATAATACCATACTGAGCACTACAAATATCTTAAAGTACAGATTTCAAGGGCACATAATACAAAATAATACTATGTGAGATGACATGTTAATTAGCTTGACTATATAATCATTTCGCTATATACATATATATATATATATGTATATATATGTCATGCTGCACACCTTTGTTGTTGTTTAGCTGCTAAGTGGTGTCTGACTCTTTGCAGCCCCATGGACTGTAGGCTCCTCTGTCCATGGGATTCTCCAGGCAAGAATACTGGAGTGGGTTGCCATGCTCTTTTCCAGGGGATCTTCCCCATCCAGGGATCAAACCCACATCTTCTGCATTGGCAGGTGGATTCTATACTGCTGAGCCACCAGGAAGCCCTGCTGTACACCTTAAATGTACACAATTTTTATTTAAAGATATGTATATAATTTTTAAAAGAAATATAGATTCATGAAAAGAGCACATACTTTGGAATGAGAAATCTGGGTTGGGAATAATAATGATATAGTTAATATTTATAGCCTGCCTGCTCTGTTTCAGGCATTAAGAGCTTTATATGTTAACTCATATAATCCTCAAACTGCCTTACAGAAAAGATGCTGTTATTACGCCCAGTTTGCCTCTGATGCACGCGAGGCACAGAAAGGCTAAGCAATCTACCTCGTGGAGGACAAAGCTGAGACGCAGAGCTAGATTATTCTAGATGCAAAACACCTAGGCACATAGTAAGCACTCAAAATAATAAATAACTCTTACCACCACTGTTTACCCAGCAAATATTTATCAAAAACTGAGGTTATACACTTGACCCTTGAACAGCATCAGTTTGAATTGTGCAGGTCCATTTATACATGAATTTCGTGAGAGTAAATACTACAGTACCACATATCCAAGGTTGGGTGAAATCCCTATGCAAAATTGCAGATGGGGAAGAACCACAGATACAGAGGGCTGAATGTAAGTTATATGTGGGTTTTCAATTGGATAGACATCAGCATAGTCAGCATCCCTAACCCCCATGATGCTCAAGAGTCAGCTGGACATTTGAGACAGACGTGATCGGTAACTTCACGTTGCTTTTATTCAATCTACTGAGAAATACAGATATTAAAATTTATGACTACAATGCCCCACCATATTATGATAGATATAACTTCCCAATACCTGTTTTTGATGCATAAAATGGACATACTTAGGGCTTCCCTGGTAGCTCACTGCTAAAGAATTCACCTGCCAATGCAGGAGACATGGGTAGGATCCCTGATCCAGGAAGATCCTATATGCCCCAGAGAAACTACATCCACGTGCCACAACTATTGAGCCTGTGCTCCAGAACCCGTGGGCTGCAACTACTGATCCCAAGTGCTGCAACTGCTGAAGCCCGCGTGACCTTCCCTAGAGCCCATGCTTTGCAACAAGAGAAGTCATCGCAATGAGAAGCACATGCACTGCAATTAGAGTTGACCCTCGCTTGCCACAACTGAGAAAAGCCCACGGAGAAACAAAGATCCAGCACAGTCAAAAACATAATGAATAGAAAACCTCTAAATGGGCATAATGAAACCACCCTCAGAGGGATGATTCAAGGATTAAGATGCAAAGTGTACAGAAGATTGCCTGGTACATGGAAGATGCTGTTAATACTAACAACGAAAATTTTTAACGTAATGAACAGACTTCAGTAGCTGGAATACTCCACGCCGTCAAGAACAAGGAAATACAAGTGGAACTATAGTGCTATCAACTTCTCAGACCATCTCTTAAGAGAATTTGTAACTGCTTATTGACTATCATTTGACTCAAATGCAATTTTTACTCTTAATACTGGAACACATGGACTTTATCATTAAAAAAAATCTCTAAATAAATAGAGTATTTAAATAAACTCATTACAGAAAAGACCCTCTGTGTCTGATTCTGATCCAAAAACGTACATCCACTGCTGCATGTATTAAGAAATGAGTTATTTCCCATGCTTAAAGATTTCCCGATTCCTTAAGATGTGTTTCAGGGCTAACTGCTGTTGAGAGAAAGAGAGGAAAGGGAAGCAGGGAAGGAGGGGTGGAGTGAAGGAGGAGAGAAGGAAGGAGGAGGGGAAGGAGACAAGAAGGGAGGAAGGAAGGAAGAGTGCCAGCCCATTCAGATGCTACTTTTACACACAGGAATTGCTTAGGTCTGAAATACTAGATTTGCTGATTCTCTCTGGCTTAGATGCTAAGTGAAGCAGAACTCCATAAATTTTTTTTGAGTGCAATAAAGGGAAGGAAACATTTACTGAGAACCTATTATGTGACAAGCAACATGCTTCATTTATGTAAATTAGTTATATTTAATTCTTATCAAAGTTAGATAAGACTGGTATTCCACATTTGATAAATGAGAAACCTGAGGCTAAGAAAAATTAAAAATGACTTGCCCAAAATCACATAAGTGGAGTCAGGATTTGAACAACCTGCATAATTACCAAGGCCTTATTCATTATGTCCGCCACCCCACGTANTGTAAATTAGTTATATTTAATTCTTATCAAAGTTAGATAAGACTGGTATTCCACATTTGATAAATGAGAAACCTGAGGCTAAGAAAAATTAAAAATGACTTGCCCAAAATCACATAAGTGGAGTCAGGATTTGAACAACCTGCATAATTACCAAGGCCTTATTCATTATGTCCGCCACCCCACGTAGTTCCTTTCACATAAAGGCTCACTCTTCATACAGCATTGAAAGAAAAATGCCTAGGCAGAATACACAACAACCTTTATTTAATATTCTCAGATGCTGTTGTGCTCGTTTACAACACAAGGTCTTTCCCAGACACTTCAGTAGATTTAGGGGAAATGGCAATCCACTCCAGTATTCTTGCCTGGAGAATCCCAGGGACAGAGGAGCCTAGTGGGCTGCTGTCTATGGGGTCGCACAGAGTTGGACACGACTGAAGCAACTTAGCAGCAGCAGTAAAACTTCGTGAATATCCCAGATATTTTTACTGTTTCTAGAATTTGAGGACTTTGTATTTTTTAATGATTATTTACATACCAAGTGAAAGTCGCTCATTTATGTCCAACTCTTCAGGACCCCATGGACTATAGCCCACCAAGCTCCACTGTCCGTGGAATTCTCTAAGCAATAATACTGGAGTGGGTTGCCATTTCCTTCTCCCCTGGAGAAATCCCTTCTCCCCATTGCAGGGATTAAACCCAGGTCTCCTGCACCGCAGGCAAATTCTTTACCATCTGAGCCACCAGGGAAGCCCTATCCTAAAGTTGATATGATCCTAAAAGGCTTCATAATACAAACACATTATTTGGTAAATACCTTAGTCTGCTGCTGCTGTTGCTGCTGCTAAGTCACTTCAGTCATGTCCGACTCTGTGTGACCCCATAGACGGCAGACCACCAGGCTCCCCTGCCCCAAAGTTCTGTTTTAGGATCAAAATTCTTCACTTTATTTTCATCCATAGATCTTTTCTGGCATGGATTTAAAAGTTAACAAACCTTGAAAAGGGTTAAGTCTCATTACCAGCAATGTTTTCATTCTTTCAACCTCAAATGTACAGTCACTTCTCCAGTTACTTCTTTGAATGGTGCTACATAAAAAGACTAGATTGTTTGCCCTCAAACATATAGCTCCAAGGATTAGAAATGAGAACTTTTGCCCAGCCTCTTGATTTTTTTTTTTTTCCACTTCAACTGTCAGATTTTCCCAGTGCTTCTGATAAACAGGAACATAAGTGCTAGGAGTCAGGTGGGGTCTTTGTCTATGTTTTGGGAGCCTGGCTTTTCAGTTAAATTTACTACTAAGTCATCTGTACAAAAACAACAAACATTTAACATGTAACTTTCCTTATACCAACAGAAGAAAGCACTTTGTTACAGTATTAAACACAAAAATCTTATTAATAACTATGAGTATAATTTTAAACATCTTTCGAGACTAGAGTCAGCTGAATATCTGCAATATTTCTTTGCTGTAATACTTGGATATTCCTGTCATTGGTTAGGAATATTCTCCTTAAAATTAATCTCATTCTCTACATTCTAAGAAAATGTAGGACTATATATCACCTGTTGTCTAGGAAATTTATCTTAACTAAACAAAATTTGGTTAAAACAGAATCCAAGAAACTGGTAATATCTTAAAAAGAACTGGATCAGTTCTGAGAATGTGCAAGAACTCAGGTACAGTGTTGGCTGGCATGAGACCATTTCCGCAACTAATTAGCTAAGCCCAGAAAAAACGCTCTTCCCAAACAGAACTAACCCACTGGTCACTGCCAAGGATCTCAGATCTCTGTTACTACAGAAATGCTATATTTGAATCTTCAGTAGGAAAATCACTATCAATTATAGCCAACAATCCTTCCATTCAGACTTCTAAGCAGTCACCTAAGAACAAAGGAGGTGTCCTTTGACATTTCATTCCCAGAGAGAGACAGAGTAATTGTGTCACAAACGTGACATAATTCATAGAATCCTGCTCCTTCGCTTTGCCTTTATTGATATGACCCTATCCCTCTCAGATTAATGAGGAAGACTAGGCCTAGTTACACATGAACAAGAGTCAGAAGCTGAAACGAACTGGGGAGAATTCTTTGCAGGCTGGCTCCTCATTTCGGGGCTTCCCTGGTAGCTCAGCTGGTAAAAAATCTGCCTGTGATGCAGGAGACCCTGGTTCGACTTCTAGGTCAGGAAGATCTGCTGGAGAAGGGATAGGCTACCCACTCCAGTATTCTGGCCTGGAGAATTTCATGGACTGTACAGTCCATGGGGTCACAAAGAGTCGGACATGACTGAGCAACTTTCACTTTCACTTTCCTCATTTCCAGAATTCATCTCCTGTGCCTACTTAGTGCCTATTTCCTAACTGTTAAAACATAAGTAATTAAGACCTTAAAGTAACATGTGTCCAGTCATAAATGAAGGACTAAATCTCTATCCCTCCCAACATACAGCTAAGCCCAGCAGAATGAACACAGACAGAGAAGGACACAGAGAAGTCCTTGACAAGGACTTGGAAACAATCACATGTACCCTGTTCCCCACAAACTCTGAGAAAGGTCAGTCTACAATTTCTCTCCAAAGTCTGCATGTTAGGGCTGCTCAGTATCCTTCAGACCACAGAACTCTTCAATGAGAACACTTTGGGAAATTGCATCTGTTTCAGACATCTAAAATCAAGAGCATTTTTTTCTGACTTTCAAGTTTCTCCCAACAGAAGTCACACACACACACACAATATATATATATATACACACACACATATATATATGCCAAAGAAATAAATGCAGGAGGAAGTGTTCCATTTTGAGTATCAGGTAGCTTCTTGCCTAATTATAATGTCCCCCACCCAGGAGTATTCATCTGGCTTACATTTTGCTATAAACTCAATAGGCACACTGGAGGAGTAAGATTGGAGGAGGGACCATGTCAAGTCAACTTTGAATTTTTGGCAAATGGCTCACTGTATATTTCATTTCAAAGGCCCAATTATGTCTGCATAAATAAACTGTGCTACGCAGCTTGATGCATGGCCATTTGTCATATTAAAACAATAGCATCCAAAGTAAATCCCCATTAACATTGTTTAATTTTAATGCTTTGGGGTGTTTGCTACTCAAATGATTAAAAAAATGGAGTGATTTACGATACCACAATTTAAATGAGGCAACAAAACAAATAGACTGTGAGTCATCAGACTTAAAATGTACTATAAGCTAGCGGGTTAGCAGCACAAAAGGCACCCACCCACAGCTAAGAGTCCCTGGGTATATGTGTATAGGTGCGTGTGCATGTGTGTGTGGTTATATACACTGAGTAGAGTACTTGCAATGCAAGGTTTCAAAAAAAAAAAGGCTTTATAAGTTGTCCACACAAGTCACCAGGGAAAGATTTATCATGATGAGGTTCTAGCATCAAATCTTTGGGATACACATATCTTACTAGAGGAAAAAGAGTTTTTTCAACAGATCTGGATGCAAAGGCATGCAGGGTTTTCCCTTTTATTTTACCTTTTTAGAAAACTCAAAGTAAAGTATCTTTATTTTATATGAAGAGAAGAAATACAGAGCTTGAAGACATTGCCCTTCAGCGGTCAGTCTTCTAAAGTAAAGTATGCTGCAAAGGTAATAAATTAATAAATGACAGTTGTCTAACTTTCCAGACTTCCCTGGTCTTAACCATAAATGTTCCAGATGTGGCAATGTCTTAGTTTTCACTGCTGTCAAACTTGTATACTTTGCTCCTAGGTGGAATCATTTTATTCCCTGATCCCTGCCCCACCTAAATCAAGGCAGTGTGATTGCCAAAAACAGCAAAGTTTCTGAATTAGACACTGTAACTGTGAAAGACCAGAATTATTCCATTTAATGCCAGCTCTACGTTAGGCTATTGTCTTAAAAAGTAGATTTGGATAAATGTATTTATCAATGGAGTAATAATATTTTTGCCTTAGCCCTTGAAAACCAAACTTCCTGTAAATACTTCCATAAAAATACTTTGAGGTCTTTTAAAACAGAGCACCATATGAAATGTATCTAAACAGCACAAAACTAAACTAAAATTTGGCAACATTCATTGTACCAATGTGAGTGGCTACACTAGACGAATTAAGATAAAATCATTTTCATTGGAGTCTGAGTTATCCTGCTGGCCATCTAGACGGAAATGATTATTTAGAAAATCACCAGATTGATTCTTCCTGTTGTGCTGCATAAACAGTCACAAATGAAAAGTATTCTGGTGTGATTCAGTTGAATCAGTTAAGTCACTCAGTACTGTCTGACTCTNTTTCTTTCTCCTTTCTGTTTCTTGGTAAGTAGAAAGTAGTAACAGTTAATGCTACCTGCTACACATCAGTCACTTAAAACATCACACAGATTTTTTTTTCCAAGTGTCATGTGAATAGCCCCTCCCTCTTTCAACCCAGTGTTCCTAAACAGCTGGGTTTCTAGTTGTTGTTTCTTCTATTTATACAGCTCAGTGCTGTCTGTTGAAGAACTTCATAAAGGTAGAAATAATTAGATCCTGAGTCTAATGAGATGCATTCATTTGTCACAAAGCATAAGATACACCTCCTTGTTTCAACAGAAGAGCACACCCCAGCTGTGTGCAGCCCAACCATGAACACTATCAGCGAGGGGGGAGAAAAGTTTCTAACACAGAAAATGGCTGTTTTAGAGAAGCTCCTAATCCCCTTTCAGAGGAGAAGGCGATGACAGAGGATGAGATGGATGGCATCACTGACTCTATGGACATGAGTTTGAGCAAGCTCCAGGAGTTGGTAATGGACAGGGAAGCCTGGTGTGCTACAGTCCACGGGGTTGCAAAGAGTTGGACACGACTGAGCGACTGAACTGAACTACTCCTTTGTCCATCTAATTCGATGTTACTTGGAGTTAAATACCAAATTTAAGACACTACAACATTCAGCTGCCCTGAGAGAGCTATGCAGCTTGACCCACAGCTTGTGTGTATGATCAACTGTGCTTTAGTCTTTGAAATTCTCTGGGATTCAGGGATGTGCCTAGCTTTCTTAAAATTTTTATCAGTCTGACTGAAGGCAAGATCTCAAATGGTGGTGAAACTTCCATCACCTATAGTCATAGAAGTCAAAATACTATCTGCAGAGTCCAACTCATATCCACTTCATCTGCAACTGGCCCTCCTCAAGTGAACCTTCTAAAGATAATGCTAGAGTTTCCTATTTGCACCTCAATCTCAACTCTCCAACCAATTTTCAAGGATCCCATGATATGCCTTTCTGTTTCTTACTAGCTTTGTTCAGCTTTGTTTCTTACTAGCTCTGAGAGACACCAACAGACCAAGGGATCCTTTCTGACAAAAGCAACTTGCACAGGCTCACAGACACAGAGAACAGACTTCTGGTTGCCAGGGGACTGGTGGAGGAGGGAATCGTGGGAGTTTGGAATTAGCACAGGCAATTATATATAGGATGGATAAATAGCAAAATCCTACTGTATAGCACAGGGGACTAAATTTAATACCCTGCGATAAACATAATGGAAAAATAATATATATACATATAACTGAACCACTTTGCTGTACAACAGAAATTAACACAACATTGTTAGTCAACCATACTGCAATTGAAAAAAATTTTTTTTAAGTAGTTTATTCCTCCTGAAGCCTTTTGCACCCGTTTTTCTCCCTACCTGAAACGCCATCTCTCCTCTTGGTTACTATTCCACTTACACCTGTCCCTGAAAGCCTTGACAGCAGCTTCACCTTCAGAGGCTTTAGAGGACTCTCCTCCCCAGTTGCCCTTCATTCACCTCTTGAGTTAGCACTCTGGATTTTCACAATCAGTTCACAATCTGTTACACTCACTGTGCGTTGCTTCATTTAGATAGCTTTCTAGGTTATTTGATGACTTCGTAGGCACAGACTATGTCTTCCTAAGACAACACTACCCTCCAACAACCCTAAATAGTGAGTACCTGGCACATGGCAGGTGCCTATCAAATACACAGACTAAGTGACCGAGTGGCTCTCCTCTGTCACACTTTGAACTCTTCCAAGTTTCCCTCTGTTAACACTTTCCGCACCTCCACAACTCCCACTCCAGTTCTCAGTAGGTTAATCATCACGTGTGCAAAGCAAATGTTGCTTGGACTTTACACTCATTCCTACATGACACTCTCTTCAGCTGCTTTGAGAGAAGCTCTCTGCTCTGGGAACTTCGGCAAGANTCTTCCAAGTTTCCCTCTGTTAACACTTTCCGCACCTCCACAACTCCCACTCCAGTTCTCAGTAGGTTAATCATCACGTGTGCAAAGCAAATGTTGCTTGGACTTTACACTCATTCCTACATGACACTCTCTTCAGCTGCTTTGAGAGAAGCTCTCTGCTCTGGGAACTTCGGCAAGATTTAAATAGAACTTCCACCATTAGATATCTTATGCCAGCAGGGTAAATCTCAGCAAAATCCATTGGTGACTCTAGCCAAACAGGAGAGATGATGAGACACCAAATAGAAACCACCTCACTTCCTGCTGGTTATCTAGTCCTTTAGAATGTATTTGTAAAACACCCATTTCACACTTTCCAGACACAAACTTGCTGTGATCCAGTTAAGAGCGTGAACAGTTCCATCATGCCAGGCTACTAAATAGTTTTCAGAAGTAGAAGTCATTGACGTTCCTCTCCCTCGGCCAGGAAAAAAAGAGTCAAAAACCCACGGTACCTCAAATGACCCATGCCTTCTAGGGCAGTCCAACCTTGGCTGTGACCACTCAGCCATCAGCCCCCTAGCAGAGACTGCTGGGTGTGTTTACTGCCCTCTCCCAGGACCCACACCCCTTATTAGAAACCTTAAGACTGTTAAAAGTTGCATAACTCTAGAATTACTCTGGACCTGGGTCCAAAATTAAGCGAACTGTTGGGATATCAGGCATCCTTGGATGCCCCACAAGGAAAGTCATTAGAAAGCCCAAAGCCAGTTTAGGGCTCAGGAGCACCCTGGCAGAGTGGTGGGAACCAGCTTGCTCATAAAAACAGGAGGTAACTTACACAAGAGTCTCCAAACAGAACTTGGTGGGTGGAAAGTTGGTTTATTTGAGGTACGGAACAAGGAATTTGTCAGCTACAGAAAAGTGAAGTAAATTAGGGAGAACAAGGAAATTACTGGCCGGGAGACAGGGTTATTATGAAAAGCTGATGTAACTGTCCAAAAATGTTAGCCTGCATTTATTCTCAAAATTATCCAAATATTTCAGTAATTATCTATTTATATGGTTGTTTTCTGGATATATCCTTACTGTTTCTCTCCAGTCCTTTAAACAGAATGAAAGTGATTCACTTCTGAAACCATTTCCTCACTTTCATCATAACCTACAAGGCCTAACCTATTTGCCTCCGTGGATCCCAGAGGTCAGAACTTGGAAAAAGGGTTTCAACTGGCCTGAAGTGAAATGTCCTGAAATAGAAAAAATTTTTTCACTTTGCTACACAGTTAAGTTTGATTTGCATATTGATTCCTTCCAAGAGCCAGTGGGGACAGTGATCCCAGTGTGCTTTTAAAAGATATTTCTGTTTTCCTGTAGAACTCTAGGCCTGGAATACAACATGTACAAAGATGCGAAACCCTTTTCTCAGTTGGAAACTGGTTCCATCCTACCTTGGCAAGGCAGAGCATGCAAACCAACTTCTCTCTGTTTTGTACATTTTCGAAAACAAAGCTCATAATTATGAGTGCATGAGTCATTCGCGTGGAGGTGACTTATAATTCAAATTGAATTAACTGTAAATGCAAGCAATTTGAAAAAAAGAAAAAAATGAAGCCCTTATGTTCAGTGTTCTCACTACATTTGTTAAGGATTTCATCACTGTGTGGAGGCGTCTAGTTCCAAGCTAACATTTGGACAGATGGAAAGCTCCCCTGGAACATTCGGGTCAAAAGAGCCAGCCCCACCAGCCCGGCCTTCTGAGAACCAGAGCGGGCAGCCCACAGGCCCCACCTCACTCCCATCAGGCAGGACAGAGCGCTCTCTGCCTCCTCCGAGAGGAGAAGCAACAAAATCAGTGAGCCGGCGGGGTGGCCAAACCTCCTATAAACTAGAAAGTGCAGGACAAACGTTTCCTATTGGTCTTAATATTATTTTTATGAGTATACAAAGGGAATTTTTCTCTCTGTGTGTGTTTTTCCTGCAGGTATTTTGGCAAACATGATCCAACACACTCGGGATATCAAATGATTAGTAATATTTTCAAAGTAAAAAGAGAAGGTAGAAGGAAGGGAGGGAAGGAGAAAAGGAGAGTGAGAAGGAGAAAGGGAAAGTTTAACAACTGGATACAACCATATTAAAGAGTATATAACCAATCAACATTCCTGGCTATATACTCAAAGAATTTTCAATATGGGGAAAATGCTTATTGATTTGATGATAAAAAGCAAACAGCATGCTTTCTTCTGTATAATAAAAGAAAAAACTAACTGCAATAAGAAAAAATGACACCAAATTAACTTCAGCTCATTTTTCTTTCCTTTTAAAAAATATTTTTCTGCACTTTTCCAAATCACTTTTCATAAATGTTTAGCCCTTATAATCATAAAAAAAAATAAAGATTTCACAAGAAGCATAGTTAAAACTGGGCTTCCCTGGTGGCTTAGTTGGTAAAGAACCCATCTGCAATGCAGGAGATGTAGGTTATATCCCTGAGTCGGGAAGATCCCTTGGAGAAGGAAGTGGCAACCCGCTCCACGATTCTTCCTTGGGAAATCCCATGGACAGAAGAGCCTGGAGAGCTCCAGTCCATGGGGTCTCAAAAGAGTCGGACATGACCTAGTAACTAAACCACATGGTTAAAATTACAAGAGAGAACGGGGATGCCTCCCAATGAGGAGAGGACATACACGACATTTTCCACAGAATGCGTAGGTGAGTCAGGTTAAGCATCTCCTTGAGGAAGGATCTGGTAGAGACTGCATTTAGGACGTATTGTATAGTGGCCTCCTGGTTCACAGAGTCCAATACATTTAAGAGCAGCGGCATCATTCTAAGTCACTATATTACTGTCTCACTGGCACTCAGTCACAGAGGCAAAGGACGGACAGTCATTAGCGGCTCAGGAAGACACAAGGCGATGCGCCCACAGTTGTGCCCAACCACATGGCTCCTCATCCACAGCCAACCAGCAGAGCCAATCCACAGAGGCTTCTAGAGCGAGAGATGTCATAGCCTTCCTCTAGGCAAAGCTCTGCCTTCCCACACTGCCCAGCTGAACTCAAGAGGTCCTACGGATTTAGACAGCCATATGCTCACAACTCCTAATTTATTTCTCCAGCCAAATCCTGTCCTCTGAGTTTCTCCTGCCGGCGTACACCCTTATCCCACACAGACTGTTCTCCACACAGTAACCAGCGTGATTCTTCTAAAACAAGCAACCTGTGCTACTCCTCACTCAGGATTAAATGCAAAGTCTTTCCCATGGTCTCATTTACCTGAACCCAGGTACCTCTGACCTTCTCTCCACCACACTCCTCTGAACTCACTGTGCTACTGGCACACTGCTGGCACACCCTCTCCTGCCTCCCGCCAGCAGTTCATTCCTTTTTCCATCAGGTGTCTCCTCAATTGTCATCTTATTAGGATTCCACATTTCACAAATTAAAAAAAAGCAAGAGAGAGTTCCAGAAAAACATCTATTTCTGCTTTATTGACTATGCCAAAGCCTTTGACTGTGTGGATCACAATAAACCGTGGAAAATTCTGAAAAAGATGGGAATACTAGACCACTTGACCTGCCTCCTGAGAAATCTGTATGCAGGTCAAGAAGCAACAGTTAGAACTGGACATGGAATAACAGGCTGGTTCCAAATTGGGAAAGGAGTATATCAGGGCTGTATATTGTCACCCTGCTTATTTAACTTATATGCAGAGTACATCATGAGAAATGCCAGGCTGGATGAAGCACAAGCTGGAATCAAGATTGCCAAGACAAATATCAATAACCTCAGATATGCAGATGACACCATCCTAACGGCAGAAAGTGAAGAGGAACTAAAGAGCCTCTTGATGAAAGTGAAAGAGGAGAATGAAAAAGTTGGCTTAAAAGTCAATATTCAGAAAACTAAGATCATGGCATCCGGTCCCATCACTTCATGAGAAATAGATGGGGAAACAGTGACAGACTTTATTTTCTCGGGCTCCAAAATCACTGCAGATGGTGACTGCAGCCATGAAATTAAAAGATGCTTGCTCCTTGGAAGAAAAGCTGTGACCAACCTAGACAGCTTAATAAAAAACAGTAACATTATTTTGCCAACCAAGGTCCATCTAATCAAAGCTATGGTTTTTCCAGTAGTCAGGTATGAATGTGAGAGGTGGGTGCCAAAGAAAGCTGAGTGCCAAAGAATTGATGCTCTTGAACTGTGGTGTTGGAGAAGACTCTTGAGAGTCCCTTGGACTGCAAGGCGATCAAACCTGTCGATCCTAAAGGAAATCAGTCCTGAATATTCATTGGAAGGACTGATGCTGAAGCTGAAACTCCAATACTTTGGCCACCTGACGTGAAGAACTGACTTGTTGGAAAAGACCCTGATGCTGGCAAAGATTGAAGGCAGGAGAAGGGGATGACAGAGGATGAGATGGTTGGATGACATCACTGACTCGATGGACATGAGTTTGAGTTATCTCCAGGAGTTGGTGATGGACAGGGAAGCCTGGCATGCTGCAGTCTACAGGGTTGCAAAGAGTCAGACACGACTGAGTGACAACTGAACTGAACCTTCACAAATAAAAATATAGGACACCCAGTCAAAGCTGCATCACAGAAGAACAACAAGTAATGGTTTAGTCTAAGTATATCCCAAGTGTGAGCCTACTAAACTGAGGCTGCAGGCAATATCAGGCAAAGAGCAAAGCTTTAACTGTCAAGGAGCTGCTAAGCTGCTAAGTCACACCAGTTGTGNTAGGACACCCAGTCAAAGCTGCATCACAGAAGAACAACAAGTAATGGTTTAGTCTAAGTATATCCCAAGTGTGAGCCTACTAAACTGAGGCTGCAGGCAATATCAGGCAAAGAGCAAAGCTTTAACTGTCAAGGAGCTGCTAAGCTGCTAAGTCACACCAGTTGTGTCCGACTCTGTGCAACCCCATAGACGGCAGCCCACCAGGCTCCCCCGTCCCTGGGATTCTCTAGGCAAGAACACTGGAGTGGGTTGCCATTTCCTTCTCCAATGCATGAAAGTGAAAAGTGAAAGGGAAGTCGCTCAGTTGTGTCCAACTCTTCGGGACCCCATGGACTATAGCCTACCAGGCTCCTCCGTCCATGGGATTTTCCAGGCAAGAGTACTGGAGTGGGTTGCCAATGCCTTCTCCTGACAAGGAGAGGACTGAGGAAAAAAAAAATGTGGAAAGGGTGGTGCAGATGTGGGATTCACACCCAATGTAGACACAACTGGAAAAAAGTAAAAGCTAAAGTTTGACCAGAGTAAGAAGCGAAAGCCTTCTGGGTGAAATAACAACTTAGGCAAAATCACAGCAGTGGAAATTAGCAATACAAGGACACAGAATAAGAAGCAGTCCACTTAAAAAGCAGCAGCAGACAGAGGGAGGAAAGCTGGGCTTGCAAGTACTGTCAGACGCTGGCTGACACTCCTCTTGGAGCATCCTTTCTCCCAAACTCTAACTCTTGAGTATTAACTATCTATGTCCCAGGGTCAAATTCCTCCTCCTTTCCCTGGTCTTCCCAGCAGGCACTTCTCCTTTCAAACAGCACTTTTTGGACACTGTTCTCAATTGGAATTACTCATGATATCCGTGCCATGCACAACTCACACAAAGCAGTTTCTCCATAAATGCACTTCTCTGAATGCTGGGGAGGTTAAATTTTCTGGGGATGATGAATGCGAAGCCCATGGTCCTGGAACACAAGGTGGACTAAGTATGCCAAGGGTCTGAGCTATGGGGTCTCTGGGAAGATAGCTGGGCTGCATTTGACAAACCAAAGCAGTGACCACCAGGGAGGGAGTGTTCCCAGCCAGGTCCAGAGGCAAGGTCTGGAGTAGAGACTGGAGCCCTGTGTGATAGGAT
This sequence comes from Neotragus moschatus, assembly GCA_006410615.1. Taxonomy (NCBI): domain Eukaryota; kingdom Metazoa; phylum Chordata; class Mammalia; order Artiodactyla; family Bovidae; genus Neotragus; species Neotragus moschatus. The sequence goes on along the minus strand of SJYA01001137.1, from coordinate 1,075,043 downwards.
GGGAGTTCAGGTCTGAGAGTGCGAGGGGCAGGAGACACAGCTACAGACTACTGCTGCTGCGTCGCTTCAGTCGTGTCCAACTCTGTGCAACCCCATAGACAGTAGCCCACCAGGTTCCCCCGTCCCTGGGATTCTCCAGGCAAGAACACTGGAGTGAGTTGCCATTTCCTTCTCCAATGCATGAAAGTGAAAAGTGAAAGTGAAGTCGCTCAGTCGTGTCCAACTCTTAGCGACCCTATGGACTGCAACCCACCAGGCTCCTCCGTCCATG
>SJYA01001137.1:1027149-1074754 GCA_006410615.1 Neotragus moschatus | reverse complement strand
TCCAGGCAAGAACACTGGAGTGAGTTGCCATTTCCTTCTCCAATGCATGAAAGTGAAAAGTGAAAGTGAAGTCGCTCAGTCGTGTCCAACTCTTAGCGACCCTATGGACTGCAACCCACCAGGCTCCTCCGTCCATGGGCTTTTCCAGGCAAGAGTACTGGAGTGGGGTGCCACAAAAACTCTGCAGCCCACACCCTCTGGAAATCCTACCTTGACTACCTAAACCTTGGGCCAGTTACTTCTGCATCTGAAAAGTGGCTTCATCTGAAAAATACTGTAATAGTCTTTACCTTATTGGCTGATTCTCAGGGTTATTTAAGATAGTTCCTATAAAGCTCCTAGCAGAACGCCTCACACAAAGTCTCAGCTTAAATGTATTAGCTTTTACTACTGTGGTCAGATCAACAGTGTTTCCAGTGTCAGATCATTGCCACCTTACTTTTTACAGGAACAGACTCTAAAAGTAGATCTCAGCACCAACTGCAGCTTGTGTCTAAGATGTCCCACTGCAATTTTTAATACCTTGTTTATAAAAGTGTCACAGATAAGATTTGTTTAGACATTTTAGTACTGTCAAATGAGTCACAAAGTTCAAGAATAAAAAAGAAATCTTCTTTTACTTGTTATTAGCAACAGAGGATATTTGGCTTTCAGTAATGGATATTTCTGGCCAGAAGCTAAGATACAATTTAGGATTCATATTTAGACTGATTTTTTTTTTTTTTTACAAAATAATTTGTATGCACCATTAACTTTGACTTGAGTGATCCTCCAGTTTGTTCATATAAAAACTCCAGCTCTAAAAAATAGAAAAAGATCAACAGTGTTTATTAAGTGCCTTTTATGTGCCAGATACTCTGTTAGTTGCCAGGAATAAAAATATTTTAAAAAGCTATTACAGGGACTTCCCTGGCAGTCCAGTGGTCAAGACTTTCCCTTCAAAGGCAGGGGGTGAAGGTTTGATCCCTGGTAGGGGAGATAACATAACCACATGCCTCACAGCCAAGAAACCAAAACATAAAAATAGAAGCAATATTGTTTAAAAAAAAAAAAAAGTCAATAAAGATTTTAAAACTAGTCCACATCAAAAAAAAAAATCTTAAAAAAAAAACCATTATAGTAACTCTAAAATGTTGGGCTCATAGGTCAAAAAGGACAACCAGAGCACTGTAAGTTAGGAATAAGGAGATACTTATTTGAGGAGATGTGAGGTGAGGATGATTAGTGAACTCATTTTGAAACAATGTCTGGATATCTAAACGGAAACTTCCCACAGACAAGTGAGGATAGACAATCCAAGAGAGATGAGTGTGGGAAGTGGCACCAACTGAAACAGGAGCAGGTAAGCTCTGATCAGAATACAGGCTGCATGCTCCCTCAACCGGCAGAAATGCGAACCTGAGAGGAAGACTGAAAACAACCAGCACATTTGCAGATAAAGTTGGCTGCAAATATCATGCAAGCATATGGCCTCTCGCTATGACCTTGGGATGCACAGAAGGGGCTGGCAGGAGAAACAAGAAGGACAGTGCCATCGGATGTAGCACCGGTAAGAGCCAAGGGAGGGAAGGTATCTGCTTGCAGTCACATAGCTCAGACCCAGTGAGAGCTGNAAACCTGAGAGGAAGACTGAAAACAACCAGCACATTTGCAGATAAAGTTGGCTGCAAATATCATGCAAGCATATGGCCTCTCGCTATGACCTTGGGATGCACAGAAAGGGCTGGCAGGAGAAACAAGAAGGACAGTGCCATCGGATGTAGCACCGGTAAGAGCCAAGGGAGGGAAGGTATCTGCTTGCAGTCACATAGCTCAGACCCAGTGAGAGCTGGAACTCAGGACCTGTGAACCCACGGAACACCTTTCAGCAGGCCACCTCCTCCTGAAGCACACCCTGATTGCTAAGGTGCTAATTACACACTGCAGTCGACATGCTGTGGAGAGCCTTCTCCTTTTTGGCTGTTTCCTTATACCTGGTCAGGTGGACTTCGGAAAGACAGAAAAGATGAAAATCAGGGAAGTCCATTTTCCTGTCTGCTGAAGTGAAGCGAAAGTCGCTCAGTCATGTCTGACTCTTTGCGACCCCATCAACTATACAGTCCATAATTCTCCAGGCCAGAACACTGGACTGGGTAGTGTTCCCTTCTCCAGGGGATCTTCCCAAATCAGGGATCGAAACAGGGTCTCCTGCACTGCAGGCAGATTCTTTATCAGCTGAGCTACCAGGGCTGTCTGTTAGCAGCTCTGAAATATTTATATCTTTTTTTAAAATCTATCTACTTATCTATCTGTTTTCAGGGTGGGTAGTAAGGGAGAAGACTGGAAATGCCCATAGATTAGCCAAGGTGTAGCAGAAATGAAAGCAAGTGTAAGACTAGAATTCACATAGGAACAGATGAGACCAGGTATGGAAGGGAAGCAGAAGATACTGGATTTGCTCAAGAGCAGCCAAGACAAAGAAGGAAGCAGAAAGGGAAGTAGACAACCAAAGAGTAAGGCAGAGAAAGGTAGAGCCTGGCATTTCATTTCTTCAGGTGTAGTCCCAGCACCACGTGAGACACTGGTTCAGAAAATAGGTTCCTAAGTCCTTCTGCAGGACTGAATCAGAATCTTTGGGGGGCAGGTTCCCAGACTGAATTTTGCTGAGCGCCCTGTACCTGGAGACTCTTACGGATGTTAGAGTTTAATAATCAGTGAGCTAGAAGAAAACTCACTGAAAATAGAGTTATTTTCCCCTTCTTATTATGGTAAAATGCACATGTTATAAAAGTTACCATAATTTAGCAGTGTGTAGAATATCCACAATGTCATACAATCAATTTCCAGAACTTTTTCATCTTGCAAAATGGAAACTTCACACCCATGATGGATTATCTGTTTAGTAGTTTTGCTAAAGCTCTACTAGCTAGTCTAGCTTTGGAGCTGATATCAGCCCACGGAGCACAGACACAACCACAGGCATTCAGGTTTAGGGGCAAGGTCTAAGCTGGTGCTTGTCAAACAGTTTGACTAGCCCTTCATTGGATTACCAAAGGGAAAACTCCAGATACCATGAGAGACCTGGTTAGTATTCAGCAAACATATACTAGAAAAAATACAAATTTCAGATTAATTTTTGTTCTCTGTGACATGTTTCAGTATTTACGATTATTTTTTTCATTAAAACTTGCTCTGTCACTTGGAATTCTTGCTTTACATACATTTTATGGTTAACACTGACACAAACTCAGGAGTTGTATAATGCACTATTATGTCAGTATTTACTGGTACACATGCAGCTACACACACATTTTTATGGACAGTGGCAGAGGTGCCATTAGGCTGACTTGTTGATATTTAATATTTATTGACAAATCACAATACTCTGGGCATGGAGATGTTTTTCTATTCAGAATTCAGTATGTGGGGGCACACCTACCTAACGACTTGCTCCTGATCAGAGTCAAAAGACCTTCAGATTTAGGGCCCTTTGTGATTTTACTGAGTCCGTCCCCTTCCACATTGGGAGTCAATTCTCAGCTGTGAGAAGTGTATCACACACGCTCAGTTGCATCCAACTCTGTGCAACCCCATGGACTGCAGCCCGCCAGGCTCCTCTGTCCATGCAAGTCTCCAAGCAAGAAGTGGGGGTGGGTTGCCACTGGAGTGGGTTGCCATTTCCTTCTCCAGGAGATCCTCCCCACCCCGGGATCAAAACCACGGCGCTTGTGTCTCCTGCGCTGGCAAGCGGATTCTTTACCACTGCATCACCAGGGAAATCCTCCACACTGTATGGTATCCCTTTAATACACAATCCTTTGTTACCTGAGAGCAGTGCTAAATATATTTGCATTTAAATATTTTTTAAGCCTGATTTTATAGTAATTAAATCCAAGCTATGTATCATGGTCTACCATGTACAATCTTTTGGTTTAACAAATAACGAGATTCTTTATAACTCTATGCAGAGTCCACTAGTCTTAAAAAGTATTGTTAAAACCCTAACTGAAAAGAGAAAGATCTCTTTTATTACACAAACATCACAAATATTGCCCTTCTAATTTGCATAGTAGTCAAATATGGCTCTTTTTTCCATATGGAGAAATTAAGAATATGGAGATACAAAGAAATTAAGTATGTTCCCTGAAGTCTCATATACAGCTACATAAAGAGTATTCTTACTTAGAAAAGCATTTCAAAGAGATCTGATTCTTTTTTGTTAACACCTTGATCTATTAAAAGAAACAAATTTTTTTCCTTCTTCCCTGAGGACCATTAAAATCTTCCTTTAGATCCCAGAAAAGTTCTGGTCTTATTAAGATGAGCTATCAAACATATGAATATACCAGTAGAAATGCGTCTATAGTATCAGTGGGGTCTACAGATTGAAATTTCCCACCAGGAAAGATACAGAGATCAGAGGATGGAACTAGACACAAAATCTATTCATGGGTGAGCCAAATTTAAACATCTGCAGGAACTTCCATGAAAACAGTGCCATTAGCTGCTGCTTTAAAAATGTGTTTTGTGGTATCAAGGAAATAACACAAGTATCTTTACTCAAACTGTGATTCAATGTATAAACAATGCATATATAAACAAATGTATATCACATTACATAGTTATCTCTCAAAAGCCTATTATAAAAATCATCATTAATAGCTACCTTTGGTTTATACTTTTATATAGTTTAAATTTCTTATGATAAGAATTATTTTTAATAGAAAAGCCCATTTCTACTATTTTAAAGTTTATAATTAAATTTTCTTTATAGATTAACCAGGCCAAATTTTAAATTGCAATTAATCGTAATAAATTGAAATTACGTGCTCAATAGACCAATACTTTCCAGGATTCTCTGCCCCAGGAACTATTTGTGCATTTCACACATCAAGAATGAATTTGAATATTAGTTTGGGATAAACACAACAGGTTCTTTTAAAAACATTACACTCTAACATGTAATTTATTTATGGGTTATCTACCATTTTGGAATTTGCAAGGGTATCTCAGAATTTAGTACTGCTGCTTTTGCACTAAACATTAATATTCCCAAGTGTGCTAACAACACTTAAGGCCCCAGTGCTTTACAAGATACTGAAAACATGACTTGATTACATTTAATTTGATTCCAATTAAAAAGCACTTAAGAACTTTCTAGTGAATTAGATTACACTGAATGTTTCTATAGACGACACTTCATTATCTGAGGCAGCTTTAATTTAAAACGATCACAGAGAGGGAAAAATACTGTTCATTTTAATAAAATGGGCTTAATCCCATATCATTATTTGACAAACATGTGCATGAGGTGCTGGTTTATTAAATAAACGTACAAAGGGACAAGCAAAAACATCTATAAAACTGAGTGCCTCATTCTAAGATCTCCCAAGACAGATCTAGTGACACGGCCTCTAATTCTTAACAGAAACCAGAATACTGTGTAGAGAAGTATTTAAATAAAAATGAAGAGATCATATCAAGACAGTACTGAAAACACTGCCTTTTGTACTGAATTTTTAAGCAGTGAATTTTACAACTAATTAAAAGTGAAAATGAACTTATTTACAGTATTAAGTGACAGTAGCCAAGTAAGTGCAAAGTGTCCCCAAGCCACAGGCCTTCCCACAACGGAACATCTTCACTTTAAAACAAGGAACTACCTCGAGATCAAATTATAATATATTCAAATCAGGACAAACTGAACAATTTTTTGCCTTCCCCACAGTGTTAAACACTTTTATAAAGTGTTATTCTTTTACAAACCCCAGTTTGTCTTAGCGTTCCAAAAGGGGAAAATTATGATTAAAAACAAAATGATTGAAAACAAATGGCTAAAGTTATTTTGTACTAAGCATAAACTGCATGGCTAGCTTTCATTGAACAGAGCTCTGCAGACACATTTGGCATGCCCATCTCTGATATTTCAGGAATAAAGACAACTCTGTGGTTTGTGGTTAGTGATTAAGCACCAAGTGAACTTGTGTGTGTTCATATATAGGAAAATCTGCAGCATTTTGAGTGTTTCATACTTGTAACAATGTCTTTATTATGCCTTCCAGAACTAAGTGACCTAAAATCCAGTGACTCTACAATATATCTATTGGATAATTAGAACTCTAAGGACCAACACATAAAACACATTATTGACTTTTAGATCTTCAATCAAACAAATATTTACAGCTGCAATTTGCAAAAATTATTTCCATTTAAGTTGGCAACATCTCAAAATCTGTCCTGCTGATCTGAAGCATATCAGGACTATCCATATCTTCCCCCCAATTTAGAATTAAAATGTAAAAACAATGTAACAACCTTTAGAGCAACCTGGACCTACCTACTCTCACAGCCTAGGTGAGTCTCCTCTGAAGACAAGTGAAACTTCATAATTATAACTTCTTTGAAATCAGTCTGCCTGACCTTGAGACCAAGAACAGCAGAGGGGTGAGGAATAGTGACCTGGTTTAGTGACCAGTAGCTACAGATATCAGAGAATGTGCTTGTTGTCAATGATCAGTGCTGAAATCTGTCTATACCACACTGCAACCATCAATTTTGTAAATGATTGCAATAATCAAGGAAATTGCCTAATTTATAAATCCTTGCATACAGCATTTTAATGGATTCCTCCATTTTAATGCTGATGCCTTCTGAGCTCAATGAATTGTTGTCCAGGCTGTCATTACACAAAATGATAAAAACATTCGTCTGGTAGAGAAACCACATCTCATGGATATTCAGACCCTCAACCCATAATCACTCATTAGTGACTTCCATGAAAGTCTCACCCTGCTGAGCCCCAGAAAGAGTGGGCTTATTTATGTCTGTGCCTCGGTGGAAATTCCCTGGTACAGTTTGCAATTTGAACAGATTACCTTTCACTGAATTGTAACGCACTGGATGTGTCTCCCAATTCTGACAGCCCCATATTTTAACGGTTTTTTTCTCTCTCTCCTTTCTAATGCTGGGGCTTTTTTTTTTTTTTTAACCACCCAACTCAGAGTCAGCAGGCTCCACCACTCTGAACTCTCAGACTGTGAAGCATATCAACACCTGGATGCTGGTTGCTCTGCCGCAAATGGATGACATCCCAACCCTTACAGGTAAACCTACCAACCCTACCTGGAAACCCTGGCTGCACACTTAGCTCTTTCCCTAAGACCACCACAAGGAGATTGCTCTTCTCAGTTAAACCTTGGTCAATTGATTCCAGCCAATAGTGTGCTGTCAGTACTTTACTTACTGCTCAATCTCACTAACCTGACATTTATGGTGCACTGATTGGCCTCTGTCAGTGGCGCTGGTTGTAAATTCACTTTGAAAAGCTTTGTGTTAACAGCCTTCAACCAGGCTCCAAGAAGAGTACGAACAGGCAGCCTGACAATTGCTCGACCTCCTGCCCTTATTACAGTGAGTAAATCAGGGTTTGAGCCATTAGGCTGGAGCCTGGGGCCTACACAAAAAGGATTGACATGACGAAAGGTCAATCTCTGTCACACATGTGTAACAATTTGGATAATGGAATTCTGTAACTTATCTGAGTGAGGTGGCAAACACTTACAAGGAAAAGTATATGCTGCTCTGGCTGCTCTGGCTTTTATGCTAAGTCGTTACACCAGAGTCTGTATTTCTTGTGTAAATACACAAGGAATGTCTGAACTCACGAAATCTGGGAGGACATATGAGTCTAAAAAAGAAAGAAAGAAAGAAGGGGGAGCAAGGCGGTCTCATAGTGGTTTCATGCACTGCCTTTTTTTTTTACAATGGCCAAACACCAAAGTATCACATCTACCCTCTGAGAAAAGAGGATTTTGATACTGTGGACACGATCTCTCAGCTGAGTAAAAGATAAGATTTTCATATTCAACCAAAATTTTTTAAAACTCACAACATTATACAACAACTATAAATGGTTTCTGGGTAACACAATAGATTTCCTTGAATCAGTAAAACTGCCTTAATTGACACATAAAATTAAAAGGCTCCCCTGCAGGTTTCTCTGATGCAGTGTTACCTAAATCACATTTTCATCAAATCACCTGCTGCCACAGAGTGATTGGGGAGAGCAGATTTCATCTGTCCAGTAATGTCCGCAATTCTGATTTTAATTTCCATTCTCTATTTTAATCTCCATTCTCTATTTTTCACAGTGTGGGGGAAAAAAAATCATACAATGTAAGAAAATATGGAGTGGACCACAAAAAACTTAGGAATTATTTTCTTCATGTGGACAAAATGCTATCAAAAGAAGCAATCTATAAACAATAGATACACTGAACTGACTGATCAGGAAGACAGTCCTTCAGATATAGAATACATTATTCTTTATAAAGCATTTGCAACTAAAAAAGTAAAACACTGTAGAGTCACATGTATATTTGGATTAAACTTCACTGACATGAGAATTTCCAAATGGCTGTTATAATTTTTTTTTTAACAGAGTCATTTTTGGACTTAGAAACCAAGGGTGGCATTTGGTACCTAAACCAAGAGTATCGGGACTTCAAATGACCTTTTCAAAGCCAGCTTTAAGTACTAAGTTTTTATTTTTAACACAATGCTGGAAACCATTCCAAGAGGCGGCAGATGGTTTTACAGTTTATGTAAAACTACAAAATGCTCACACTCGATCAAATGGGCACCACTATAAAAGACATCTTCAAATCAAATGAGGCAAAGTCAACGAGATGCACCAGCTGTTCCTCTGCATAATTAAAAACATAATAGTAACACTGCTATGATTTGTTTTGAAGGAGAATATTTGGATTTCGTGAAGTCAATACGTTCAAAACTGAAATGACAGTCTGCTATATTAAATGATAAATTGCTGAGAAACATAACTTTTACTTCAATACAGCTGTGATAGCTATATAATCCTGTCCCCTGGTACTTTGGTGAATCAGGCCAAAATGAACCCAGGTCTATAGAGCAAATTATGGAATATACAGTTACAGTACAATCACTGGAAAATTTTTGAATAATTTTAATTGAATTTTAAAATTACTTTTATTCAATTTAAAATTATTCTTTTCACGTGACTTTTTTTTTACTGTCTAAATACATACAAATGTGTACAGTACTACATATGGAACTGTGTCACTTATGAAAACATACATAATACATTTAAAATATGAGATCAATTCATATCCTTCTAGTACCAATTACCTGTGATGGCTTTGAAATATAAACATTTAGTAGTGTGCAATATATTTTTAATATTGGTTTTCATTAATGTCTTTTGACCTAAGCTAAATAGTAATGATGAAAAATAGACTATTTGCTTCAAAGTAAACCTCTTATTAAATCTAAAATATTATGGCACAAAAGCAAACCACAAAAAGGACCACTGTATATTATCCCCCTTGATTTTCTGAAGAAAAATAATGAAAGTCTCTACACAGTAAAAATGAAAACGAGATGCTCAAATTAACCTAGGCAAAGAGAAATTCTATAAAATTAACTCCAAAGTATTGCAAAGCACTCCAAGTTAGTGTAATTTCTAATACCTTGACCATAATCCTAACAAGTTACTACATTGTTTTAATTAACAGAGTAACTTTTCTAGAGTGAAAATAAGCGCAATTTATTTTGTCAATGTTGTTAAAACTTCTTGTCAGATCAGACTTTGAGTTGAAAGGCCTGAGTGATTTTAACCTATCTTAAACTGTAACTTTATTTTAAACTTCCGTATTTTCTTCCAGTAGAATCTGAAGTATACACTGTGTACATTCCTCAGGTCCAGTCATATTAAATTCTGATGTTAAGCAGAAAGGGGAAACCATGTGTAGACTAGATTAATTTATCTCAAGGGAAAAGGGGCACATTAATAATGCAGATAATGTTTTCATAAATGTTGGAATCAAATGTGCCTTTTCACTTCTTTATTAGAAAACACATTAGGACAAAATTATCTCACTCTCATCAATAAGACCTAGTCGCTGAGAAAGACTATGTTTTCTTTGCAAAACATTCAGAAAGATTTTTCCCATTATGGCCAAATAGCTAGAAATATATCATGCATCCAAGTCTTGCTGGAATAAATGTATACAAGCAAGGCAAGCGATTATTTAATCTATCCAGTTATATTTCTATTTTAAGAGATCTAAATTTACTATTTTTGTAAAATCCATTAAAATTCTGATTCTAAAAGAAATGGCCCCTCAAAATGATAAATTTGACTTTTAGCTTGTAAACATCCTTAAAGCACACAAAAAAATTTTACCTTGGATTATTGCTAAAAGAAAAATTATTAGAATTTCCCATGGTGCCCCAAAGAGTCAAAACATAATGAAGATAGTGTATGATATTTAACTTTCATAAAATTATATTTTTATGAACCAGGATTATACATAAAGAAAATATTAACTGAAAGATATCACACTTACAAATCAATCAAGCTTTTCATAGCTCATATACTTTAAATATTAAAAAAAGATACTTTTCTACAAAAAAATAGAGCTTTAAAAAATTAAACAAAAGGAGTAACTAAGGTGAATCTGTTTCTGTAATAAGCCTTCATGTGTATAATAAAGTACAACCACACTAAAAACAATGAACTGTAAACTGAAACGAAAATCCATCATCTACTTGGAAACAGTGATGGGAAAAGATTAGCAATCCATTTATTGTACTGAAATAAAGATAAGTAACCTTAGTAAGATCCATCAGGTCCTGAGTATTGAACTCTAAATATAAAGACATTTCTTCATCAGCAAGTGGCGAAAAAATGTGAGAAAGAGAAACGATTCCAGTTAACATTTACAATGCAATAGTCATGATTCAAGTCTTTTAATTTTTTCAAGATCTGCTTTATGTCGATCTGTATTCTAGAAGATATCTTTAAAAGTATGTTTTGAAAATGGATAATTACTCTATGAGTCATTAAACAATTATTGCCAAGAGTTTCCTATAGACCTACAGTGTATTCCAATTACTGATTCTTTCTAATATAAAAAATATAGTAATTAAAATTTTTTTCACAGCAAAATTTAGATTGGAAAGGAAAGACTAAAGTCTACGGAACAATTCAACATTTAGAATTTTGTTATAAATGTAACTTAATCCAAATAATCACATTTCATAAAAGTAATAAATCATAATGCTTAAAAATTAAAAATAAACGTATACTTCGTATTTTAAAAAGTAATTACTAGTAAAAATCTGAAACCTGTTAAAGTATTTCATCTTACAAATGGACACTGGCACTAAGTTACCTGACCTTAGTCAGCCACATTTTATATGATCTCCCAGAAGTCTGATACATTTTACATGGTCACAGTTTTAACATTTCTTCAGTCCTCTAAAGGCATGTCATTATAACTATTCTTACAGATGATAAACAGACTTTGTCCTTTTTAGAAGTAGACCATTCAAGCATAAACCCAACATGTATTATTTTTAAACACAGAACCAAGTCTATGCACCAGTCCCCAACACACTCAACTCACATACCTCAAGCAACAGATAAAACTCTATCTGCCAAAGCATCACCACCAACAACAAATGAAATTCCCTGGTCTCTTTCCTGCAACAGAATTTTAACTTCATCAAGTACAAACAAGTAAAGGTACAGAAAAAAGACTCCATAGTTTTCATTATTGATAAAAATCATCACATTCTACCTATACAGTGGTTTCCTGCCAACATTCCAATCATTTAAAGCCTTCGAGCAAAACGAAAACCAACGACGACAATAAACTATGGGATTTTTTACATGATTGTGGCTTTGTCCCTGGCACTCTAAAAAAAGGCACTGAACTCAAGGCACCAGAGGGCAATATAATAGCGCTCAGTTTTAGCACTTTCAGATAGAATAAATCTGTACACTAAACAATTGCTTTTCAATTTCCTCAGAAAAGTCCTGGCAGACCTTCAACTGTATGGTACCGAGTTCCTAATAACACCACTGGAACAGGAAAAGTGCCTGGAATTGTTTTACAAACTTTAAACCACACTGGAGGTTACAACTAATTAGTCAGAAACAAAAACCAACTAGGAAACATTTCAGAACCAGAGGCTTTATTTCCCACTTCTCAGTTTTTCCGACCCCAAAACGCTGATGTCTAACTTGCCTCAATGTATCAACCATTTTCTCCTGCCCCATTTCCCTATATAAAATTGTTTTTTAAAAAGCACTATTTGGTAACATAAATATATCTCTATGTTCCCCTCATTCAAGAATCCTAATCTGAAAGACTGAAAATGTAACTGTTTTCCAATAACTGTTTAGGTATGAACTGGAACCTGGGAGCCTGAGCATAGCGCACCAGTGGGTAACTGTCTGGTACACAGCCCAACAGCCACCGTGTAGTCATCTTGGGCTGTTTCACTATGAGCTCATCGATTTAGCTCCCCCTCCATCAAAGGTGGCTTTGAATACACAAGCCATAGTAGCCCACTGCCAACAGTCATATAAGTGTTCTGGAGACCAAATCAGAGAAGGTGCTCAGCAAAAATCTGAGCAGATTGTTGAATCCCATGTAGTTTATTTAGTGACTACAAGGCAGCTTGCAATGAAAACGGTCATCTTGGAGGATACTGAGCCAAGTGTGGGGTGCAAGCTGTTGCAGAAATGGCCCATTAATGGAGCCCTAAGGTCCATGCCAACTTGGCCCCTGTTCTCTAAAAATGTTTATTTTCTGGCTAATCCCATTCCATTATATTCCCTGGTCTCGGTCAGATTTACATATCGCTTAAGGGTAAGACTTATGGCACCTTATTTTCACAAACAACTCTCCAGGGTAGGAGTATCCAAAATTGGTGGGGGGAGGGACCTATATTAAGAGTCTTGTCTCTTTCATAATGGACCTTGGTAATCAACCATGAAGCTCTGAGACAAATCTCAGGTTAATATTTTTCAAATACATTGTTGATTTTTAAGTAACAGCATCGGGTAAGACTGTACTGCTGAAGTACTATCAACTGGGTTACACCAAACCACTTTGAAGTTTTCGTACAGTATGATTTTCTATCTGAACAATTGTACTTTGTCAGAGAAGAAGCAGAATTTGTGATTTCTGACTCACAATATAGTCTTGCTTTACTTTGGGCACTTTGAAAGTTGTGGAATGTGTTCCAGTCTCTCACATTCCGCCTTTACCGAATTGTCTGTATTGGAGAAAATAAGCTTGACTCTCCTTCCTCCTGTTTATGCTTATGTTCCTTCTTGCCCAGTGGACAAACACAAAAACACGTTGGATGAGCTTAAAAATAGGACACAAAATTCACCTAGCTCACATCCCAATGCCCAATCTCCTCTGCTTTATTTCCTCAGGTGTTTTCTCTTTTTCTCGAGATCAAGGGAGACCAAGGGTCAAATCTATCACAGCTGGACTGGAAGCTTGTTAAGGTGATTCCATCTTCAGAAACCTGTAAACCTGGGCTGCTTCCTGGCTGGTTTACTATGGGCACCTCTTTTTCTGCAGGTGCTGCAAATACCAGGTATTTGCATGACCAGAGAAATCTTGTCTCCACTGCCCTCTGGGGTACAAAGGAGGCTCTATATGGGCCTAGATTCTGCCGGGTGGCCAGGTCCTGGGTGGCCAGGCGACTTACCTCCCAGAGATGCTGAGTGTTCCTCACGGCGCCGGCCTGCACCTTCTCCGGGGGCAGGAGCACGCCCTGGAAGGGCCCGATCCAGGTGCCCTGCTGGATCCTCTGTGCCGCGCAGATCCCGTAGGCCAGGCCCGGGACGGTGCTGGTGCACAGGCACACCTCCCTGGGCAGGTCCCGCAGCCACTCGGGCAGCTCCGGCGGGGGCGCGGCGGCCGCGGCGCTGCTGGTGCCCACGAGCCGGCGCAGCGAGTGCAGCGGCCCGTGCATAGGGCACTCGCCGTTGCGGTTGTCCGCGCACATGTCGCAACCTGCCGGAGACACGCGAAAGGGAGGGGAGGAAAGGGAGAGAGTTAACCCCTGGTAAACCCCGAGACAACAAGCCTCCCCGCCCGGTTGAGCCACCTGCGAGGGAGGTGACGCCGCGAGGGCGCCGAAGCCACTGGGAGCAGGAGAGGTGGACTCGACGCTCTCCCTTGGAATTCACCGTGCCCAAATCTGTCTGGTATCGGGTCGAGACCCCGCGCGCCCTCCACAAGCCTCCGGAGCCGTCCTCCAGCCTGCGGATGGCGTCGTCGTCTCCAAGGATCCGACGGGACAGCTGGCGGCTTCCCTCCCTATTCTCCTTCTCACCCGCTCCCCTATTCTCGGTCTGCCTGGTGTTTCGAGGTGTCTTTATCATTGTACCAGGAGGGAAGAGTCTCTCGACCCATCTGGAATCTAGGAGAGATTCTACCTTGGTGGAATCTTGGCTATGTTTGGTTTTCCTTCCTTTACGAAGAGATTTTCGAAATCACCAGAGCAGGCGGACGACCCTACCCGGCACCCCCGGGTCCTCGATACGCGCTCTGCTCCCGCGAGAAGGTCCATGCGAGGGGGCGGAGCTGGCCGTGGCCCCGGGGAGCCGCAGTCCCACACCCCAGCCACAGAGGGCGCCCTGGCGCTAGGGTCTCGAGCGCGGCCGTGGTCCCGGCCCTAGTGGAGCCGGTGGGATGTTCTGACGGGTTTGGGGTGCCCTGTGCTTGCATGCAAGCTCTTCCCCGAAGCCCCCCACCCCCGAGAAAAAACGAACAGCAAATATAATGATCAAAATAATGGGTCTTTAATGATGAAGATAAAGTTTCCTTGGAGAGGGCCCCAAATCCCTGCCAGACGGTTAATACCGAGGCTAAATGCGATTTTTTTTTTTTTTTTAACGTTACAAACTAAGTGAGAGCTTTAGTGAAGCCAGCCCACCCCACCTCCCCAACACCCGCAGCCTCACACACACCACACCCTCTGGGGCGGCCGGCTGAGAACGCCCAGTATCCCTCGACTCAAACCCGGCAGGAACAGGCCCGGCAGCAGCGGGAAGCAGGCCTGCGGCGACCATGCTGTCGGATCGCAGCGCCCTCCGGGTTATTAATGGGCCTGGCGGAGCCGCCGTGTCTGCGCCCCAGCTCAGCGGACCTGCCTCTGCGACGCGGTCTCGGCGCCCGCCGACGACACCGGCCTCTCTGGCCCAGCCTCCCTGGGGAGCCGCGGCGCCCCTGCGCAGCAGAGCCCTGTGGCCCTGGGCCTGATGTAGGGCGAGCCCCGACTGGCAGAGATGGCAAGAGCTGGGCACCAGCGGATGGGCCAGCACTGGGCGAGGGATCACCCTCTGGACACTTGTGCCCAGCCTTGGTCATAGCTGGCCCTGGGTGCTAGAACACCCAGGCTAGCACCTGGCTCTATCCGTGCTAGAACAACTGAAATGCCCAAAGAATTCGTGATAAGTGAGTCATGGAGCAACCTTCGAGGAACATCTGATGGCAACCCAGCTTGGTGAGTGATCCCCTATTTTCCTCAATTGCTTCACAGTGAACTGAAGGTTGACGACAGTTGAGCATCCTATCTCAGTGAAGAAGGGCTCCAGCCCTCTGTGCCTCCCCCTCAGCCGGCTCCCCCTACACTTCTCCCAAAGAGCCCAGAGAATGAGGGGACCTTTGTCTGGAGCTTCTTGAGGGTGTCCCCAGGCCTCTCAAGTGGAAAGTAGCAACCTCTTTCTGCAGGTAGTGAAGTGACCATGCCCCTTGGACTGCTGTCACACAAAGGACCTCTCTATTTCAGCAACACAATCTAACCATCAAAACTGCCAGGCTATGCTTTTGACCCTGGGGCCTAGATGGAGGGAGGTCCTCTCAGCTCCTCCAGAATGTACTCATTTCTCACACCTTCTCAAGTTCCTGATTGTGAAAAGAAAAACTTTAAGACGAAGGGGGCATGCAAATAAAGACAATAAAAACTCACAATTACCAATTGCCTACTATGTGCCAGGCACCCATCTTCAACCAAACAGCCCACTATATTATTGTAATATCATGATTCCCATTTCACAGATGAGGCAAGTGAGGCTTTATGAGCAATATAACTTAACCAAGGACCAGAAACTTAGAAAGCGGCAGAGAAAGATTCACCAGCAGGTCCACCTGACTCTAAAAGCCTCCAAATCTAGAGAGCTAAGATTAATGAAAGCCAGGAGAATTTTATATCCAAACTTATAACTCAATCAATAGAATTGAAATATTTCACTGAAGTCACTATTTGGCGCTGGTGGGGGGGGGGGCGCTACAAAAGTGTTGTAGCATGATTGAACTAAAGAGATTTCTCTCTTTTCCACACTCTGGGGCTTGGGGAGTTTAACTTAAGAGGATGATTTGAAAAGTAAGATGATAATGTCCATAATTTTGAATTTTAGTGCCTAACTTCAGAAATGGCCTTTCAGCACCATATAGCTTAAAACAAATGACAATAAGCAAAGGCAATATGCCCGTAAAAGTAAAAATAAATCACCCCGCGGATTTGATTAACAGACCTTTCCTTTCTAGTTGGCTCAATGAAACAAAGTGTGAAAAGAAAGAGCATTTGGTATTCACTCCCCGACTGTCCATACCAGAGATTCTGTCAACCTACAAGATTACCACAACCTGTAACATCATACCAACTACATCAGCAATAAAATAAGGAGCAAAGGTGCCAACTCCAGCCACCACCCACACAGACAAGCATATTCCTGTTTTTTGGTATGTCTAGTCCTTTCTCAAAGATGTCCTCTAAAGCACTTCTTCAACTTAGGAACTTTCATTTGTCTCCGTAAAGTGTTAAAACAATAGTAGTACTCCGCAGAGTGACAAGCAGAGGCTCTCCCAATATGCAGAATACTTGCAGGATAGGCAATGCCAGTCCACTGTCGTTAGTCCATCCAATAGAAGTTATCATCATTTATAAACGACTTCATGCTATTTCAAAATATTCCACCCCAAAAGCTGACCAATTATGTCAAAATACAGGTTAATCCTAACATTACTGTTTCTTAATAGAAACAGCTTCTGTCACTGAAAATATGTGACTTCTGACGTATGTCTCAAGAATCCCAGAGGAGCCTAAGAATGGCTAAAACAAGTAACTGATTACCTGGGGTTGACAAATGTGGCCCAAGTGGACAAACATTCTAGATAGCAAGCCAGCAACACCTTCTAGTGTCTTCTAGATAGCAAGCCACCAACACCTACATGAAAAGATTTGAGGGAGAAGTGGGCTAGATGCCTAAACTACACATAAAAAATAATACAGGTATTATATATATATAATACATGTTACAGCATTCTAGGCCAAACAATACATAATATGTCTACTTCTATTCACAAAGAAGAGGCAAACAAATGCTCCTACTGTCTCTTAGGATCGTGAGAGAGATTATACTCTCCAAGCAAGATATTTGGAAATGCCATTATAGCACTGGGGAATATCAGATCATGGTCTCTATCTTGAACAGATCTTTTAAAGCTCCTGTTTACTGGTCTCTGAATGCGGAGGAGGTATCAGTAAGGTAAAGACTTGTTCACGCACTGACTTCAAAAGGCCAGACCAAGTGCAGTGGGAACCGACTTTCACTCTTAGCTCCTTATCCATCTGTACTGTTTGGATGTTTTTACAAGAGCACGTGGGGCTCCTGTAATTGAAAATGGATCTCTTTTAAGGCAAAAGGGGCAAAGGAGGCCAGAGTCCTCTGGTATCTCATTTCTCATTCTAGGGAAGGTGAAATATACAGCATTCCAGGGCCCTTCGACAGGCGCGTGTGGGCACAAGCGGAGCGGGGACTCCTGGGGACGTGCCCGTCACGCTGGGCCTTCGCTCCCCAGAGCCTCCCCGCCGCTTTCTCCCACGCTCACGCGTGCTCAGGACAGGGAACTGGGGAGCAGCTGAAAAGCCTGCCTCCCTGCCCGGACCGTGGTAACTGCAGAGCGATAAATTCTCTGCGACCACCGCCGAGGTCGCCGCCCTCTGTCCTGAGGCCAAGCCCCGCGGGGCTGGCGCCCATCGATCCCTGCCTGGCGACGGCGACGCGGCCCCTGGGAGTGCCGCCTGCTGGCAGCTCCGCCTGCTTCGTGGCAGGGGTGGGGCGGGGGGTGGCGAGGACCTCAGGGTCGCGGAGGGGGTCAGCCGTCACGGGCCTGGGGCCGGTGGAGTGCAGTGGCCGGGAGTCTCCCGCACGTGGGTTCGACGCCCGATTCCAGCGCGCACTCTCCGCGCGCTCTCCTCCCATCACGCTGGCTGGCTGGGATGGTGATGGACCTTGCGCCGGGTGGACGCCGGGCCCCTCAGCACCTAACCGGAATGTGGAAGTCCTCGCCCCCCTGGCTGCCGGGGAATGGCTTTCTTACAAGACCAGACGTGATCGCCACCACCCGCACTCCGGAGCTCCCACCACCCGCCCGGCCCCCTTCTTCCCCTGGGAAGGGGTCTTCTAGGCTTCCCGGAACCGGGACTAGGAGCGAGCGGATCCAGAGGCGAGGCAGGCCAGGAAGGGGAGCCGCCAAGCGTGGTCTCGGCCTCCGCGGGGTGGCCCAGCTCGCGGGGAGCCTTCTGCGGGACTCTTTCTAGGCGGTTTTAAAGCTTTGCCCGCGAATCACAGCCGCGTCAGGATTCCGCTGCTCGGCCTGGCTGCCGGCTTGGCCCTGGGACCAAGAAGGAGAGACAAAAGGAGGAGGGAAAGAAAGAGGAAATGTGATTTTTTTTTTTTTTTTTTGGTCTCCCGATGACTGTATTAATAAATTAAATGGGAGCGCCAGTGTGTGAGGGCGAGAGAATATTGCGCAGAGATAAACCTCACCGGCCCCTGCCCCTGCGAGGCCGCCATATACAATGCGCAGATGATGAATAGGAGGCGCGAGAGGAGATCGAAGCGGGTCTGGGCCGGCTCCACTCTCTCCTACAAAACTATAGGGCAATTAATTGTGGCTTGTCCCCTCATCCTTCATCTCCTGGTGGCACATATCGATGCAGATTACTGCTGATGGACCATTTTATCACCTTAAATAAACAGTCGCCACCTCTCCTAACCTCAATCTAATATATGGCTCTATGTTCAGTTTCAGAGCACTAGATAACGGATGATGTAAAATAGCTAAATCATGTGTGTTCCGGGATGGGGCTTGGGCCTGCACACAAAAAAACAGAAAAAGAAAAAGAGAACGACACAAAAGCCCACACACTGACGCCGAGCCGCCTCCCTCCCACGGAGGACCGGGTCTGAAATCTAAGTCCCTCGAGGGCCATTGACGTGAGGAGTAGCGCAGCGAGTGTGTCTCGGTGTCAGGAAGGTCCCACTGGTTGGGTTACTGGGCTCGGGAGCTTCCCAAACAGGACCTGCGTTTTCCAACTGGGTGGGAAGAGATTAGGGAAGGTCAGAAAACACTCACTCTCCTTTTATCTCTTCTCCCTGACCTCTCAACTAAACAAACCCCAGCTTTCCTTCTCTCTCCAGTATCTCTCCCCAAACCCTCGGAAAGGATGGCGCTACCAACAGGGGAGCCTCAACTCAACAGGGGCCCCAACTCCTACACCTGTGCTCCAGCCAGTGCTGTTCCCAGCGCTGTTCCTTGCACAGCAGGGCTGCCCGAAATTTCTGAAGAAACAGAGACCTCCTGCTGGGGAAGCTGCGGAATGCCCCGACTCAATTCTCCGCAGAGAGACCCGGGACAGGCTTAGACCCCTCCTCTCTCCCAGGTAGAAGGGAGGATGATCTTAATCAAAAATTAAAAAGATACGAAGAGCAAAGTGGCCGTTTCTGAACAAACACAAGCGTTCAGCGCGCCGCTTGGCTGCTGCTCAATACCTTCCAAGAAAAGTGACAGGGTCTCCAACAACGCACTGAGCTCCTAGAATCCAAGAAGAGGCTGCCGCTGCAACAGAGCCTGACAAAATCAATGGCGTCAAGCAAATTGTCAGCAAATGAGGGCAGTAATACAGGAAGAGGACGGAAGGTTCCTCATCTCCCATTTACCTTACACAAGTCCCACCTCACTTTAAACAGATGCAAGAGGCAACTAAGCATCGAGAGGTTCGGTGGAAAGTGTACTTCAATTATAGAATAACTTCATACACAGAGTTAGATATATATACTAGAAGAGCTCACCGGGCTAGGCTGTATAGTTTCTGCTGCTTTTCACTCTTTTTACGTGTGACACAGAGCTGCAACACCCTTCACTATGCCTTTCCTATGGCAGTTCCCATAGATGCCAATACAGTTTCAAGTGAAAGGAGGGCTACTGATTGACTCACAGGTGTTACTGCATTGGTGATCCCAGGCAAGTTACTCTTCTAAAGGGAAAAGACAAGTTTGGAGGTGCCTTTGCCTTGTAAAAAGAACAGACAAAACGACTCAATGCCCTTTTCCATGCAAAGTAATAAAAACGAACCAATGCTGAGTGGTCACTTCACAGAATTCTTTTAGAGGGAAAGGGCAATAGACTAAAAGGAAAACTAAAAAGATCTGTGCGTGATAAATTAATAGGTGATTCCCTTCTGTCCATCTCTCACCTCACCACAACCTGGGAATGGAGTGAAACTGTTTTTCACCATCTTTCAAGTGATATATCAACTTCCCCTGCCAAGGAAAAAAAGTTTCCCACTTTATGCATTTCTGATGTGTTTTGATCCTCTAGTTAGATTAAGCTCAATTGCTTCTCACTTTGTCTTTGTAAAACACATCTCCTGGTTTCAAATGAGAGCCTACTCTTGCCCAGAGAGGTTCCTGGAAGCATGGCACACCTGGTCTCCTGGCATTGCACAGCCACCCAGCTCAGCTTTCTATTTTCTTTCTCAATTGTCTTTTAATTAGAGAACAATGTGAAGTGTAATTCTAATAGGGGAATCTGACTTCCTTTCTTTCCTGTCTTTGCCTCTGCACTTTGCCCACTGAAGCAGTCCAGTCGACTCAAAAGGAGATATCAGAATATTAACACAATAGGAATAATTTAAACAAATCACAATTCATTTCCTCCAACCAAGAAAAATGGTACCTAGACAATAAACTGGTTTAACAGTCATATTATTAATTAGGACTCTGTCCCAGTTCTTTCTCTGATTAGTCCAGGTTTTTCTCTGATGAAAATGCATTAAACCTCAAGATTGCATTGTAAACACTATGGGGAGCTCAGCATACAGACAGGGATTTGGGGCTGCACTGCTGGTGTCTTTTCCAGCACTGACTTAATTCAGAAGAAAGTCTGCAAGTTTGATGAAGCACTCTCAGCCCACAGTGACTATACTTCACTGGAAGAAATACCTTTTTACTAAAGTATTAGCTTTTAATATTTTTTATAGAAATGCTTTGAAAACAACACCATCAAGGAATTCAGTAGGCGATGTGTTGTTGTTGTTGTTGTTTTTTTAAGTCCATTCAGACAACATAGCTTTGTAGCATTTCTGGAACTCTGAAATACAAGAATTTCCTTAACTGCAGAACAAATTTGAATCAAAACCCTCATTGTAAACCCAATACTTTAGCCTCAGACTCTAGAAAGGAAAAAAGTAAATACAACTGCTCTTCTTATTAACAATAATTATCTCCATTGAAACAATTATTTCCAACTATTATGAAAAGGTTAATACATCTCAATCACTAGGGTTATTCCCGGTGTTTTAAATCAAAGTAATAAATTTGGGAGTCCTTTCACTAACTAAAATCTGTAGTTATTTTGTTTTTACAACGAATGAAGAAGCTTGCAGGATGGTAGACATTCTGTAAAAAGGGACATGATCCAAATAGAATGATCATATACATTTGTAATCAACTTTGCTGACAGAGAAGCTAGATGAAGGAATGAGATGAAGAAAGTAGCTGAGTGTTGCTCTTTCAAATCCTGAACTGCTCTCAACCTAACTTTCTTAACCTGCTTTAATGTTCTCTCCTGGGGTCTCTGGAAATGTATTTGCAACTTATCACAACACAAAAAGTGTAAACATTGCATAACTTCTGAAATGACCAAAAAGAATCAGATATAAAACATAAATAATACATTTTTGGTGTTCACTTAGAGTTTTACTTCAAAGCTTCAAAATGGAACTACACTTGTGATAAGAGTTTGAAATTGTGAATACAGGAGGGAATGCTAGAAGAAAATTGATGCTAATTTAAGTATTTTCCGTTTACGTGGGGACAAGAATAATACACTTCTTATACTAAATTACTATTACCCTCATTTAAAAAAAAATGTGTGAGCCCACAAGCGTGACTAAGGACTGTAAACGTTTGCAGGATCAAGGGTGCACGGAGAATGCGGGATCCGCAGGAAACGACCCTGGCCTGAAATCAGAAATGTTTTCTCACTAAGTAACTGGCATTTCTTTTTCTTTTCCTTCTTTCCTAAAATAAATAGTAAACTTAAGAATAAAGCCTGCCTGTAGGGAGAGACTGACCCAGTGCCATCCAAAATTCCTATTAGAGGTCCGGCCAGCCAGCAGCTCCCTGCTGGTCCCCCGACAATCCCACGGTCGGAAAATGAACTGACACAGTTAACCCCAGAGGTAAGATAGAAAGAAGGAGAAATCAGCCCTGGAATCCACGCTCCCCAGAACCGCTGAGAGTTCCTGTCTTGTCTCTCCGAAAGCCAGACCCAGCCGGTCCCAGGACACTCCCATTGCGCGCTGCTAGAACCCGCCCGGCGCCGGGCGCAATATGCCGCGGCAGGGCGGCGATCTGTACCGCTCTGTCCCCGGGAAAACTGGGTTTAAACACTCGGGACTGGGAAGCAGGGAATGAGAGAAGGGGGAAGAGGAAACCCATGGGGGCCACCCCGCCATCCTAGCCGTTCTCCTTCCTTCTCTAATCCAGAAAACTTTGGTCACAGTGGTCAGGGAGGTACAGGCCCGCGGCCCGGACAGCCAACCACCCGGGGTCCCCTTCATCTGATGCGCCTCCTGGACGGGCGCCCGCTCTCGACGGAGCCAGCTCCCCGAAAGAGAGCGCGCGGGCTGCTGCTACGTACGGTTGTTGGGGTCGCTGGTGTGCTGGTTGAGCGGGATGATCTCCATGCGCTGCTGGCCGTACAGGTAATAGTCCAGCTCCTCTGCGCTGCAGCGGAAGCGCGGGGCACCCCGGCCGTCCCCGCCACTGCCTCCGCACTTGGAGGGCCCCGGGCCCGAGGTGGCGCCGAGGCACAGGTCCTTGGGGGGCAGAGGCTCCGCGGCGACCGTGGCCAGAGGCGCGAACACCGGCAGCTGCGCCACCGGAAGGGCCGAGAGACCGGCCAGCGCGGCGGCTGCAGCGGCGGCGGCGGCAGCAGCAGCGCAGGAGGAGGCAGAGGAGGCCGAGGTGGAGGAGGAAGCCGGAGTGGACGAGGCGGAGGAGAGCGAGGCTGGGCGCGGGCGCAGGCTGTCTGACTGGGGCTCAGCGCGCTCCGGGGGTGGCGGCGGCTGGAGAGGCTGTGGTGCGCCCAGGGGACCCGCGGCACCGCCGCCCTTGAGCGGGCCTCCGCCCCCGTGCGGGAAGAGTTGCTGCCAGTGTTGCAGATAAGCTGGGTCCACTTTGAGGAAGGCCGAGCCGCCGGGGTCTCCGGGCTTCAGCATGTCCAACGATTCAAGCTGGGGACAGAGGGCAAAGAGATGGGTGCTCGTGAGCCGGACTCAGGGCCTGGTGAGAGAGGGGCGGGGAGGACCGCAGCCAAGACCCTGGAGCGAAGAGTTTGAGTCCTTGGCTCCGCCGGTGGTAGCCGGGTTTGGCGGCTCCCTCTTCCCAACTCGGTTGGGCCGCAAAGTTTACTCTGAAGCCGCGGCGTCGCGCGAGGGTAGCTTTGTGCACCCTGCCTTGCCTCCCGGCCCGAGGCGCCCAGCGCCCACCCTGCACTGTTGAAGCCCGGCGAGAGGGCGCTTCCCCGCGGAACTCCGCGGCAGGACTCAGCCCCCGCCCTCTGCCGGCGCTCGAAGCCGACCCGAGCCCGAGTGGCGCAGCGCCTGAGCCGCGCTGGCCTCCGGCGCCAGGAGGCGGGACAGTCTCGCCACCCCCCCCCATCCCCCCACCCCCAGCGCGGGACCTCCAGCCTCCTATTTCCGCGGCCCAAGACCCTCAGCCCTAGACGAGCCACGCTTACCGGAAAACTCGGAGCTGCCCGGCGGGTTTGTGCGTGCGTGTGTCTTGGCGAGCGTGCAGGAGAGTGTGCGCCCCCGGTACGCTACATGCCCCTGAGCAGCGCGGGAGCAGAGCGCTAGAGATCCGGCTCCCCGGGACCCTCCGGGGCCACAAGCCAGGGATGTGGTGGAGGCCTGCGGAAGGCGTGAGAACAGTTACTCCGAGCGCGGGAGTGCGGGGCGGACCAAGGCGCCGGACCGAGCAGCGGCGGCGGGCTCTTGGCCGCTGCCGCGTCCCGGCTCCTCCGCTCCACGCTCTGGCAGCCTCCCGGCTGGACACGTGGGTTTTACGACAGCACAAAATACAAGTGTGTGTGCATGTGTGTGTGTGAGAGAGAAAGAGAGAGAGAAGGAGAGATGGGGGTGGGGGGGAGGCGGGAGGCAGGCCAGAAGAACCAAGGGGAGGGGAGAGGGAAGAAGGAAGTTCTAACTCGGGTGTACCCACACACAGCTCTTGCGCCTCTCTCGCACAAATACCCCCTCTGCCCTCCCACCCCCCACTTTTTTTTTTTTTTTTTGGCGTGACGTCTCCGGTTTGCCTGTTGTCTCTTTCTGCCCGTGATATATCTTTTCTAGGTGCCGGCTCACTGCCCTGGTCCTAGAAGCAGTGGAAACGCGGAAACCGGAACGCATCTCGGCACTCGCTCGGGAGTCGGCCTCCGGGAGAGCGCGCCCGGCCGGGCGAGTGGGACCAAGTCCCGGCAGTGGGTTTGCGCTTTTGCCTGGCTCAGTTTTTCGCAGGAGTACTGCTGGGTGCCAGAGTTGACTAGCCCGCCACGCAATCTCTAACATAAATCTTGGTGGAGGTGGGAGTGAAGGGGGAGTCCAGGGTGGGGTGAGTTGCAAGCTGGAATGAAATTCAGTCGGCAATCGAGAAGGCTGTCTTTGAGAGGTGGAAGGCGTGAGACCGAGAGGGTCCCTAAAGGGCACCGGTCCTGGCGGGACGCAGGCCTGGCCGCGGGGCTGAAAGGGGGCTGCAGTGGAGTCTCACAGCGCCCAGCCCTCAGCCCACCCGCTTTCGAGTGCTCTTCCTGGGAGGCTGGCTCCTTCTTCCTTTTGGCATGCAAGGCAAGTATCCCAAGCTACGTCTGGTGGTACAAGTGCTCCGGACACAGGCGAGGCTTATTTGCCTTTGGCTGCCCCCGGAGGGGTCTCTCGCCCCCCAAAACCTGGTGTTCGAGGTGCTGGGTGGGAGCGCAACCCCATCCCCATCTTACCTCCTCCCCGCGCCTCGGACCGTGGCAGCCCTTCCAGGCGTGGTTTCACATCCAAGGATTAGACACCCGCCGCCCCTAGCTCTTCAAGGCATTCACAGAAGTCAGGTAGGCAGAGGGCACCGGACCGGCTCGGGAGCTTTCCCATCACCAGAGTTCTGTTCATACCTCACAGAGAAGAAATAACATTCATCTCCCCCACCCCGCAAAAACAAACCAATTTATTTAGCACCTGCCACTCTGAACAATTAATAGCCATTCTTTCCTGATTTCCGCTTGTTTCTTTTTGTCTTCCCACCACTCATTTCTTCTGAGCCTGGGAAACGCGCTGTTTAGACTCTGTCCGGTCTCACGCAGGATGCCTCGGTGCTGGTTGGTACGGAGTTGGACTGAAAATATTTTGACTGGCGTCGCCGTGACAAGGTCATCAGTCATCCCTGAATAGATGGATAGTACCCAAGTTTAAGGCAAACACCGCTAGGGAAAACCCACGGTGCTGTGGACCCCCGAGGCGAGTCCCCCAGTCTCCACCAACTTTGAACGGCTCCATCGGGAGGAGAGGGGGAAGGGCCAGGCCTCTTTAATTCATCTGCCCGCGGACTGCCCAAGAGCTGCCTCCGTTGGGCCACGGGAGAAGAGTCATACTGTCTTTCTCATATTCTTTTCCTCTGTCCTCTGGAACAAAGACAGCACCGAGGCTCCGCGGCCGTACCCTGCAGCAGCGGTCCCGCCGCCTTCTCCGTGCAAACCCGCTACTTATCAAGTGCTCGGTGCCCAGCACTAGCCATCCCGAAGAACTCCTCCTAAAACTGCCTTCCAAACACACTTCAAAATCTCAGGATTTGGGAACTGGCAACTACTCTCAAGGCCTCTTGGCGCCCACACTCTGGGAAGCCCGAGAGTTCCCTTCCTAATAAGACTAGCTGACCGTCTGTGAGAGCTTTCGACAGGACAGGTGCGGGAAGAAGCTTCAAGTCCGCCCTGCAACCACGCGGAGAAAGCTTTATCATTCACCCCATCTTACAGATGGGGACACTGAGGCTTCGTAAGGTTTGGTAGATTGTCTGAGGTCACATTAATGAGTGACGGAGGCAGATTCAAACCCGGGTCAGTGAGACACAAAGTGCATCTTCCTGACCACACTGGTCCGGAAGCACTGACGCCAGATGTGTACTGGGGCACCACGTGGGGAGATTTGACTCCTCTTGCTGCGGGGGCGTGGGGGGCACGGGGAGAAGTAGAAACTAGCCTAGCCGAGCCCATTTCTCCTTCTCTGCTCCCGTGCGGTATTCCTGACCTGCCAGATTTGAGGACCACCCTCCACCCCCAGCGGCCCCAGCGTGCTCGAGTCTTGAGGCAACGGGACCCAGGGCCCGAAGGTCTTAGGGAACCAAGGGTTAGCTAAAGGAGGGGGTTAACGTTAAAGGGGGCGCTCAGAAGGCCGGGAAGTCCAGGTGAGCACGAAAAGCTCTCGAAGGGAAGGTCGCAGGGATCCGAGCCTCCCTAGCAGGCCCGTGAGGCGGGGCGGGGCTCTAGTTCCCACCGTGATCAGCGCGAGGTCGGCGGGCTTAGCTGGGGCAGAGGGTCAGCGCAGTCCCACCCAGGGGTGCACCGTCGCCGCCTACTCGGGACAGCAGACGCCCCGGGCTGTTTTCCGCTCACCTAGCTGATCCGGACTTCTTTGTCACAAGCCACCCTGTCACGTCTCGGAAGTTTTCAAAAAGTGAGCCCACCGGCCTGCACCTCCTCAAATCCGCACCCCTGCTCTTCATCATTTAGAAGACCAATGAAACAAATCACTTAGGAAGCGATCAAACCTTTATAAAAATCCATCGCTCCCAAATCGATGGGTGAATATTTGCTGGGAATTTGTTCCAGAGGAATAAATAAGGAGCGTGAGTGTATTAAATGCAAACGGGGGACACAGTGGTGTTTTTCTTCATTGATTAATGACCTCTAAAATAAAACAAGTGGGAAGAGAAGCCAGGATCGATAAATTAACTACCCAAATTCATCATTTTCTCAAGCATTTTTTCTCCCCCAGAAAATTATCCTTGGGAAGCCATTGGACCTTTAAGCTTGGAGGGGGAACTGGTGGGTGGGGATGGGGGCAGGGCAGAGGGGGAGAGGCAAGAAGGGGCAGGAAAGCAAAAAGATAATTCTGTCCCGGGGACTCCCTATCTGATTTCGTTTGACGTACAGTTTTAAAGTTTGCCTTTTATATTAATTTTTTTTGTTTTGTTTTCCTGATGGAGGAGGGGAACAAATGGTCGGTTGCCTTTGACAGGACTCCAATAAAGAATTCAGCAGCTCTCCTCTCTGCCCTCCATGCTCCCTCTTCCAGGTTTAAGGTCATGGGTGACTGAGTTAATAATTCATTAATATAGACATTTATTCAGAAGGGTTCTCTGAGATCCACTCTCCTGGCCTCCTCCCAGAGATTTATTTTCCTGGGAAATGGATGGGGGTGGGAGGGACTGTAGGTGAAAAAGGGAAGGAGAAAAAGGAAAAAGGAGGCCGGACCCAGGAAGGATCTTTATATATTTAGCCAGATTAGTGGACAGACGCCTCTACCCTGCTGTTAAACACCTGGCTGAAAGCGTGGCATCCAAACTGCACAGAGACTCTGCGTCTAGCAGGGCCTCTCCCTACTTTTACATCTGTTCATTCACACTTGTTCTGAAAGCGCCATCTCTCCATTTTTTAGGAAGGGGAGGCCACCTAACTGGGATGCTAGGACTTGGGAGTGCAGGCAAAAGGGGGGAACCTCTGAAAGAAGACTACCCACCTCCCACCCACCCCCACCCCTATGACTTCCCAAAAGAGGAGCTTTGCAACTTGCACAGACCTGGAATCGAAAGGAGGCTCCCTACTCCTAAGGGAACAAGCAGCTTCTGGTGGGCATTCTATCTCCTCAGAAAGGGGCTGTGGGGGCCTTAAAGCAAGATGAACCCAAAAAAGTCCAGATCCCCATGAAGATCACTTTGTAGGGGGTAGAGGCGGAATAAACAATAAACAGGTAATTGTCAGATGGGAAGAAGTGTTATGGAGAGCAGGACAGANGTGGGCATTCTATCTCCTCAGAAAGGGGCTGTGGGGGCCTTAAAGCAAGATGAACCCAAAAAAGTCCAGATCCCCATGAAGATCACTTTGTAGGGGGTAGAGGCGGAATAAACAATAAACAGGTAATTGTCAGATGGGAAGAAGTGTTATGGAGAGCAGGACAGAAAGGATGAGAGGAAAGAAGAGAGCAGTAGGTGGAGAGTGCCACTATTTTAAGTCTAGTGGTCAGAGAAGGCCTCTCTCATAGATGAAATCTGGGTGGAGAGTTAAACAAGAGGGTGCCAGTTTTGTGCCTGGAGTGGGGATATTCCCTGCCCTAACCTGTGGCTCACTGGTGAACCCTATGAAAAGGGCTTCCCCAAAGAGCACCCAAGATATTGGAGAAGGCTCCTGCCTCATCAACCTCTGGCCACACTTGGTTCCCCTTGCTCCTACCTCTTCCCACCTGGTTCGCTATGAGCTACTCAGTATCCTTTCAAATACATCCATTCACTATTTATATCAGCTGAAGTCACCTTCGCTGCTGGTGACTTAAAAGTTACACGGTGACTTATTCCAAACTGCCCTGAGCCGCAGTTTCTTCCATGGTCAAACAAAAGGATGGCACTAATGTAGCTGTCTACTCTAAGCTCTTTCCTAAGCAACTCTCCAATTCTGCCCTCCCTCTCTACTACCCATTTTCTACCCCCATCCCCTGGATGCCATGAGTCTAAGGCATGTGGGGCAAAGAATGTATTTGAGAAACTCACACCATTTACTTGAATCACTGCCCTCTTCCAATTGATCCCTTTGCACCTTGACTTGTTTGTCCTTACTCAGTTTTAGAAAACAGTGCCAGCTACCTTCAGAAAGCAGACGGGTGAGGAGGAAGATACAGGAGAATAAGATGCATTAGAGCTAAGCCTGGACAAGTCAGCTCTTCCCACAAAGCTGCATGAGTGCCGCAGTTTTTCTGAGGCCTTGGCAGTTTTGTACGTGTCATCTCCTCGGCTTTCCTCCTGTCGGAACCTCCTGGGAAGGCATGCTCCTCACTTGGCCAGGTTGAAGACGGCCTTTGGGGCTGAGGCACGGAGCTCAGTCTATCTTCCAACCACTCTCCCGTCCTCCGTCCTCTGCCAAGATCACTGCAGACAGCACCTGTTCACTTCACTTGAAGGCAGCCCAACCCTCCAGCTCCTCTCATCCTGGTCACCCGACAGCTGTCACTCAAACAGTGCTTGTCAGCCACCCAGACCTGATTTGGATTTGACCTACTGACCTCAAGGTGGAAGGCTCGACAGTCCATTACAAATCCCCGGGGGCTGGTTCATTCTCCCAGGAAAGCCTCTAAATATATCCTTTCCGTTTGCAGGGAAATCAGCTATTATTTGCAAAGGCCTTATGCAGTTTAAAACATAGTTTAGTCCCAGAAAGATTTAATGAATACCCAATGTGTGAAAAACAGCTGCTCTTTTTTAAAAAATAATTCTTGGTAAGTAAAGGAAAAGAGTAAGAATTAGACAAGGGGAACTGGCCCTTCAGAAACTCATATTTTCCCTTCATTATCTCCTTTGCAGCCACTTGTCCCCTCATACTTTATTCTTCCATTTTTCAAAGAATCTCTAAGAAGACGCAAGCCTGATGGAAGTTACCTACTTGCAAAGTAACAGCTACAAATAATATCTAATGAGCACCTACTGTGTGCAAGCAACTATTGGTAGGATGTTTAGGACAATCTCCTACGAAACTCTCCCAGCAAATGCTACCTGGTTCTAATGCAGTCTTCCTTTGGTGACCAGTTTGTCACCTCAGTTGAAGCCTGTAGGCTTTAGATTATAATCAGGATGAGGCAAGCATATTGCCGTGCATCTGTTTGGAATTAGGAACATATGCTATGGTTGATTCACTTTCTGAGGGTTGGTGGGTCCTAGTGCGTGGTGAATTCCCTGAGTGCTCAACAACAGTCTCTGAGAGCCAGGATGGCCTACAGGTAGCCTCAGAAGTGAAGGGGCCCTGGGGCCTTCCCCCCCACCAGCCAGCCTGAGGAAACAGGACCCATAGTCCCACAGAGGCTCTTATGAATACCTATGGGAACCCTGGAAACCCGTCTGCTCCCTCAGCCTACCCTCTCCTGTCTGGACTAGTGCCCACCCTTACCCTCCTCTGAGTTAGTGGGTCAGATGATGACACGAAGGCTTATTATTATTGTATTATTTTTGGTGAGTTTCTGTTCACTGTGTAAGAGCCTGTTAGTTAAAATAATAACAATCACAACCTATTCTCAGCTTCCTTTTTGGAACCAGAAAACTTCTCTTTAAAATAAAGACACTATGGAAGTTGCTGTGTGTGCACGTGTGCTAAGTCATTTCAGTTGCGTCTGACTTTTTGTGACCCCATGGATTGTNGTGTAAGAGCCTGTTAGTTAAAATAATAACAATCACAACCTATTCTCAGCTTCCTTTTTGGAACCAGAAAACTTCTCTTTAAAATAAAGACACTATGGAAGTTGCTGTGTGTGCACGTGTGCTAAGTCATTTCAGTTGCGTCTGACTTTTTGTGACCCCATGGATTGTATAGCCCACCAGGCTCCTCTGTCCAGGGCAAGAATACTGGAGGGGGTTGCTCTGCCCTCTTCCAGAGGATCTTCCCCACCCAGAGATGGAACCCACATCTCTTGCATTGCAAGAAGATTCTTTACCAGAGAAGCCTGGAAGTTGCTGTGGGGAAAACCAAGAGTGTAAATTGCAGAGCCAGTGTCTTTAAGGATCTTATACTGGGGAAATCTTTCAAGAACTCAGCTTTCCCTCTCTAGCTCCTAGGACCTGGAACCAGTGCGTGACATAACAGATCAGAAGAGGAAGCCACCACTTTAGGTGAGGAGAAGATCAAGCAAAGTTTCACAAATGAAATGAGCCATCAGTTTTTTCCCCTGCATTCAGGCAGGGAAAGAGGAACTGAGGAAAGGGATCCTAGAGCAGGGGAGCTGCCTGAGCAAATGAAATGTCTGTACAAATAAACTGGGAGGCCTGGTGACTTTTTCCTCCATTCATGACAATAACGATTGGCTGGCTGACTGCTTCCTCTCCAAGGGCCAGAACGCCGTCTTCTTGGGGGGCCCTGCAGTCATATTCCACAGAGTCAGAATGATGTTTTTATGAGAGCATCCTGACCCAATATGCTCAAGTTCAAGTCTGAAATCAACTCACAACGAAGATAATTGAAAACCAGTTGAGGGTTCCAAGATGAAGCCGTCAGCACAGAAGACACTGTCTTGGACAAAGATTTGGCAAGTTCAATAATGCCATTTTCTGGATGGTATAAGCTATGATGTTCTGAACTACTCTTTTTATTTTTTAATTAAGTAAATTGGAGGATAATTACAATATTGTGATGGTTTTTTGCCATTTATCAACATGAATCAGTCACAGGTATACATCTGTCCCCCCACATCCTGAACCCCTCTTCCAGCTCCCTCCCCACCCTATCCCTCTGGGTTGTCCCAGAGCACTGGCTTTGGGTGCCTTGCTCCTTGCACTGATCATCTGTTTTACATATGGTAGTGTTTCAAAGCTATTCTCTCAGATC
This sequence comes from Neotragus moschatus, assembly GCA_006410615.1. NCBI lineage: Eukaryota > Metazoa > Chordata > Mammalia > Artiodactyla > Bovidae > Neotragus > Neotragus moschatus. The sequence continues at coordinate 1,042,952 of SJYA01001137.1, read as the reverse complement.
ATCTCACCCTCACTTTCTCCCACTGAGTCCAACAGTTCTGAACTGCTCTTTTTAAACTGTAAAGAACTATGCAAAAAAACATGTATAATATACATTTATCATATATATAAACATATATATGTATATGAGAGAGTGATCTCGATTCCTCTGAAGTAAAAGTCATACAGGAAAATATTTTAGAACAAGCAGATATGCTGAGGATTCTGACAGACTATGTTTAATTCCTCTTTAAGAGAAAAAAAGGAATTATAGAAAAATGACAAGATTCTTGACTCTCAAAGGAAAAAAAAATCATTTTTTTCATTGATAAGACTGCTGGGTTCTTAAATAGAAATTTAAAAAAAGGCTTTGCATTCTTAGTTCAGTTTTATAACACGGTAATTGACAAGTGACATTGAGACATTGTTTGGAAAATTAATATTCTAAAAATTCAGTGCTTAACAATTTGGCTTTTTAAAATATTGCTAAGTTTGACCGTGTTCTGGGCATTTCCTTCTTGTCTGTCTACCCTGACAAGCATTTTCAACTGAAACATATGTTTAGGTAGACAAGTATTTTATTTGGCAGCAACCTAATAGTTTAAGTATAGATTTCAAAGTTAAATGTGTGCTCCATAAGCCAATGTCTTCAAACAGCAGCATTTCTCACAATTTGTTTCCTCAAAATAAATGTTTGTCTTGGAGCCAGCAGAGGCGGCCAAGCATTCCAGAAAACTCCTTCCATACATCCATCACTTCCATTCTGTCACCTTCAAGATCCTCTACTGGTCACATGCCTTACAGATTTCCATGGGTTGCTTTACAGGCTAACCCCCAAAATGCTCTGTAAGACAAGGGCAAGCATTTTCAAAATGATTTTTTTTTCCTTGGTTAAAGTGGCTCAGATAACACATGCACATTTAGCAATGTTCCATTTCATTTTCGTAGGTGCTATTTTATTTGTGAACTGATTGTTGGTTCCATGTGTCTTCTCATTTCTGGATACATGTTTGTGAAAGTGGGTAGCAAAGGCGCCTCTACTCCCTGCCCCCCATAGACCTCATCTGTAAATCCCTGGTGGTGTTATGAGCATTCAATGTGTTAAATGGAAAAAAAATATTTAGAGCATAGAAAGCACTCTCTATGTTTTATCTTATTATGTACAATGCCTTTTATTTTTTTCCTTTTTTAAATTTATTATTATTATATTTTTTTACTTTAAATATTGTATTGGTTTTGCCACACATCAGAATGAATCTGCCACGTGTTCCCAATCCCGAACTACCCTCCCACTTCACCCCCCTCACCATCCCTCTGGGTCATCCCAGTGCACCAGCCCCAAGCATCCTGCACCCAACCTAGACTGGCGATTCGTTTCTTATATGATATTATACATGTTTCAATGTCATTCTCCCAAATCATNTATGCCCAGCAGTGGGATTGCTGGGTCATAAGGCAGTTCTATTTCCAGTTTTTTAAGGAATCTCCACACTGTTCCCCTTAGTGACTGTACTAGTTTGCAATCCCACCAACAGTGTAAGAGGGTTCCCTTTTCTCCACACTCTGTCCAGCATTTATTGCTTGTTGACTTTTGTACAATGCCTTTTAAAAATTGTTTAAGATTTATTCCCACTACATTTTGGTTTCGTGGAGGTACCTCCAGTTATACATATGGCTCAGCAATTGACACACAGCATGCAGCCAGAAATGTTAACTGTTCAGTTGCTTGTCTTGTTTGCCTTCCCACTTCCATAGTGTTGAGACAGTTGGCAGTTCCAAAATTATGCTGCTAGTGTCCTTATTCAGCTCCTGCTAAAACTCAAGGCTGACTATATTTTTATCTCTAAATGTTTATGAATCACTACACTATCCACGTAGAGACTGTGTTGTCAGAAGAGTTAGAGTGCCATCTTTACCACAGACCTCATCCTTTCTCTTGCAGCTCGATTCCAGTCACTTTCAAGATAATTATGCTGATGTTTGGGCTGAACTCTTAAATCCACATTCACTTGCTTTGGCTGAAGATATTCTCTTATATTCTCTCTCTATGACTGTAAGAAAAAGCGAGATAGGAAGTCAGTAACTATGATTAAGAATATATATATTTCACACCAAAAGAAATGCCTCGGAAGAAAAATATGCCATTTAAAGTCGGTAAGAAGTAGGCCAAGTAGCTGGTCACTTTCTTGATCGTTAGGACACTCAGAATTAACTGGTTAACTTAACACACTCAGATTCACAACCTAACTACATACTGTTGCCACAAAAAGGACAGGGTTTCAAGATAAAGATAAATACTTTCAACTAAAATTTATTGAGCATAGACTGTGTAACAAACCGTGCATTGCTTTTCACGTATTATTTCATGTAACATTCACTTTGATATGAGTTACTTTTTTCTTTCTTTTTAAATTTATTTTAATTGGAGGATATGAGTTACTTTTTAAGGGAAACATTTAGCTTTTTTCTTTATAGTTTTACAACCTAAGAGTGCATATCTAAATAATATACTTCATTTCACATGTTTTTGAACTTGATGAATAGAATCATACTGTTCCTTTCTTTAGAATCTTGCTCTTTTTGCTCAAAATTATATTTGTAAAGTTTATCCACATTGTTGTGTGACACAGCTTATACATTTTTAATGCTGCATATTGTAAGAATATGCCTTTATTGTTTTCATTATTTGGTTATTATGAAAAATGCCCCTATGAACATTCTTGGACCTGTATGCTCTTACATGTATGTGTGAGGTTCTGTATGGTGTAGACCATGGGTGAATTTGGTGGATCATAGGGTTTATAGATTTTAAACTTTACTAGAAAGTACCAAACTGTTTTCCAAAATAGTCACATTAATTTGTATTCCCACAAGCAATGGAAAGGGGTTCTTTGTATACCACACCTTGTTAACACTTGGAGTTGTTAGATTTTAAAATGTTTGTCTACCTGGTGGCAGTTTGAAGGGCTTCCCAGGTGACACTAGTGGTAAAGAACCCGTCTACCAATGCAGGAGACATAAGAGACGCTGGTTTGATCCCTGGGTCAGGAAGATCCCCTGGAGGGGGATGCGGCAATCCATTCCAGTATTCTTGCCTGGAGAATCCCATGACATTTTGATATTAATTTGCATTTCCCAGATTTCTAATGAGTTAGCATCACTGTATTAACAGCCACTGTGATCATTGGCTATTTCTCTTTTGTGTGGTGCCTACCGATGGCTTTTGCATGTCTTTATCTTGAGTGATATTTTTTTAGATCTTAATCAGTAGAGTTTTTTCCTTCTCATAGTCTATTTATGAGTTGTTTGTCAATTATATGCACTACAGATATCATCTCCCCTTCTGTGACTTACATAGTCACTCTCTTTATGGGGTCTTAATATTAAATATAAAATGTTAATTTTGTGTGAGCAATGTTTAATGCTTAAGATACCTTTCCGTATCCTGAGATCATGAATATATTCTATTTTTTTCCCCTAAAAATTATATTGAACTACAATTTCCAGCCAAGATGGGAAAACAGGGACTGCATTTACCCTCCTATCCAAAAGAACTGAGAAACTGAACAAAATATACGACAATCATTGCCACAACAGTAACATCAGGCCATGAAGGACAGTGATTCCTGAGAGGTCAAGCACAAATGAGACAAGCTCTTTAACTCTCCCAGCCTTCTGCCTTGAGAGAGCTTCCAGGACCCAGCACAGGGAGGAAGGAACCAGGGGGAGACCAGCAGACCCTCTGAGGAGAGGAGACAGGGTCAAGATTCTGAGGAGTCCAAGGTGGCTAGAGTTTGCAGAATGGGGGACTCAAGAGAGCTACTGCTGATTGGGGTGAAGCACCAAAGTTTTTAACTTCGACCAATTTATCAATTGTCTCCTTTGTCATTGGGCTTTTAGTGTCATTTTGTGATTAAAGTCATAAAGATTTACTCATTTTTTTTTCTTCTAAGTTATCTACTTAACTCTTATATTTAAGTCTCTGATCTATCTTGAGTTATCTTGTGTTTGATGTGAGATAGGGGTCCAACTTGGAGAAGGCAATGGCACCCCACTCCAGTACTCTTGCCTGGAAAATCCCATGGGCAGAAGAGCCTGGTAGGCTGCAGTCCATGGGGTCGCGAAGAGTCGGGCACGACTGAGCGACCTCACTTTCACTTTTCACTTTCATGCATAGGAGAAGGAAATGGCAACCCACTCCAGTGTTCTTGCCTGGAGAATCCCAGGGACGGGGGGACCCTGGTGGGCTGCCGTCTATGCGGTCGCACAGAGTCGGACATGACTGAAGCGACTTAGCAGCAGCAGCAGCAGCAGCAGGGGTCCAACTTCATTCTTTTGCATGTAGAAATCCAGTTTCTGAGCACCATATGTTCAAAAGATTATTCTTTCACTATTGAGCAGTCTTGGCATCCTTGTGGACAATCAGCTGACCATAAATATTTATTTCTGAACTCTCAATTTTATTCCACAGATTCATATATCTATCCTTATGATAGTATTAGTGAAGTGAGTGAAGTGACTCAGTCGTGTCCAACTCTTTGCAACCCCATGGACTGTAGCCTGGCCAGGCTCCTCGGTCCATGGGACTTTCCAGGCATGAATACTGGAGTGGGTTGCCATTTCCTTCTCCAGGGGATCTTCCCAACCCAGGGATTGAACNTAGTATTAGTGAAGTGAGTGAAGTGACTCAGTCGTGTCCAACTCTTTGCAACCCCATGGACTGTAGCCTGGCCAGGCTCCTCGGTCCATGGGACTTTCCAGGCATGAATACTGGAGTGGGTTGCCATTTCCTTCTCCAGGGGATCTTCCCAACCCAGGGATCGAACCCGGGTCTCCCACATTGTAGACAGACGCTTTACTGTCTGAGCTACTATCTTAATTATTGAAGCTATGTTTTAGGTTTTGCAGTAAGTATGACTCTTCAAACCTCACTGTTCTTTCTTAAGATTTTTTTTTTCTTTACTATTCTGGGCCTCTTGAATTTCCATATGAGTTTGAAGATCAGCCTGTCAAATCCTGCAAAAAAGCCACCTGAAGTTTTGGTGTGTGTGTGCTTAGTCACTCAGTCATGTCTGACTCTTTGTGTCTCCACGGACTGTAACCCGCCAGGCTCCTCTGTCCATGGGGATTCTCCAGGCAAGAACATTGGAATGAGTTTCCATGCCCTCCTCCAGGGGATCTTCCCAACCCAGGGATCAAACCCAGGTCTCCCACATTGCAGGTGAATTCTTAACTGTCTGAGCCACCAAGGAGGGCCAAGAATACTGGAGTGGGGAGCCTATCCCTTCTCCAAGGGAACTTCCCGACTCAGGAATCAAGCTAGGGTCTCCTGCATTGCAGGCAGATTCTTTACCATCTGAAGTACCTGGGAAGTTTTGGGATTTTCCCAGGCCAAGGATCAAGCCAGTGTCCCCTGCATGGCAAGGTGGACTCTTAACCACTGATCACCAGAGAAGCCTCTTTCAAGAGTTTTTTGTTTGTTTGTTTACCGTGAATGATTTTTTCTGATCCACTGAGATGATCATGTGATTTTGACCTTTTTTCTATTGATACGGTGTGTTGTATTAGTGTTTTGGATGTTAAACTGATCTTATATTTGCTTTTATATTTTTTTCTATACAAACTATAAAATTAGCTTTTGGAGTTTTCCTAAATTCAAGTTAATCTTTAAATTAAGATACCTGAATAAACACCCTTATGGTATTTAGACAACCTATCCAAGAATACGGCATGCCTTTCTATTTCCTCATGTCTTTTCCTGTGTCTTTGTGTTTCAAAGTTTTCTTTATGTGCATCTTGCATAAACATTGTTTGGTTTATCTTAAAGAGTTTTAGCTTTATTATTATTGCAAATGGGACTTTTCTTCAATTATATCCATCCATCTTCAATTATATTCCATCTATGTAGTTTTTACATATGACTGTGACTAAATATCATATGTCATTTTACAATAAGTTGATGGTCTGAATTCCCTTAATATTTGCAGCAGTTTTTCTGCCGATTTCTTTATTGTTTTCCAGAATCATAGTATCTACAATTATTTTATCTCCTGCTTTGCAATGTTTCATATTTATCATTTCTTTCTCATATGTAGTTGCATTGTTTAGTGTCACTAAAACATTATTAAATAATGATAGCAACAGTGATTCCCTCTTAAGCATGATGCTAGTTTTAGAATATACTTTTCTGCTGCTGCTGCTGCTAAGTCGCTTCAGTCGTGTCCGACTCTGTGCGACCTCATAGATGGCAGCCCACCAGGCTCCCCTGTCCCTGGGATTCTCCAGGTAAGAACACTGGAGTGGGTTGCCATTTTCTTCTCCAATGCACAAAAGTGAAAAGTGAAAGTGAAGTCGCTCAGTCAGGTCTGACTCTTAGCAACCCCATGGACTGCAGCCCACCAGGCTCCTCCGCCCATGGGATTTTCCAGGCAAGAGTACTGGAGTGGGGTGCCACTGCCTTCTCCGATATACTTTTCTAATAGTTTTTATATTGAGAGGTAGTAGAAGGATAATGGTTAAGAGCATGAACTCTGGAGTCTGGATGACTAGGTTGAAATCTAATCTATACAACTTATTAAACACATAAATCCAAAGGGCTCAATTTTTCATTTCAAAAATTGTGTTGATAACAATTTATCTGATAAAGTTGTTTTGAGGAGTATATGAATTATATGTATATAAAATATGTGTGTTCAGTTGTGTCTGACTCTTTGTGATCCATGGACTGTAGCCTGCCTCTTTCCTTGGGATTCTCCAGGCAAGAATACTGGAGCACGTTGCCATTTCCCACCCAAGGGTGTCTTCCCAACCCAGGGATTGAACCCACATTTCCTATGTCCCCTGTATTGGCAGGTGAATATTTCACCACTGTGCCACCTGGGAAACCAACTGTAAGTACTCTACTGTGCTTACAATAGGGCCTGGCACATAGTAAGTGATATGTAAGTGTTGATTATGGCATCATTATATCTATATATAGTAGGTTTGTTCTTCTCACTTAAAATTGTTTGTGGAAACAATAACTGCCAGAGAGGGTGTGGAGAGAAGAGAACCCTCCTACACTGTTGGTGGGAATGTAAATTGGTATAACCACTATGGAGAACAGTATGGAGGTTCCTTTAAAAACTAAAACTAGAGCTACCCAATGGGGTGGAGTGATCATATGACCTTGCAGTATCACTCCTGGGCATATATCCAGAGAAAAACATGACCCAAAAGGATACATGCACCCCAGTGCTCACTGCAGCACTATTTACAATACAATTGCTTGCCAAGGAATGCAAGCAATCCAAATGTCTATCAACAAAGGAATGGATAAAGAAAAGGTAGAATATATATACAATGGAATATTACTCAGCCATTAAAAGAATGAAATAATGCCATTTACAGCAACAAGGATGGACCTAGAGAGTATCATGCTGAGTGAAGGAAGGTAGAGAAGGAAAAAATATTGTATGATATCCCTTATATGTGGAATCTAAAAAGAAATGATACAAATGAACTTACTTACAAAAGGAAAAGAGACTCACAGACTTAGAAAACAAACGTGTGGGTGCTGGGGGGAAGGGATAGTTAGGGATTTGGGGATGGTTGTGTACACAGTGCTATGTTTAAAATGGATAACCAACAAGGATTTACTGAAGAGCATATGGAACTCTGTGCAATGGTATGTGCCAGCCTGGATGGCAAGGGTATTCGGGGGAGAATGGATACATGCATATGCCTGGCTGAGTTTCTTTGCTGTTCACCTGAAACTATCACAACACTGTTAACTGGCTAAACCCCAACCTGGCTTCCTTTCCTCCCTTGAAATCTTTGATGTTAGTACTTGGATCTGAAGTTCTATGTCTCTATAGGAGGTTTTCTGAGAGACTATATTCTTGTATTTAAGGGCTTCCCTGGTGGTGCAGAGGTTAAAGCATCTGCCTGCAATGTGGGAGACCTGGGTTCAATCCCTGGGTCAGGAAGATCCCCTGGAGAAGAAATGGCAACCCACTCCAGTATTCTTGCCTGGAGAATCCCATGGGTGGAGGAGCTTGGTGGGCTACAGTCCATGGGTCGCAGAGTCAGACATGACTGAGCGACTTCACTTTCACTTCACTTTTTCAATACAAAACAGAAAGTTTAAAGTGGGAAAAAATTGGGAATTTGGATATGTAACTGGCACAAAGTGTTTAAGAGAAATATACTTGGTTAAACATGTGAATTATTTGGATGTTAATCAAAAAATAAATAAAAATAACTGTCTTAAACTTTATGTAAAATGACTAGAATTATAAGTGAAGTCCGTCTGTGCCCTGAGCCATATCCTTAGCCCTTCCTACAGTTTAGGCCTCTGAGCCAGCACATTGTTCTTTCTAAATGAACCACTGTGCATGAGGCTTTCTCTCATTGGCAAACCCTGTTTGATTCGTTTACCCATGTAAACGTATATCAGAAAATTCTTCAACGTTTCACATATGGTTAGGAAAATTGGACATTGACCCCTTTGCTCATTCTCCTGTCCCCCTCCCATTGCCTATCAAAGAGGTCATCTTATTCAGGGTTCATCTCCACCCTGCACTCCCAGACACACCAACTGACTATTGGGGAATGGTGAAATCCTGAGCAATCTTAACTTTGTTGCAACAGTATCGCATTTATATTCAAGAGTGCCAGTGGTTCTCAAACCTGTACTGAATAAAGTCAAAAGGTGCTGTTTCTTTCAGATTCTTTCATCAGTCTGGTCCTGATCTAATTTGACTTTCACTTCCTACAACTCCACACAAAGCCCTTTTCCTCTTGCCAGAATGGTCTCTCCACTCTCCCCTATAAACCATTATCATTTATGACCTTCTGCCTTAGCTTATCCTGTATTTTCTGCTTTGACGTTCCTTTTCTGTATTCCATACCTGCCAAAGGCCCCTATTTTAGGGTCCCGCGCACGTCCTGCTGTATGCAGGTAGCCCCCACTGCGCACACTTACCTTCCCTGATCTCCTCGAGCTCCTCCTCTCTGGATCATGTTTTTGGTGCTGAAACTCTGAACTACAACATATTGCACTAAACTCAAAAATATGTGCTAGATTTCTCTCTCAAAGAAAGCAGTAAGGTTCTGGAGGACAGGGATTATGACTAACCTTCATCTGTATACAGTGCTCAGTACCTGCCATGCCACAAGGCACACAGAGGCTCTCATCAAATACTGCTGAATCACTGTCAAATGAGCGAATGAATGAACAAGGGTGCACATAAATCATGTACAAGTGAATGAATGAATGTCCCCAAGGTCCCACCACATGGAGGCATGTCAGAGACAAAACCTGAAGGGTCAAAGCCAGCAGGTGCTCAGAGACTGCGGCAGGGCAGATGAAGCTGGAAGACTAGGAGAGTTTGAGTCCACCTCGGCCCCCTGTATCAGGAGAGTGCTGTCTTTGCCCTAGGTACACAGAGCTCACTCTCTTTTATAATGCCGTGCACAAGTTAACTACAAACTGAATATTTCCCCATCCGTATCTGTTTATACTTATATATCCTTTCTGAAGAAAAAGGTCTCTGTCTGGGATCCCCACGTGGCCCTCACACAGCCCTCTGGACTCAATGAACTTTACCTTCATCAACAGTTCTTCCAATAGAGCAAGTAAAATTAAGGGATTCCTTCCTTCAAATAGAAAGATCGATAAAATGATCACATTACCATTATCTCTTACAAATCTTCCCTCTGGTCTAATAATTCCCATTAAGGCCTCATAAGCACAGCAAGAAATATGTGGTCCATTTTCTTTTTAATAGGAAATGACAGCACATGTCTGTGGACTGGCAGAATGCACTCATATCTCACACCAGAGTGATGCCACAACATTCTAAATGAAGTCCATCGAGTGTAATAATGGTGCAGAGAAATCTTAGTATAAAACATGATGTGATCTAATCAACACAGAGGAAAGGAGGAGGAACTTGGCCAGTCTTAGCAAAACCCCGAATAATCTGAACAAGTAATCAAATGAATTTTGAACTCCATGGCTTTCATGAATTCCACATGAAAAATATACTTTGGAAATAATATAAGCTACATCAGATCCTAGAACAATGGGAGAGTTTCATTTATTAAACATACCAAATTCACAGATAGAATTCTGAGTCAAAGCTGAGCAAATGTATATGCTCAAAAGAGAGACCCTGCACAGCTGGATATTATGGTGCTGGGGTAGGGGGGGAATATGGTAGGCCAGGGTAGATGGAGGTCTAATGAGGAAAGAAAAGAGTGAGGACAAGCACAGGGAATTCCTCTCACTTCTCTGAAGGAACAGAATGCCAGGCTTGGGGAAATTAACTTAGGCTGAGCAATATAATATAATGTAAAATGTGTCGGAGAAGGCAATGGCAACCCACTCCAGTGTTCTTGCCTGGAGAATCCCAGGGACGAGGGAGCCTGGTGGGCTGCTGTCTATGGGGACGCACAGAGTCGGACACGACTAACGTGACTTAGCAGCAGCGGCAAAACGTGGTGGAGTGGTAAGTGGTAGCAACGACAGGAGACAACATCATTTGGTGTTTGAATCCTCATGAAGTCACAGGATCAAGGAGAGATGAGACATGAAAGACCAAAAGTGATCCCCACCCCTTTGATGCTGCCATTTGTTATCATGAGGAAAATGAAAGGAAGCTAGGTGACGCACTTGATTTTCTCTGGGCTGAAATATCTTATCTTTACCTCTTTGTCTGAACTGAAATGCAACACATGTTATATGGGGTTGACTAAAAAGTTCACTTAGGTTTTTATGGAAAAACTTGAATGAACTTTGTGGCCAATCCAAAGTCATATTCAGGATATCTCTTTGTCACCAAAATTAATGGTGGGCCAAAGAAGGGATATAAGAAAGAGAAATAATTATTAGGGTTTCTCTAGACGACAGGGTAAGTTAAGAGAGAGTTTTCTAGGAATAATTTCCCTCCCCAAAGTAGAATTTGAAATGGTTGAAGTGTGCCTAGTTGGAAAGTTCAGCACTCATTACTCACAGCTTATGAGTCTTGAAAGCTTAGATTGAGGCAAGCTGGTTTTAATGATCCATAATTTGTCCTAGACTTGGTTCATAAATTATCCATACTTTCTTTTAACGGAGCACATCTGTACTCGTCACAGGGTGTGAACTTCGTTAGACTGTTCCATTCAGTAGAAACCAGGCCATTTCACAAGGCAGCAGGGCACTGATCCTGCATGGAATCTGAGCAGTAATCAGCAGTAACCTCACCCGGTGTGTGTCAAGGCAGCTCCTCTACACAGTCATGAGGTGCTGCATCTGAATGTGTACCTGGGCTCTAGAAGATTCCAATTATGACTAATGAGCAGCTCACACGCTCTTTGTTACAGGATTCACAGAGCAGCAATAGCTACTAGGTTGGAGGGATGAATCAGGCTAACCTATCAACAGGGGTACCAGCAGAGGCTACCAGGCGGTAACAAGAACAAATAGGTAAGTCCTTGCAGCAGCCAGAGAGGAGAGTGAAACTTCTAAAGTACATTAGCACATCCAGTTAGCAGAGGAGATACAACTTATCTCTCTCTCACATAGAGCATTCCCTCCTCCAACAAACAGTAGATGAGCACCATCTCTGACCAAGCACACTAAAATCTATGTGATGCCAAGACAAAAGAGGGAGTACCTCCTCGTAAGATGCACACAGCCCAGTGACGACGTGCATGCTGTACAAAGGTATCTGGCAGATTCCTTCAGAAGCACTGAGGCAAGTCAAGAAACTGAAGTGATGTACAAGGCAGGTGGCCAATGATATAAGTGATAGATAGATGTAACAGGAATATATCACATTAAAAAAAATTAACTCTTGATCATGCCTTGGCAAGAACATAGAAGTGGTGGTGGTGTGGGAGGAGGTGGAGGGTTGCAATGGGTTGGATACTGTCTCCTGAAATTCATGTCCACTTGAAAGCTCATAATGTGATCTTATTTGTAAACAAGGTCTTTGCATATGTAAGTATTCAAGATAAGGTCACATTGGATAAGTTCAGTTGAGTCTCAGTCGTGTCTGACTCTTTGAGACCCCATGACTCACAGCACACCAGGCCTCTCTGTCTATCACCAACTCCCGGAGTTCACTCAAACTCATGTCCATCAAGTCAGTGACGCCATCCAGCCATCTCATCATCTGTCGTCCCCTTCTCCTCCTGCCCCCAGTCCCTCCCAGCATCAGAGTCTTTTCCAATGAGTCAACTCTTCGCATGAGGTGGCCAAAGTACTGGAGTTTAAGCTTTAGCATCAGTCCTTGCAATGAACACCCAGGACTGATCTCCTTTAGGATGGACTGGTTGGATCTCCTTGCAGTCCAAGGGACTCTCAAGAGTCTTCTCCAACACCACAGTTCAAAAGCATCAATTCTTCGGCACTCAGCTTTCTTTATAGTCCAACTCTCACATCCATACATGACCACATGAAAAACCATAGCCTTGACTAGATGGACCTTTGTTGGCAAAGTAATATCTCTGCTTTTGAATATGCTATCTAGGTTGGTCATAACTTTCCTTCCAAGGAGTAAGCATCTTTTAATTTCATGGCTTCAGTCACCATCTGCAGTGATTTTGGAGCCCCCCAAAATAAAGTCTGACACTGTTTCCACTGTTTCCCCATCTATTTCCCATGAACTGATGGGACTGGATACCATGATCTTTGTTTTCTGAATGTTGAATTTTAAGCCAACTTTTTCACTCTCCTCTTTCACTTTCATTAAGAGGCTTCTTAGTGCCTCTTCACTTTCTGCCATAAGGGTGGTGTCATCTGCATATCTGAGGTTATTGATATTTCTCCTGGCAATCTTGATTCTAGCTTGTGCTTCCTCCAGCCCAGTGTTCCTCATGATTACTCTGCATATAAGTTAAATAAGCAGGGTGACAATATGCAGCCTTGATGTACTCCTTTTTCTATTTGGAACCAGTCTGTTGTTCCATGTCCAGTTCTAGCTGTTGCTTCCTGACCTGCATATAGGTTTCTCAAGAGGCAGGTCAGGTGGTCTGGTATTTCCATCTCTTTCAAAATTTTCCACAGTTCATTGTGATCCCCACAGTCAAAGGCTTTGGCATAGGCAATAAATCCAATGATCGATGTCCCTGTAAGCAGGCTGTGTGGAGACAATGAGACACAGGAAGACAGCCACAGGAGGATGGAGGCAGAGATTGGAGCTACGCTGTCAGAAGTCAAGAGACACCAGGAATCACCAGGAGCTAGAAGAGAAGAGGAAGGATTCTGAAGGCCTCTAAAGGGAGCATGACCCTGCTGACACTTTGGCTTCAGATTTCCGGCCCTTGAACCATAAGTGAAAGAGTAGAGTGAAAAAGCTGGCTTAAAACTCAACATTAAAAAACTAAGATCGTGGCATCTGGTCCCATCACTTCATGGCAAATAGATGGGGAAACAATGGAAACAGTGAGAGGCTATTTTCTTGGTCTCCAAAATCACTACAGATGGTGACTGCAGCCATGAAATTAAAAGACACTTGCTCTTTGGAAGAAATGCTGTGACCAACCTAGACAGAGACATTACAATAAAAATACAGAGACATTACTTTGCCAACAAAGGTCCATGTAGTCAAGGCTATGGTTTTTCCAGTAGTCATGTATAGATGTGAGAGTTGGGCCATAAAGAAAGCTGAGCGCCAAAGAATTGAGGTTTTTGAACTGTGGTGTTGGAGAAGACTCTTGAGAGTCCCTTGGACTGCAGGGAGATCAAACCAGTGAATCCTCAAGGAAGTCAGTCCTGAATATTCATTGGAAGGACTGATGCTGAAGCTGAAACTCCAATACTTTGGCCACCTGATGGGAAGAATAGACTCACTGGAAAAGACCCCAATGCTGGGAAAGATTGAAGGCAGGAAGAGAAGAGGGTTGACAGAGGAGGATAAGATGGTTGAATGGCATCACTGACTCAGTGCACATGAGTTTGAGCAAGTTCTGGGAGCTGGTGAAGGACAGGGAAGCCTGGCAGGCTGCAGTCCATGGGGTCACAAAGAGCTGGACACAACTGAGCTACTGAACTCAATAGAACTGAACCATGAGAGAAGAAATTTCTTTTATTTCAAGCCACCCAGTTATGGTAGTTTGTTAGAATAACCTGAGAAAACTAATACAGCGATCATGAAAAGAATCACAGTTCAGTTACTCAGTCGTGTCTGACTCTTTGTGACCCCATGAATCACAGCACGCCAGGCCTCCCTGTCCATCACCAACTCCCAGAGTTCACTCAGACTCGCATCCATCAAGTCAGTGATGCCATCCAGCCATCTCATCCTCTGTCGTCTGCTTCTCCTCCTGCCCCCAGTCCCTCCCAGCATCAAAGTCTTTTCCAATGAGTCAACCCTTCGCATGAGGTGGCTGAAGTACTGGAGTTTCAGCTTTAGCATCATTCCTTCCAAAGAAATCCCAGAGTTACATGCAAACAAACAGTAAGCATCAGTTGAAAGAGTGAATGAGAGGATGTAGAGAAAAGGGAACCCTCCCACACTGTTGAGTAGGAATGTAAATTGGTGCAGCCACTATGCAGAACAGTACAGAGGTTCTTTAGAAAACTAAAAACAGAGTTGCCATATGATCCTGCCCTCCCACTCCTGGTTTGAGCAAGCTCCAGGAGTTGGTGATGGACAGGGAAACCTGGCATGCTGCAGTCCATAGGGTCGTAAAGAGTCGGACACGACCGAGGGACTGAACTCAACTGAACTACTTCGAAAAGACTGTTGCACCCCAGTGTTCACAGCAGCACTATTCACAGTAGCCAGGACACGGAAGTAAACCTACACGTCCATCGATATATACGTGGACAAAGAAAGTGTGCAATATGTACACAACAGAATATTACTCAACCATAAAGAAGAATGAAATAAGGCATTTTCAGCATCATGGCTCGACCTAGAGATTATCATACCGAGTCAGAGAAGGACAAACATCACATGATATTATTTATATGTGGAATCTAAAAAAAATGGTAGAAATGAACTTATTTACAAAACAGAAATAGACTCACAGAGAGAAAACAAACTTATGGTTACCAAAGGGGAAAGGTGGGGAGGGATAAATTAGGAATTTTGGATTAACAGATATACACTACTCCATATAAAATAGATAACCAATAAAGACCTCCTGTATAGCACAGGAACTATATTCAATATTGTATAATAACCTATAATGGAAGAGAATCTGGAAAAGAATATACATAAATTACAACTGAATCACCTTGCTGTACACCTAAAACATTGTAAATCAACTATAGTTCAATGATTTTTTAAAAAATGAATGAATGACAGTAGAGTTATTGCTCAGTGCTATTTGGAGCAAACTGATTGTATTTTTTGGACAAGCCTGGAACTCTTTTTTTTTTTTTTTAACCTCACTATTTAAAATAATGAAATATAGTCTCTCCCATTCCCTGAACCCTCTGTCATATTTCAGGAACAAATTAAGTTGATAATGACACCTCCCTGGGCTGTGAAAATGCACTAAACGTGCAGATATAAAGTATGTGGCTCACAGTGGTTGCCCCATCCCCTAAACTTGAAAGGAAACATCAGGTGGAGAGGAAGAATTTCAGATCCAAAGCTCTGTGTTCAGGAATAATCACTTCCTTTATTTATATTTTAAGTGCTCACTTAGGCTAAGTGACAGAAACTCAGTGTCACTTGGAGAGAGCTTCCAGCCTTCCTTAGGACTGTGACAGGAAATCCTGGGGTGCTGTCATGCCAGGGCATGGGGTTAGGAGCCCACCAGTCCCCAGTTCCCAGCCCACACAATCAGCTGGGCTCCCCCTGCCCCTGTGTGTGGCTCTTTAAGCCCTCCCCACCTCCCCCC
>SJYA01001137.1:988498-1027072 GCA_006410615.1 Neotragus moschatus | reverse complement strand
CCGTCGGCATCCTGATGCAGCCGGTGCCCCACGTGGGCTGCAGGAGACGCCCCACTCTTAGTTCCCAAGGCTGCTGTAATAAATGGCCACAAACTCCGTGGCTTAAAACAAAGGGCAAGTATTACCTTACAGTTCTGGAGGTCAGAAGTCCAAATGGGTCTTATGAGCAAAATCAAGGTGTCCCTTGGTCTGGTTCTTCCTGAAAGCTCTAGGCGAGAGTCTGTTTTTTTGCTTTTGCCAACTTCTGGGGGCCTCAGGCACTTCTCAGCTGGTGGTCTTTACCTCCATTTTCAAAGCTGGCTTGGAGGATCTTCACGACCCATTGCGCTCACATGCCTCCCTCGCCTAAGGTGCCTGTCATTACATTGCACACACCTGGGTGCACCAGGCTCCTTTTCCCCATCTCAAGATCCTTAACTTAATCTTACCTGCAGTGTCCCTTTTTGCCATGTAAAGTAACACATTCACAGATTCTGGGATTAGAAGGCGGACATTTAGGGGCCATTATTCAGNTGCCTCCCTCGCCTAAGGTGCCTGTCATTACATTGCACACACCTGGGTGCACCAGGCTCCTTTTCCCCATCTCAAGATCCTTAACTTAATCTTACCTGCAGTGTCCCTTTTTGCCATGTAAAGTAACACATTCACAGATTCTGGGATTAGAAGGCGGACATTTAGGGGCCATTATTCAGTCTAGTGGGGGCTTCCCAGGCAGCTCAGGGGTAAAGAACCCACCTGCCAACTCCAGAAGCAGGGGTTCAATCTCTGAGTTGGGAAGATCCCCTTCGGAAGGAAATGGCAACCCACTTCAGTATTTTTGCCTGGGAAATGCCATGGACACAGGAGCCTGGTGGTCTACACCTCATGGGGTCGCAAAGAGTTGGACAGGACTGAGCATTCACGCATGCACGCATTCAGCCTAACACAACCCATGCGATCTTTCCCTCCCTGGGGCCTCCAAGGCTCCCCTGGAAAGCAGGCTCAGGCCCCTCTGCTCTGGGACCCACACTCCTCTCTGTTCATGCCCATGTATCCACCTTAACCCGCCCCATCCCTACACCAACCCAGGAGGACCTTTCTTCAAGTTTGAAGGTAAAAAAAGGAAAGCCCCCTTTACCCATTCATTGTGTTCAAACCCAGAATCTCCTGTGCTCCCCTATTTGGGCTTTCAGAGCACACACAGAATGTAATTTATGGTGTGAGTCTGCTTTTTGGCCAGTCACTTCTTTCTCCTGAGATTATGGAGCAGAGCCAACCATTTGATTTAAAGGGGGGAGGTGAAAGGGGGAAATATGAGAAAAGTCTGTAAATTAATTTCTCACAGTATTATTCAGTCACATTTGCGGAACACAGGCTTTTGTGAGGGATAAACACTGAGGCATGTTAAGGAGAGGCCCCAGAGGAAGCCCGCTGGAAGCCTGGCTCCCAAGCCCCACCCTCCCTTTGGTATCTCCTCAGCCTTTCTTCCATGGCAGCCACACCTCACTTGGCTCTCAGAGCTGCCTCTCTTCAAAACATTGGTCCCAGTCTTCACAGAACCTCTGCTTGTGTTCCCCTTAGTACATCTAGAACAGGTGGCACTTCTACAAAGAGCTGCTCTCTATACCAAGACAGGCAAAAAGGCAGTGGTCACGGAAAATACAAAGAGCATAAGCATTATGACTCCCCTGGGCGAGTGTCTGGCCATGAAAATGCCCTTGGCCCAAGAGGCCGCTACAACCACAAAGAAGACGGCATGGTTTCTCCCTTCACTCCCACCTCTACGGCCACCCCATCCTGACCTTTCACTCCAGAGCAGGCTCCACGTTACCCCTGACACAAGGCAGCAAACCAGGCAACTCCTCCTCTCCCTGGTCCAAGTAGAAGCCCATGTTCCCAATTCTGCCATCCACCCTGGCTCCCTCTCTGAGGGGCACCCCAGCCTGAGGGCAGCACCATGCGCTGTGCTTAGTCCCTCAGTTGTGTCCGACTCTTTTGTGACCCCATGGACTGTAGCCCACCAGGCTCCTCTGTCCATGGATTCTCTAGGCAAGAATATTGGAGTGGGTTGCCATGCCCTCCCTCAAGGGATCTTCCCAACCCAGGGATCTAACCCAAATCTCCCCCACTGCAGGTGGATTCTTCACTGAGCCATCAGCTGGGATAGCACCATGGTAACTGACAAACGGATGATCTCAGTCTTCACGTTAGGTTATTGATTCCATCACCTGTGGAGAACTTTGTATCCTATTCCTAGATAAGGATGACCCCTGATCACATTCACACACACACATGAAGATATCTCAAGAATGTGTAACTGTATTTTCCGTACATAATGTCACACTAAGGGATCAGGAAGGTAAATTTTCCAAAGGAGCGTGAGTGGAATTTTAGGGGGAAGAGCATAACTTATTATTTTTAAGTACAGAAGCAACTCAAATTTAAAATGGCCAAAGAATTGGGACTTTCCTGGTGGTCCAGTGGCTAAGATTCTGTGCTTCCAATGCAGGGGGCCAGGGTTCCCACATACCCCAACTAAAGATCCCAAGAGCCATAACTAAGACTGGGCACAGCCAAAGAAATAAGTACTTTTTAAAAAATGGGCAAAGAATTCAACAAACAGATTTGAGGAGGATACGTAAAGGGTCAAGAAGTATGTGAAAAAATGCTCAACATTGTTAGTTATTAGGAAAATGGAAGTAAAAACTGTTGATTCCTTGAGATACCACTGACTAGGATGGCTACAGTTTTTTGTACACACTCACTAGGATGGCTACAATTTTTTTAAAAAACAAACTAAAAAGCATCAGTGAGGATGTAGATAAATTAGAACCTTCATACATTACTGGTGGGAATATAAAATGGTACAGTCACTGTGGAATACAGTTTGACAGTTCCTTAAAAAGTTTAATATAGAATTATCATATGACCCAGCATTTCCACTCCTAGATATATACATGAGAGAATTCAAAACATATGCTCACACAAAAAATCTGTACAAGAATGTTCAAAGCAGCATTATTCATTATGGCCCCCAAATGGAAACAACCCAAATATCCACTAGCAATAGTTAGCATTATATGAACAAATGTGTGAATGTTCTCAGCACTACTCTTAATAAAAAGCAAAAAGTGGGAACAAGTCAAACACTCATTAGTGAGTAAAGAAATTACATTGCAAGGAAAATGTGGACTACTACACACATAAAAAGGTATGAAGTACAATGTGGATGAACCTCAAAAACATGAATGCTAAGTGAATACAGTCAGACACAAAAGGTCACATATTATATGATTTCATTTGTATGAAATATCCAGTGGAGGTAAATCCACAGACACAAACCATATTAGTGTTTCCAGGGGCTGGTGGTTGCCAGCTTAATGGGCACAGAGTTCCCTTTGGGTTGATGAAAATGTCTTGAAACTAGATAGAGGTAATGATCGCACAGTATTGTGGATGGACTAAATGTAACTTAAGCATATGCATTAAAATTGTTAATTTCATGCTACGTGAATTTCATCTCCTTTTTTTCAAAAAACACAGAAGTAGGAGGAATAGGACCAGAGAGTGAGTCCTGATTTTAGTACTTATTAGCCACTTCACTATGGACAATAACAAACTCCCTCTAGTCTCAGTTTTCGGAGCCTTGTTTATCTATATCATAAGGCTGATAATATTTGCACCACTTACTTCATAGGGTTATTATAGAAACAAAATGAGATATTGTTCATTATGTATTTATATTATGTAACAGGGATAAAAATGCTAGTTATAATTGTTATTGAGGTAACAGTCATTAAAATATACACTTGGTAAGAAAACGGAAAGGTTCTTTTCATACTTTTATAAGACCCAAAATTACTGTTAATGTACTAACAAAGTTCTATTTTAAATATTTCATATTTTCCAAGAAAAGAATTAAAATAGATAATTCTTATGTAAATAAGTAGGCAACATCTTAAAATTTTATTTAGGATATCAAGTCTTATCATAGAATTGATCCAAGGGGAGGAAGATAAATTATATCTCACAATTTCTTTATGGACAAGTGAGAAATGTGAGTGGTTTAAATGCCCAACAGGCACAAATGACACATCATTACTTGTGGTTTATCAGATGTCCGTGGAGCAGATTTTCACAATATTTTCAACAGAGTAATGATTAAAAAATATGGGATAGAGGAGTTAAAACATCTTTAGATTAAGGAAATATAAACAGGACTTAGACGGTTGCAATGGCTTAATGTTTAATTGCCCTGTTAGTAAAAAATAGCCTCTCCCAAATTTCAGTCTGGCTTCAGTCTAGTTCAGAGCAGGATAATGGGAAATTTGATGTAACAATATGAAAATAACATAAAAATCATCCACATACTAAAGGAGTTAGGAAATACTACCCAAAGATCAAAAGGTCTCTTTCTTCTCTCTCTCTTTCTCTCATCCTATAAGCAGTCCCATAGGAATTAGATAACACTTTGGTAATAAACAAGGGTGGTCTGATGAAATCATTAGGATTTTTATAATACATTTATGAGGTTAGTAAACAGTCTCCCTTCTCTGATTTTATATCTCTACACTATCTCTCCAAAGCATGCTAGCTGATAATTTCTTGAAACATTTTAAAGGGTAAAATAGAAGAGAGGTGAGTATTTATAGGGTTTCTCAATCTGCACTATATCTCTACTTTACTTTAGAATGCCATAGTCATCTCATGCCAGTGTTAGATTCTGACCATCTAGTAATAAAAGCCTGTGGTAAAATTATTCATTATCCACTATTTAGTAATTTGCAATAAAATCCTGTCACATGAACTAGACATTTGTGGTTGCTATGAGTTTCAAGAAAAATTACAATAGCTCAGTCTAGTCAGCAGTGTTCTTACTGTGGCATAACTGGTTTAGTTTTATTGCTAAACACACTTAAAGTGCCCAGCAACAAACAAGTCAGTCCCCCAAATTCTGTAAGCTCATCATAAATTTTTGAGTTGAGGGCTAGATCCAAAACACATGCTTCTGAATAACCTGGGGTCCATAGTAGTTGCAAGTAACCAAGGACACTTCATAAACTCCATACTCTGAGTTTTTATACTGTTATATGTAGAAATAGTTCATTTTCTCATTTGAATTAATTTGAGACATGTATGTACTGAGAAAGATTGCTGACTAACCAGAGTCAATGAGTCGATACCCAAAAAGCTTAACATTGTCATTATTATTATAAGTAAATGTAGCAATCCTTAGTCTTTTTGAACTATTACAAATAATTTGCAGACCCTTATTAATTACTTTCAAGGAACTCAACACTACACATCAGTAATGTGATCAGTGCACAGAAGAGATTTAACATTATTGTGTACTTATGAGGTCCTAGGTTATATATATATGTGTGTATATATGCATATATAGTTGTATATATACACACACACTCATATATACATATAATTTAACTCTCACTAACATCTTGTGAAGGTGTTATTATCACCTCCTTTATAGAGATTAAGACAGAAGTTCAGAGAGTTTGATAAATTGTCTGAAGTTTCACAGTTAATAGGTCAAACTGAGGCTCAAACCCAGGGTCTTTTGACTCCAAGGGCAAGACTTACAGCCCCAAGTTAACGTGTTAACTAAGGAACTAGCATCCTGACATCAAACAAACATCATAGGTGGTGAGAGTTGAAAACCAGAACCAAGCTTGCTCCTCTAACAGATATTTCCAAGCATCTGCAACGTGCCTCTTGAGGGGTGAAGGAAACGCATGGTGCCTGCCTCCACAGGCCTTACCCTGAAGATGTGAGCTGGGACACCAAGCCAGGGTGACTCAAAACACCTCGAAAGAACTATGGAAGTGGCAGTGGTAACATGTCACAGGAGAAGAGCCTTCTGGCTTCCAAAAAGACTCTCAGGATGATGGAGAGAAGGGGAAAATAAATCTTACAACTGTGTCAAACATAACAAATTTAACACGAGACTTTCCATTGATTCAACAGGCATAGATAGGCCCCCGACAGCGCAGGGCACCACGCTGAGCCCTCCCTTCCACCAGTTTTCCAATGTTTCATGCTTCTTCTATTTCAGGCACACAGGCATCTCCAGAGAGAAAGCTGGACTTCCGGTGAAAGATCACAAGTATTTACTAAAGATCGCATTGGTTATTCTACAAGTGGCATGGAGATAAGAGCCTTGTCCATGTGGGGAGCCTGTTTAGACTTGAGGACATAGGGTGGGGTGTTCCAGACCAGATTACATGCAGGCAACAACCACAGAATTGAAGCATTCACACCCTGTCTCCCTCCAATGCATCTAACTGTGGAAACTCAATCAGGTCCAGAAATGAATCAATTTCCTTTGCCTGTGTCCTTAAATTTGATGAATAGGGCCTTTGCTTAGAGCTACTGAAGCCGCTATTCATCTCAGTTAGTTGCTAAATAAAACGTTGTTCTTGGATGTAATTCTGGTGAATATGACTTTGGAGATTTTTCGTTTAACTATGTAAGTCCAAATTATTCCCCAAGTGATTCTACATTTGAGCTATATTTATTCCAAATGCTCCATATTTTTTTTCCATGTCAGAGACTAGGAATCTCGGAAGACCAGCTTTCTTGTTGCTGGTGAACAGGATAAACTCGAGTCTAAGTGTGTATTTTGGTGACAAACAGCTAAATCCTTTTTGTCATGCTTATTAAGAATTACTTTTCTATTCAATGAAATCTGATAATCTGGAAAAAGTTTTAGATCTTTACACATACAAAATTAAAAGTAATGAAGAAATACAGAGTTTAAATAAACAAATAAGTTTGTGTCTGATGAGAGAGTCAGCAATTTTGACTTGAAGCAGAGGGTCTAGTTGAACTTTTTTTCATATAATAGTTTGGAAGCCTGCAGTCTTCCATGGATAAGACCTTACACATGATCATGAAACTAGTAGGGGTAGAAGCAAGTGGACTGTGAGTCCTTTTTTCCTTTCCTTTCTAGTAAAATTTAACTTTTATCCAAATGAGTTTGGCTCATAGCATGCTGCTGCTGCTGCTAAGTTGCTTCAGTCGTGTCTGACTCGGTGCGATCCCAGAGACAGCAGCCCACGAGGCTCCCCCATCCCTGGGATTCTCCAAGCAAGAACACTGGAGTGGGTTGCCATTTCCTTCTCCAATGCATGAAAGTGAAAAGTGAAAGGGAAGTCTCTCAGTTGTGTCTGACTCTTAGCGACCCCATGGACTGCAGCCTACCAGGCTCCTCCGTCCATGGGATTTTCCAAGCAAGAGTACCAGAGTGGGTTGCCTTTGCCTTAGAGAGTCAAAAAGTAACACACAAAAAGTCTCACACACACACACACAAATCACTAGTCCCTTGACCCACTCCTCACCACAGCCCTAGTGTCCGTCTTCAGGGAGCTCCACTCTGAGCTACTGCTTCCAGTGTTTATACATCATCATTTTCTGCATCATAGACTTTTATCCCTAATCTTTTATTATAAGAAATGTCAGATAAGTATATATGCGTGTGTGTGTATATATAAAAATACATACACTTTGGGCTTTCCAGGTGGCCCTGTGGTCATCAATCCACCGGCCAATGCTGGAGACATGGGTTTGATCCCTGCGTCAAGAAGATCCCCTGGAGAAGGAAATGGCAACCCATCCAATGTTCTTGCCTGGGAAACCCCAGGGACAGAGGAGCCTGGCGAGCTACAGTCATGGGTCACAAAAGAGCTGGACACGACTCAGTGACTCAACAGCAATATACATACACTTCAGATAAATTCTTAAAAAGTAAGTTGCAAGTATCATGATACTTCACTCCTAAATACTATGTAGCAAATACTAAATATAAAATTATGCTATCTTTGCTTCCCCTGTTTTTAGACATCATCACCTGACTTTCTGTTATGTTTATTAAGGGTTCAGTTTTCACCACCATCCATCTGCTTCACAGCCTCCCATCCATCCTGTATCATTATAGTATAATTTTTGTTTAAATATATTCAATGTTGTATAATCTTTATTTTTTCCTGACATTAATAACTGCCTTTGCTTTTCATTTGCTTAATTGGTTTGCTTAGTTTCTTATTCATTCCTTCGACATCTCCCAAAAGCCTTTTAAAACATTTTTCTCACAGATTTGTATCTACATTTATCTATCTGGAGATGTGGGTTTTGTCTTTAGACCTCCCGCATGGAGCTCTCCACTCTCCCTTTGCCGTCATCCTTGGCCAGCCTTAGCCTGTCTCCAAGTCTAGATTTCAGGTCTCCTGGTCTCCCTTGGTGTACTCCCTCGTCCTGGTGGGATGGAGCCTCTAACAAGTTCACAAGACAGCAGCACAAGGGACCCTGTCTACTTCTTGAGTCACACTGCTCCAGTCAGGAGCTCCTCCTCACCTGGTGTGCAGATATCCCCCTGTTTCTGTTTATCCTGAGGATTTGCGTCACCAGATCCTATGATCCAGCTCTGAGCACTGTGTACCAAGTCTTCCTCTTTCTTTCTTGGCTCACTCACTGCCTTGCTTGGGTGAAACAGGGTCTCCAGGAGCTTCCTGACAAACAGTGCATGGGAGATAAAATTCTTCAGAACTTTCATGTCTGAAAATGTCTTTATTCTATACTTGGTTGATATTTTGGCTGACAATGCATTCTGGGCTAGAAATAACTCTGCTGCAGAATTTTGAGTCCTTCTTCCACTGTCTTTTAGCTTCCAGTGATGCAGGTGAGAAGTCAGAAATAATCCTGATCCCTGGTTCCTTGGATGCACCTTGTTTTTCCTTTTTTGAAACTTATAGAATCTTCCTATTTTGAAATTTTAGTGTGGTATCCTTTGATATGGATCACTGTGATCAGTGATGCTGGATATCAAGTAGGCCCATTCAGTCAAAATTCATGTTCTTTGATTCTAGGAAAATTTTCTGAAACTATTTTTGGGTGCTTCCTTCCCCTTGTCTTTTTTCTGTATTTTTCAGAACATTTATTCAACTTTACCAACATTTCTAATTCCAAGACTAATATCAATTCTGCTATTATGTTTTTAATTTCTAAAAATTGTGCTTCTTTGAAAGTGCTTGGGTTTTTAGTCTTTGTTCCATTTGTTTGCTTTTGTCTAACAGCATTTGTTTTCAAAATGTGGTGTCTTCTTTTAACTCTTTGAGGATATTAATGATCTTTCAGTATTTTGTTCATTGTTTTCTTTTCTGTGCATTGCTTCTGATTTCCCCAAGCTGCATTTTAACCTGTTGGATCATTTTAACTTCTATCTTCAAAGTTCATAACCTCCTGCAGATATCTGGCAATCCTTGACGGTGTACTTATGTCTAATATGAGGAGACAGAAAGCTTATTGGAAGTCTTAAAGGTTTGGTTTAGGCTTATCCATACTGCTCTTGTAAAATGATCTGGCTAGGTTGTTTGTTGGGGAACTTTTGATGTTAGTAGGTTTAGGTCTTTCCTCTGCTGGTGGTGGTTTAGTCACTAAGTCGTGTCTGACTCTTGTGATCTCATGGACTGTAGCCTGCCAGGCTCCTCTGTCCATGGGGATTCTCCAGGCAAGAACACTGGAGTGGGTTGCCATTTCCTTCTCCAGGGGATCTTCCTGACCCAGAAATTGAGCCCAGGTCTCCTGCATTGCAGGCAGATTCTTTATTGACTGAGCTACAAGGGAAGCCCCCAGGTCTTTGCTTTAGGGCTGATCAGTTTCCAGCTGGAATACTTTTCTCTCTCTCCTGTCTAGAAGGTCAACAGCTGACTTCTTGTACTGAGAGTTAAATGGGAAAAATGTTGAAAGGAATCATCACCCAGAGCGCAAATGCTTAATTTCCCTGTTTTGACACAGTAGCCTTATCAGCTCCGAGAGATGATGAAGGACAGGGAAGCCTGGTGTGCTGCAGTCCATGGGGTCTCAAAGAGTTGGACATGACTGAGCAACTGAACAACAGTAAATCTCATCCTTAGCATTGTCTGGCCCTTCCACCCCTAGATCAGACAGCCTCAGTTTCCCTTCTGCAGGGAAGAAACCTCCCGTGCTCTGCAGGGCTGGACAAGGGGCTGGTTCCCAGGATGAAGAGGCAGCAAGGCATGAAATCTACCCACCTCCACAACAGTTCCCACCAGACCTCCTCACCCTGCTCCTCACTTCAAACCTCCTCTTCCAGAAGCCCCTGCATTGCCTTCTGAGGATCGACTATGCAAGGAAATCAAGTTGGTTCCCAGCTTTCTCTAGTCCGGGCTTAGAATTTGGCTTCCTGCATTTTTAAAGATGCTTCCTGTCTATCTGCTTTCTGATTTGCAAAATTATTGCCCTCCTCTCCTATTGTACCTGGCCCTGCTGAGTTTACTTTTTATTTTAAATCATGTTACTGTAGTTTTCACAGGTTATCAGGCGGGAGTAAAATCAGACCAATGTGTTCAGTCTGTTAGATCATCTGGGAAGCTCTACAGCGTTCTTTTCTACTCTGTAGAAATATTTGTGTAAACTGTGTAAAGTATTTAATTCAAGGTTACATAGTAAAGATCACTATGATACTTATTATATAAATAACCACTTTAATTAGCGAAAGTAGCCATGTCAGATAAAACCATGAGATAATGACCAGAGGTACTGAGTTTTAAAGGGAAGAAATGTTTGGAAAAGGAGGAGAGAAAAGAAAAAAAATTAATTTATTGTGTATGATGTTATATGTTTCAACTTCCAACAGAGAAAATAGAAATGACTAGGTGGAAATAAAAGGATAAATGTAGACTCAGTTCAGTTCAGTCGCTCAGTCGTGTCTGACTCTTTGCGACCCCATGAATCACAGCACACCAGGCCTCCCTGTCCATCATCAACTCCCGGAGTTCACTCAAACTCATGTCCA
This sequence comes from Neotragus moschatus, assembly GCA_006410615.1. Lineage (NCBI taxonomy): Eukaryota > Metazoa > Chordata > Mammalia > Artiodactyla > Bovidae > Neotragus > Neotragus moschatus. Next base: position 1,016,265 of record SJYA01001137.1, on the reverse strand, counting down.
TCAAGTCAGTGATGCCATCCAGCCATCTCATTCTCTGTCGTCCCCTTCTCCTCCTGCCCCCAATCTCTCCCAGCATCAGGGTTAAATCTCCCTAAAATGGCAACCAAACAATTAAGGGGAGAGACAGTTCCAAGAAAAAACCCTGATATCAATATATGTAGTAATAAAAGTTGAAAATAATCTATGACATTTTACTGTTTGATATAAATGAACTCTGATCAGTCCCCTTATATACTTTGTAAACCAACTAAAGTCATTATTATAATATTTCAGATGCAAATTAACCTATAGATTCCTGTAGGACACCTGAAATCTACTATAATCTACAGGTATGCAGTTAACATACATGGCTCCTAGTGTGGAAAACTGAAAGATAATCCCTCAAAGTGACAACTTTTTCAGTGCCTATTCATGAAAGGAGTAGGAATTAAAATGTGAGAAGTGCCACATAACTGTCATGTATACCACACTGCATGTCCTCTTAGGTTTCCCTCCTCTAAGTTTCACAAACAGACCTGCCGAGGAGTCAGTGTCAGATACCTGGGCCACCGGAATTTGCAGATCTGCTATCTGCTATCTGCTAAGTTGCTTCAGTCATGTCCGACTCTGTGCGACCCCATAGACAGCAGCCCACCAGGCTCCCCCGTCCCTGGGATTCTCCAGGCAAGAACACTGGAGTGGGTTGCCATTTCCTTCTCCAATGCATGAAAGTGAAAAGTGAAAGGGAAGTCGCTCAGTCGTGTCCGACCCTTAGCGACCCCATGGACTGCGGCCCACTAGGCTCCTCCATCCATGGGATTTTCCAGGCAAGAGTACTGGAGTGGGCTGCCAATTTGCAGATAGCATCACAGAATTAGCTAGAAGAATCTGGGCAAGAGGAGAGAGTTTATGAAAAAATCTTCAGTCACATAGATTATTTTTTTTTAAAGCATATTCACTGCATTGTTATGGACAAAGAGTATAAAGGGGAAGCCCCAAGTTTAGGGTATTCTCCAAGTTTGGATATTCTCCATTTAAGAGGTAGATGCAGCTGATAGCAGGCATGATGGAAAGACATCCCTCACTGATGGTCAAATGCCTGGGCTTCAGACAAACTATGTTTTTCTGCAGTACCCTTCCTCACCTCATAAGGTTTTTTCCCTTTCAAAAACCCCACCCCCACCTGTCAATCAGAGAACACCTGCTGCTGGATAAATTCCTCCGCACAGGGTTTACCTCATCAGAAGCAATAATGTAACTCTGGTTTGCTTTCATTTCTTCCCATTGGCTTCACTTTATCTTACTTATAAAGTAACACTTGGAATGGAAATATTTTTAAATGATATATTGGCTGACTGAAACAAATTACCTCTGATTCATTTTATAACTTAAATCCAAATGTATTCATGATCTGACATTAGCTTACTCACAGTGAAAGTTACTTTATTCTTAAAATGAGTGATCCGAAGAATAATCTCTGCAATGTTTCTCTGGTATTTGGGTAGGAGATATCATTTCCTCATGCCACAAGGAGAAATGTTACTGACTATATTTAAGAGATGGCCTATATATTGTGCCACTGAAGTGAGAATAGGCAAGCCTGTGGTGAGTGAGTGAAAGCTGCTCAGCAACCCCATGTACTGTAGCCCGACAGGGTCCTCTGTCCTTGGGATTCTCCAGGCAAGAACTGTGTGGTAGGAGGCTACTAAGTCACCTGAGAGAACTATATTTAATATCTTGTAACAATCTATAAAGGAAAAGAATCTGAAAAAGAATATATATACATATATCTGAATTACTTTGCTGTACACCTGAAAGAAACTGTAAATTAACTATAGTTCAATTTTAAAAGTAGTCAAAGTAAAGAAAGAAGAAAAAGAAAGTAAACAGCTTTCCTTACCCAGGGAGCCTGTCTCTCTGCCTGAGGAACAATAGAAAAGTAAATTGCAGATAAATTACAAGGAATTCCCTTAAGCAAATGAGCTTTTATTATCACAGTTACAGGTTAAAAGTTTTGATGAGTTTTATCAGTTATCTATTACTACATAACAAAATCACCCCCCAAAACTTAGTGTCTTCCAGAAACAACTTCTTATCTCTCACACATCTGTAAGTTGCTCGGGCAGTTTCTCTGCTGGCCTGGTTTTTGTTCACCCACACAGCTAGCTGGGTGGCTGGGTGGCTGAGTGGGCAGTCTAAGTCGGCCTCCCTCATGTGTTTGGCAGTTGGTGAGGGCTGCGGTTGCCTGATTCTGCTCCACTTGAGCTGACTGGAGTGGTTCTCTATAGAAGCATCACGGTTATCATATAATCTCACACTGTATGCTTCAGACAACTGCAGAGTCTCCTGTGGGTTAGACCCACTGCCTCTGGCCGACAGAGAGCCCTCTCTCTCGGTGCTTCACTGCAAGACCACGAAAGACCAAGGCTTACAAACTCAAACCACCTCACTTTCACCACATTCTGTGGGGCAGACAGAGCCAGTGCAAATTCAGCGGAGAGGAGAAATGAATACCGCCTCTGGACGAAATGAGCCCCAAAGTCACATTTAAAAAAGGGAGTGCCTCCACGCATAAACAAAATGAAAATGCAACCCACAGATTAGGAGAAAGTACTTGTAAATGATGTGATCAACAAGGGTTTAATTTCCAAAATTTACAAGCCGCTCATGAGGCTTAATATCATCAAAACAAACAACCCAACCAAGAAATGGGCAGAAGACCTAAACAGACATTGCTCCAAGGAAGACCAGATGGCCAAGAGGCACGTGAAAAGACGTTCAACATCACTAATTATTAGAGAAATATAAATCAAAACTACAATGAGATATCACCTCATACTGATCAGAATGGTTAACATAAAAAGAAAAATCTACAGACAATAAACACTGGAGAGGGAGTGGAGAGAAGAGAACCTTCCTACACGGTTGATGGGAATGTAAACTGGTACAGCCACCATGGAGAACAGTCTAGTGTTCCCTCAAAAAATTAAAAGCAGATCTACCATAAGACCTTGCAATCCTACCCCTGGGCATACATCTGGAGAAAAACAGTCTGAAAAAGAGAGTGCCTCCTGGGAAGTGGGGGAAGGGGAGGGAAGGCGGACAGGATTTATCGTCATTAAATGATCCATCACGCATCAATAAATGTAGAGCTGGCACAACTGAGGATTCAGTGATGACACAGAAATTCCAAGCTCAGTACTCATCTTAACAAGGCAGACACAATCATCATTGTGATTAATAATTTCCCGGTTTTTTTTTAATTCATAAAAACTGCAAAACTATTTTCCTATAACTGTCATTGAAGGTAAGAATTTTCAGTAACCACTTTATGATGGAACTAGTAACAGCCTAATTATTTTGAATTTTAGCTGAAAAGTCATCCACTCATAACAGAAATATTACCTTCAGAAACCCCTCCAAGCCACAAGGATCTAGAATTTCAGGACCTACGCTGAGCCGTAAAGGACTCTACTGACTCCTGTTACTGAAAACGTCATAGTTTTCAAGTGTCTCTGGCACGTTCCTTCATTCAGTGTAAATCTCAGGGGCTTTCAGATCATTGAGATCAGTTTATGATAGGTCCTTGGTAGAAAAAGAGCTAAAAAATCCCCTCTCCTCCCCTATTTAAAATCTTTCATCTGGCCTATGCTTGAGAACAGACCAAGTGTGGCTGTCCCTGCAGGGAAGTCCTCTGCTGGAAGCCCCAGGGGGCTTTCCCCTCCAGGCTGCTGGTGACCCTGCACAGAGTTCTTTTCCTTCCCCAGACATCACCATTCTTGGTCAGGCTGGGAGGCACTGGATGGAAGCTGGGTCTGGTTGGTGGTGGCAGCACCTAAGAGGAGGCACTCAGGTGTGCAAGAAGCTGGTATCACCCCAAGAACAGGTGGGCTCAGAGGACTCACCCGAGAAATGGGTGACTCTCCACATCTGGGTCTGCCTGGACCGGGGATTCTTTTCCCTTCTTTCTACATCCATTTCAAATTCCATTTTCACTTGCTACTTTTGAAAAATGACTGAAACTACCATACAACCCAGCAATCCCACTCATGGGCACATACCCTGAGAAAACCATAATTGAGAAAGACATGTGTACCCCAATGTTCACTGCAGCACTATTTATAAAATCCAGGACATGGAAGCAACGTAGATGTCCCTCAACAGATGAATGGATAAAGAAGTTGTGGTGCATTTATGCAATGGAATATTACTCAGCCATAAAAAAGAATAAATTTGAGTCAGTTCTAGTGAGGTAGATGAACCTAGAGCCTGCTATACAGAGTGAAGTAAGTCAGACAAACAAACATCATTATTAATGCACATATATGGAATCTAGAAAAATGGTACAGTGAACCTATTTGCAGGGCAGGAATAGAGACAGAGACATAGCGAACAGACTTGTGAAGGGTAAGGAGAGGGTGGGATGAATGGAGGGAATGGCACTGAGACACATATCCTACCATATGGAAAACAGATGGCCAGCGGGGGTCTGCGGTTTGACACGGAGAGCTGGACCTGGTGCTCTGTGACAACCTGGAGGGATGGGATGGGGTAGGGACCTATGCATACTTTTGGCTGATTCACATTGTTGTATGGCAGAAACCAACACAGCACTGTAAAAGCAACCATCCTCCAATTAAAAATAATAAAAAAAAGAAAATGACTGCAGTGGTTGCAAGATCTGAAAATCTTTTTCTTTTGAACAATGTCTTTGTTGTGGCAGGAGAGAATACTTAGCACTTTTTCATTTCTGTAAACCATCTCTCGTCTTCCAAAAACATTTTAAAGTCATGACTTACACATCATCATAAAAGCCATCTCAGGACTTCTCTGGTGGTCCAACGGTAAAGAACCCACCTGTCAATTCACCACAATGGGAAACCTGCACGCTGCAACTAGAGAAAGCCCAGATGCAGCAACAAAGACCTACTGCAGGCTAAATAAATAAATAAATATTAAAAAGACATCCCAGAGAGTATTATATTAATCAAATTCAATGAAAAATAAAATAAAAAGTCAGATGAGCAAAATAATCAAAAGGCTAAGGAAAAACAACAAAGCACTGAAGGTACGTCTTTCGAGAGAAGACTCTGATTATTTTTTTCTCTTTTCCTTAATCCTAACATTTTTATTGTAAAAATAAATTCACACATACTGGAACTTTAACACATATTTAAGGAGCTATTAAGAGTATTGTTTTCACTCCTAAAATAATACATTAGCTTATTTGTATAGATTGATGTGAACACAGTGGCTTGCCATTTATTTTATATTTGACTCTAATTTTATGGCCATGAATTAGCCCTACGACAGCAAATACAGGCTAGATTTACAGGGTTGCTGTCTTTCCTTCCCAAGGAAAGTGTATTAAACTGCCACTCCGTGCCTGGGCCCTCTCAATCTGAAAGGACAGTAAGTAGCTTTTAGACCTACCTTCAAATAGAAAGAAGGAAACAAATAAACAGAACAAGAAGAGAAGGAATGTGGACTGCAACAATTTCAAATATGTACTATCAGCTTTCTTTCTTGAGCACTGCTCTTGACCAGAAATCCTAGGAGCGACTGGCTTATCAGTTGATGGGGAAAGATATTCAAGGAGAAATCCACACAGACACTGTGAGCCAGCAGTCAGCACTGAATGCACAAAATGATAAGAATGCCAGTGTTTAAAAGAGCTGGGACTTTTTGAAACAGAGTAGTACATGGACTTTGTCAGTCTGATGTTTTAACGAGGAGACAAATGCCACCATTTTACTTTGCCAACTTTTTTTTTGGTGGGGGAGATGATGTTTGCTTCTGAAGATGCTAATAATATCTCTAGTTGCAGCCAAGAAAAAGTTGCCCTCTAGACTACTGTTGTTACCAGCACTCGGGCTCCGAATGGGCACTTTTGTGAAACAGTAGTGCTAGAAGTCTTTTGAAGTCACTTGAAAATACTAATAATTTAAGCTTTCCCAAATTTCCAATTTTTAAAGAAAAATTATTAGGGCAATTTCTATTACCAAGAATTCACATGACAGAGAAATATTTAAACAGAGATTTCTCTCTTCTGCAACAGTTAGGTTTCCTTAAATACAGGGAGATACCGGTAAATCAATAAATGAGAGTCAATTTGTAGATTTTACCTTATAAATTAAGCATAGTAGATGGTATGTTTCAGTCCCACGAAACATGTTTTGAAGTAGATAAATCTGCTTGCAGTAACTTCATAAATGTCCCTCTGACTTTGGATTTATTTCAACTGTCTCTGGTGAGGGTACTTCACATGCTTATAAATCTCGTTCGTTTCTTTTTGCACTTTAGTGCTTCATGTTAATGGGCTCCATAACTGGTACATAAAACACATCTATCTGCTAAGGTTTAGGATCAAACATTTGTACCAAGATTGTTTAAAAGTTGGCAGCCGAGGTGAATAGTAAATAATAGTGAATAGGAGCAAACATAAATATATAGATCAATTAAATGATTGATTTTTTTCCAAAGAATTTTTTGGAAAGGTTGCCTGAACCTATCAAGGTAGACACATTCAGCACTCAGATCAATGCAGCGTGCAGCAAGAATCATCAGGGTTTCATAGCATTCAATTTTAGTTCTCTCAAATAAATAGATTTCCCCTAATTTCTGGAATATAATCAGTGTTTAATCAATCTCCTTTTTCACTCTAAGTTGCAAGAACCATAGTCACTTGCTCTCTACTTCTCACCCCTTCCCAATCATCATACTCAAACCCAACTTATGCTTCTTGTTGTTCAGTTGTTCAGTCATGTCCAACTCTATGCAACCCCATGGATTGCAGTATGCCAGGCTTTCCTGTTCTTCACCATCTCCTGGAGCTTGTTCAAACTCATGTCCATTGAGCTGGTGATGCAATCCAACCATTTTGTCCTCTGTCATCCCCTTATCCTCCTGCCATCAGCCTTTCCCAGCATCAGGGGTTTTTTCCAATGAGTCAAGTTCTTCACATCAGGTAGCCAAAGTATTGGACCTTCAGCTTCAGCATCAGTCCTTCCAATGAATATTCAGGACTGATTTCCTTTAGGATGGACTGATTGGATCTCCTTGCTGTCCAAGGGACTCTCAAGAGTCTTCTCCAACACTACAGTTTAAAAGCATCAATTCTTCGGTGCTCAGCTTTCCTTATGGTCCAACTCTCACATCCATACATGACTACTGGAAAAACCATACCTTTGACTACACGGACCTTTGTTGACAAAGTAATGTCTCTGCTTTTTAATATGCTGTCTTGGTTGGTCATAGCTTTTCTTCCAAGGAGCAAGCGTCTTTTAATTTCAGGGCTGCAGTCACCACCTGCAGTGATTTTGGAGCACAAGAAAATAAAGTCTCTCGCTGTTTTCATTGTTTCCCCATCTATTTGTCATGAAGTGATGGGATTGGATGTCATGATTTTCATTTTTTGAAAGTTGAGTTTTAAGCCAGATTTTTCCCTCTTCTGTTTCACTTTCATCAAGAGGCTCTTTAGTTCCCCTTCACTTTCTACCATAAGCATGGTGTCATCTGCATATCTGAAGTTATTGACATTTCTCCCTGCAATCTTGATTCCAGCTTATGCTTCATCCAGCCCAGCATGTCTCATGATATACTCTGCATGTGAGTTAAATAAGCAGGGTGACAATATACAGCCTTGACGTACTCCTTTCCCAGTTTGGAACCAGTCTTTTGTTCCATGTCCAGTTCTGTTACTTCTTGACCTGCATGCAGGTTTCTCAGGAAACAGGTAAGGTGGTCTGGCATTCTCATCTCTTGAAGAATTACCCACAGTCTGTTCTATGTTCCCTAAATTAACCATTTGTGGCCACTGACTTAAAGTTAGATAATTGTGTAATTTCACACTTGAAATTCAAAGAAACAAGCATATTAAAGTTTCAGATGAACTTCAGTTCCTCAGTTTTACATGTTTCTAATAATCCTTTGCTCATAGGGTCTTGCACACAGTAGGAACTCAGTGAAGGTGAGATTGCCCCATTGTCATTTTTAATGGGCTTGATCGCCACCTGATACTCTCAGAGCCATTGACTGGCATGAAAGAAAAATCACTTTATATAGTTTAAACCCATTTCATATACACATTCTACCTCTGAAGCTCCTTGAGGGTAGGAACCAAGGATCTTCAAACCTTCGTTTTTTTACCCCAGTGCCTCGCGTAGGTAAATGCCAACAGAAGTCAATGCTCCCGCTTCTCTTCTGGCCTGCGGAGGAGTTCTGGGAAGGTGAGAAGGAAGGCAAGATGACCTTCTAATTTCTTGAAGACTGTCACTGAAGTTTGGCATGGGTGGTCCGTGAAGGGAGAACATTTGAGTAAATAATTAGCTCCAGACAAAAATGTGCTATGCACATTAAAGATGTGTAAGAAACATCTAAGTTTCTTACACAGTAAGAAACAATAAGAGAAGTCTCAGTGACTTCCCTCCAGTACTGAGTCCTAGCCAGACCCTAGCACCTCTTAGTGACCTAAGGTGACTTCACCCTCATCTCAACAATTGAAAGGAATTTTCCAGGCAAAAACTCACCATTCAAATGCAAGAATTAACAGAAGCCTTCAGCACTTATTTTCTAAGCATGAATTTAATTTAGCAAAGCTTCTTTGTAGTTTGAAGGAAGGTAACATTTGACTCAACTAAGGTGTCATTTATAAATGAGGAAAAAAAGTAACACAATGGCAAAGAAATAAAGTGTTTTGAATGACACTGAGAGGTGGCTTTGAGAGCCATACTTATGTTAAAAGCAGCAGAAATGTAAAACTCGCTTATGGTATACCAGGAAAAAACCTAAATATGATAAAACTGTACTCTCTGGTACTCATAAATCATTAGTAAATGAAACACAACACTCTTTATGATGAATCAAAACTACAACAAAAGAGGCGAGCTATAAATACAAACCTCCAGTTTATTTTGATACTACAAAAGGTAACTGCCGACACACTAGCGAATTCTTTCCACATTTCTTTTTTTTTGGGGGGGAAAACAATATATATATTTTTTTCTTTTGTTTGGCTTTGTCGTTATATGTAATGTCATTTAAACCCAGTTCCACATTTCATAAATGCAATACATTTGCGTAGATGCGATATACACTGCACACATTTTATATCAATCTTACCTTTTATCTGTTATTTAAATTATACAATTTACACCACTATTGTATCACAAAAAATGTTTTAGGAACATGTGAAAGAGACCATGAAGGAATGCACACACATGAAAGTAACTGCTTTAGGCAGTGGCACAGCTTATAAGTGAATTTTGAATGACTGCAACTTTTCTAAAGTTGGTAAGAGACATCAAGTCACAGAATTAAGAAGCCCTGTGAATCCCAGTAAATGGAAAGTCACTCAATCATGTCTGACTCTTTGTGACCCCATGTACTATACAGTCTTCGGAATTCTCCAGGCTAGAATACTGGAGTGGGTAGTGGTTCCCTTTTCCAGGGGATCTTCCCAACCCAGGGATCGAACCCAGGTCTCCTGCACTGCAGGTGGATTCTTTACCAGCTGAGCCACCAGGGGAGCCCAAAGACTTGCTCCTTGGAAGAATAGCTATGACAAACCTAGGTAGAGGTGGTTTAGTCGCTAAGTTGCGTCCGACTCTTGTGACCCCATGGACTGTAGTCTGCCAGGCTCCTCTGTAGATAGGATTCTCCAGGCAAGAATACTGGAGTGGGTTGCCATTTCCTTTGCCAGGGCATCTTCCCAATACACAAATCGAACCTGGGTCTCTGCCTTGCAAGGTAGATTCTTAACCAACTGAGCTACAAGGGAAGTCTGTGAATCCCAAGAAGGATAAATAAAAAGAAATCTGTACTTAAGCAAACTCTAATATAACTGCTTTGAAAATATAGAAAAATATTAAAATCATCTAGATTTTAAAAAGACGGATTGCTTTCAAAGGAGTAATAGCAGATTTCTCAATAGAGATAATGGAAATGAGAAGTCAAAAGAAATGACATGTTCACGTTGTTGAATGAAAATAATTTTATACTGGGCAAAAATATCCTTCAGGAATGACATTTCCAGATAAAAAATAAAATAATTTCTTACCAGCAGACTACTACTTAAGGAAATACCAAATAGAATTCTTTAGGCAGGAGGAAAATGATCTGTGTATAAAGTTAGAATTACAGGAAGTAATGAAGAGCAAAGATCACTGAAATATTTGGATAAATCTAAATGTATATGATTTTATTAGGCAATACTGAGTTTTCCAAATTTTCTGACATACTGAGTGCAGCTGGAAATAACTGGAAATAACTCAATGGAATTTCATCACCTTCACTAGCTTTGTTCGTAGTGATGCTTCCTAAGGCCCACTTGACTTTGCATTCCAGGATGTCTGACTCTAGGTGACTGATCACACCATCATGATTATCTGGGTCGTGAGGATGTTTGTTTTTTTTTATAGTTCTTCTGTTTTTTCTTGCTACCCTTTCTTAATAGCATCTTCTGCTTCTGTTAAGTCCATACCATTTCTGTCCTTTTTTGTGCCCATCTTTGCATGAAAAATTCCCTTGGTATCTCTAATTTTCTTGACAAGATCTCTAGTCTTTCCCATTTTATTGTTTTCCTCTATTTCTTTGCATTGATCACTGAGGAAGGCTTTCTTATCTCTCCTTGCTATTCTTTGGAACTCTGCATTCAAATGGGTATATCTTTCTTTTTCTCCTTTGCCTTTGGCTTCTCTTTTTCTCAGCTATTTGCAAGGCCTCCTCAGACAACCATTTTGCCTTTTTGAATTTCTTTTTCCTGGGGATGGTCTTGATCACTGCCCACTGTACAATGTCATGAATCTCCATCCATAGCTCTTCAGGCACTCTATCAGATCTAATCCCTTGAATCTACTTGTCACTTCCACTGTATAAATATAAGGGATTTGATTTAGTCCCAACCAGCAAATTTGGAAAACTCAGCAGTGGCCACAGGACTGGGAAGGTCAGTTTTCATTCCAATCCCAAAGAAAGGGAACGCCAAGGAATGTCCAAACTACCGCACAATTGCACTCATTTCACACACTAGCAAAATAATGCTCAAAATTCTCCAAATTCTCCAAGTGAGGTTTCAACAGTACGTGAACTGAGAACTTCCAGATGTTCAAGCTGGATTTAGAAAAGACAGATGAACCAGAGATCAAATTGCCAACATCTGCTGGATCATCGAAAAAGCAAGAGAGTCCAGAAAAACATCTACTTCTGCTTTATTGACTATGCCAAAGCCTTTGACTGTGTGAATCACGACACACTGTGGAAAATTCTTAAAGAGATCGGAATACCAGACTACCTTACCTGCCTCCTGAGAAACCTGTATGCAGGTCAAGAAGCAACAGTTAGAATCAGACATGGAACAACAGACTGGTTCCAAATTGGGAAAGGAACACATCAAGGCTGTATATTGTCACCTTGCTTATTTAACTCACATGCATCATGCAAAATGTTGGGCTGGATGAAGCACAAGCTAGAATCAAGATTGCTAGGAGAAATATCAATAATCTCAGATATGCAGATAAACACCATCCTTATGGCAGAAAGCAAAGAGGAAATTGAAAAGCCTCTTGATAAAAGTAAAAGAAGAGAGTGAAAAAAGCTGGCTTGAAACTCAACATTCAAAAAACGAAGACCATGGCATCTGGCCCCATCACTTAATGGCAGACAGATGGGGAAACAATGGAAACAGTGAGAGACTTTATTTTGGGGGGACTCCAAAATCACTGCAGATGGTGACTGCAGCCATGAAATTAAAAGATGCTTGCTCCTTGGGAGAGAAGCTGTGACCAACCTAGACAGCATATTAAAAAGCAGAGACATTACTTTGATGCCAAAGGTCCACATAGTCAAAAGTATAGTTTTTCCAGTAGTCATGTAAGGATGTGAGAGTTGAACCACAAAGAAAGCTGAGTGCCCAAGAATTGATGCTTTTGAACTGTGGTGTTGGAGAAGACTCTTAAGAGTCCCTTGGACTGCAAAGAGATCCAACCAGTCCATCCTAAAGGAAATCAGTCCTGAATAGTCATTGGAAGGACTGATGTTGAAGGTGAAATGCTAATACTTTGGCCACCTCATGTGAAGAACTGACCCATTGGAAAAGACCCTGATGCTGGGAAAGACTGATGGCAGAAGGAGAAGGGAATGACAGAGGACGAGATGGTTGGATGGCATCACTGACTCAATGGACATGAATTTGAGCATGTTCCAGGAGTTGGTGATGGACAGGGAAGCCTGGCGTGATACAGTCCATGGGGTCACAAAGAGTTGGACATGCCTGAGTAACTGAACTGATTATGAGTTGTGGGAATAAAAATAAAATTCATGACTACACCTACACAAAATTACATGAAAGCAAATAGAATTAAGTGTCCTGAGGTTTTATATTATCCAAAAAGAGAATAAAACTAACAAGTAACACTAGGCTTTGAAAAATCAAGATTGCATGCTGTAATCTCTAATAAGACTACTGAAAGAGTATTAAAAGGATGAGTAAATATCAGACTAGGATAGGAGGAATTCAGATTACTAAAATCTGTTCCATCAAACCAGAGTAAGGCTAGAAAATGGAGAAAGAGAAACATAAAATAGGGTACCAATAGAAATAAAATATGAAGACATTATATTTAAATCAAAATATGAAGTAAATACATTAAATGTAAACAGGCTGTATATTCTGCTTAAGATAAAGATACCAAACTTTTTTAAAGAAACAATTTATGCTATTTACTAGAGATATATTAAAATATAAGGACAGATAGATTAAAAGTAGAATAATAGTAAAAGATAAACCATGCATTGGGGAGACAAAAGAAAGATGGTGAGTTACAATTCAGACTTCAAGGCTGAAAGCATTACCAGAAGTAAAGAGTGATGCTTCATAATTATAAAAAATTACCAACTTATCAAAAAAAATTGTATTTTTGTACTCATAAATAATAAAGTTGCCTTAAAACACATGAAGAAAAATTTACAAATCTATGAGGAGAAATTGACAATTTATAGTGGTAATGAGAGATTTTAACACACTTCTATAGTAACTCATAACCCTTGTAATAAGCAGATAAAAGGTCAAGAATGATAGAGATATGATATGTAGGGTTAACAAGCTCGATCTAATGAACATACACAGAATACTGAGTCCAGCAAGGGCAGAAGACACCGAATACACAGGAAACTGTTTACCCCCAAAACTGACCAGATCTTATGTCATAAACCAAGTCTCCAAGGGTTTTAAAAGAATGAAAAATAAAGAGTATGCTTTCTTACTACAATACAACTAAGCTAGGACTTATTAGTAAAAGGATTGTTAAAGAGTTATGTTTTGGAAATACACTACACTTCTAAGCAACACGAGTTTTTTTAAGTGTAAATTCGAAAATATTTTTAACTGAATGATAACGAAAATACTACTTATCAAAATTTTAGATGTGGAAAGCATCTAAAGTTATGCTTCTTAAGGGGAATTTTATCATTTTAATTGCACATAGATGTAAAAGAAGAAAGGCAAAAAATTTTGATGAATTAAGGAAAATAAATCAGAGAGAGAAAGACAAGTATCACATTATTTCTCATAGGTGGAATCTTAAAAACATCAAAAGCAAACAAACAAAAAAACAACTTATCTCATACAGAGAACAGATGGTGATTGCCAGCAGTGGGAGTTAGGGATGCGAGAAATGGGTAATTATCCTTGGTTTTGTTTTTAGTTTAAACAAATGGAAAAAAACACAACCTAAGTTCTTTGTATCATAGTTTTCAGGATTCTTTCTTCTTAGGAATGTTGTTATTCATGGATTTAAGAGAAAAAAAAAGAATTCGGCTTACACAACATTAAGAGCTGAACTACTACACCCACCCTCCCCTGCCAACCCTGCCACACAAACACACCTATTAGAATAGCTAAAATTGAAAACACTAACACCACCAAACACTGGTAAGGATGTGGAACAACAGGAACTCTCACTCATTGCTGGTACCGTCACCATGGAAGACAGTTTGGCAGTTTCTTACAAAATGAAACATACTCTTACTGTATGATCCATCAATCACTCTACAAGGTATTTATCCAAAGGAACTGAAAAATTACACCTGTATAAAAACTTGTATACAGAGCTAATAGTGTCTTTTTTCATAATTCCATAACTTGGAAGCAATCAAGAGATGTCCTTTAGTAGGAAAATGGATAAACAGCAGTATAGCACACAATGGAGAGCTATTCAGCGATAGAGAAACAAATGAGTTATTAAGCCATTAGATGTTCAAGCTGGTTTTAGAAAAGGCAAAGGAACCAGAAATTAAATTGACAACATCCGCTGGATCATCGAAAAAGCAAGAGAGTTCCAGAAAAATGTCTATCTCTGCTTTATTGACTATTCCAAAGCCTTTGACTGTGTGGATCACAATAAACTGTGGAAAATTCTGAGAGAGATGGGAATACCAAACCACCTAACCTGCCTCTTGAGAAATCTGTATGCAGGCCAGGAAGCAACAGTTAGAATTGGACATGGAACAACAGACTGGTTCCAAATAGGAAAAGGAGTACATCAAGGCTGTATATTGTCACCCTGCTTATTTAATTTATATGCAGAGTACATCATGAGAAATGCTGGGCTGGAAGAAGCACAAGCTGGAATCAAGATTGCAGGGAGAAATATCAATAACTTCAGATATGCAGATGACACCACCCTTACGGCAAAAAGTGAAGAGGAACTAAAAAGCCTCTTGAAAGTGAAAGAGGAGAGTGAAAAAGTTGGCTTAAAGCTCAACATTCAGAAAATGAAGATCATGGCATCTGGTCCCATCACTTCATGGGAAATAGATGGGAAACAGTGGAAACAATGTCAGACTTTATTTTTGGGGGCTCCAAAATCACTGCAGATGGTGACTGCAGCCATGAAATTAAAAGACGCCTACTCCTTGGAAGAAAAGTTATTACCAACCTAGATAGCATATTCAAAGGCAGAGACATTATTTTGCCAACAAATGTCCATATAGTCAAGGCTATAGTTTTTCCAGTGGTCATGTATGGATGCAAGAGTTGGACTGTGAAGAAAGCTGAGCACCGAAGAATTGATGGTTTTGAACTGTGGTGTTGGAGAAGACCCTTGAGAGTCCCTTGGACTGCAAGGAGATCCAACCAGTCCATTCTGAAGGAGATCATTCCTGGGTGTTCATTGGAAGGACTGATGTTGAAGCTGAAACTCCAGTACTTTGGCCACCTCATGTGAAGAGTTGACTCATTGGAAAAGACCCTGATGCTGGGAGGGATGTGGGCAGGAGGAGAAGGGGACGACAGAGGATGAGATGGCTGGATGGCATCACTGACTCGATGGACATGAGTTTGGGTAAACTCCAGGAGTTGGTGATGGACAGGGAGGCCTGGCATGCTGCGATTCATGGGGTTGCAAAGAGTCGGACATGACTGAGCAACTGAACTGAACTGAACTGAAATGACATGGAGGAAATGTTAATGCATATTGTTAAGTGAAAAAAAAAATAGAGTCTATTTCAAGGAGATAGAGAATAATAGGAAATTAAACTCAAGGAATGAGAAGGAAGGAATGAAGATATAAACTAATGAAATAAAATCAATATATTATGATCCTAAACTCATTTGATAGAGCTGTTGGGAAAAAAAAAGAAAAAAATGTAAAAACAGTCAATGTCAGGAATGAAAAAAATCTTTACTATAAGTCCTACAGACCTACCAAATTATAAAAAGATGTATTAAACAAATTTATGTAAATAAATTTATAAATATAAATGAAGTAAATTTCTCAAAATATACATGTAAAAATTACAGAATACAAAACTTAAATAGTCCTCAATCATTAAAAACATTAACCTATAATTTAAAAATACAATAAAGAAAACTCTAGCCATAGATGGCTTAAAAGAAACAATCAAGGCAGAAATAATGGAAATCATTCACATATCTTTTCAGAGCATAGAGGAAAAACCCCAACCATTTGCCAATTCATGCTAAGGTGCTAAAATAACCCTGACTAAGAAAAAAAAAAAAACACTGACAGTAAATTCCAAAAAGGAAAAAATTTTAAGCTGGTCTGATTTGTGAATATAGATGCAAATATTCTGAACAGAAAATAGCAAACTTATCCATTAACATAAAAATGGAAAGCTGGTGATTTGCTTGGCCTGAACTGGAAAGCCAAATCAATTTATTTACTGGTATTTTTTCCTGAACTTCATTTCAGGAAAAATGCCTTTTTTCAGTTCTTGTTAAGTTTGCTTTATATACATATCAGTTCAGTTCAGTTCAGTCGCGCAGTCACGTCCGACTCTTTGCGACCCCATGAATCGCAGCACATCAGGCCTCCCTGTCCATCACCAACTCCCGGAGTTCACTCAGACTCATGTCCATCGAGTCAGTGATGCCATCCAGCCATCTCATCCTCTGTCGCCCCCTTCTCCTCCTGCCCACATCCCTCCTAGCATCAAGAGTCTTTTCCAGTGAGTCAACTCTTCGCATCAGGTGGCCAAAGTACTGGAGTTTCAGCTTCCTTTCTGGAGTTATTTCTCCACTGACCTCCAGTAGCATATTGGGCACCTGCTGACCTGGGGAGTTCCTCGTTCAGTATCCTATCATTTTGCCTTTTCATGCTGTTCATGGGGTTCTCAAGGCAAGAATACTGATGTGGTTTGCCATTCCCTTCTCCAGTGGACCACATTCTGTCAGACCTTTCCACCGTGACCCACCCACATAACAATATAAAAAAAGGTTAACACATACTGGGTGTACTCCTGAAAGCAAAGATGGCTGAAGATTTGAAAATCAATGCAATTCACATGAACAGAGTAAGGGAAAATCATGTGATTATTCTGGTTGCTTTCAGTACATGATGTTGATCAAATTCGTGACAAAACCTCTTAATGAATCAGAACTAAAAAGGAATTCTCTTAAGCTGAAAAAGGATGTCCTCACTTAAAATAATATTCAGCAAATATCAGACTTAATGGTAAAATATTGAAAGCTTTTCCTCTGGCATTAGGACAGACAAGTGTATTATTAGTTTCCTAGACTTCCCATAACAAAGCACCACAAACTGGGATCATTTAAAACAACACAAATGCATTGTCTCACAGTTCTAGAGGCTAGATGTCCGCAATTAGGTGCTGACGGGTCCACGCTATCCTTAGGGAGGGTCCTTCCTGGCCTCTTCTTGGCTTCCGGTGGTTGCCAGCTATCCCGGGCATTTCTTGACTCATAGATGTACCACTCCAATCTCTTTCTCTGTCTTCACATGGTGTTTCCCCTGGAGGGGGGTGCGGTTCTTTGTCTCTCCTCTTTTTACAGGGACACTAGTCATATAACCTACTTCAATAGGATCTCAACTTGATTACATCCGCAAAACAAACAAACAAAAAAAACCCTATTTGGAAATAGGGTCACATTCACAGATACTGGGGTTTCTGACTTTGATGTACCCACTTAGGGGCAAAATTTAACCCCCCAAACAATGACTCATCCTATAGTCACTTCTTTTTGTACTCAAGGTCCTGGTGGCAAGAAAAAGAAATAAAAGGTATAAAGATTATAAAGGAAGGAATTAAGCTGTTATTATTTGTGAATAATATAGTTGTCTTTGTAGAAAATCCTAAATAATTCACAGATAAATCATTGTAATTAATAAGTTTAACAAACTAGCCTATTCAAGATTAATATACACAATTTATTTTACTATGATATAATACTGGAAAAAAATTTTAAGAGTTTGACAATTCTGTTGACAAAACCATGGGAACAGAAATTCTTTTATATTGCTGGGGGGAATGTAAAATGGTACAACCCCTGTGAAGGGAATTTGAAAACATCGGGCAATATTACATATATACTTACCTACTATCCCAGAAAACCATTTTAAAGATTGACTGGCAAAAATACAAAATGATAAACATACAAAGACTCATCTCATTGTAAGACCGGACTCTGAGTGCAAATGGGAAGAATGAAAAAGCCAACAAGTGAAGGGAGAGTTGAATAACTATGGTAGACACACAATGGAATACTAGATAGTGATAAAAAGGAAGGGAGTTCTACAGGACAAACAGCCCATTTCTTTCTTTTTCTTTTTTTTTTTTAAATTTAAATTTTTATTTTTTCATCTCAGGTGTTCAATGGGTGTCAGGAATAAAAAAGGAGAAATGGAAGCTGTTATAGGTTAAAATAGATTAGATGTGGTCTAATGTGACGCATAAATTTTGTTTGAATCCTAATTTCAACAAATCAACTAGAAAAAAGTCATTTTTAAGATAATTAGGAAAATTTCAAATATGGCATAGGTATTAAAGAATCATTTTTGTTAGATGTGATAATGACATTGTGGTTATACTTAGGGAGAGGTATCAAAAGATATATCTGCTGAGATATGTACAGAAATAGCTATCAGTAATATGATCTGTAAGATATAGTGTTTGCTTTAAAATATTCCTTCCCCACTTAATAATAAAATGTGTGTGTGTGTCTGTGTGTGTGTATGTAGGGAAATACATGAAACAAGGGTGGAAAGATGCTGATTACTGTTGAAGCTGGATGATGGGTCCTTGGCTTATCACACTATTCTATTTTTGTACATGTTTGGAAATTTCCATAGTAAGTTAACTATTTTCAAATTCAAGAAAAGAGAGCGTTGCTAAATAAATTTATTTCCCCCCCCCCCAAAAAAAATACTGGAGTGGGTTGCCATTTCCTTCTCTAGGGGATCTTCCCAACCCAGGGATTGAACCCAGGTTTCCCACATTGCAGGCAGATGCTTTACGGTCTGAGCCACCAGGAAGCCATGATATAATACTAACAAACAGGTAAATAAATGTTAATTTACAATCGCAAAAAAAAACCAAATACCAAATACCTTGAAATCAACTTAACATTATATGTATAAAGTTTTTAGACAGAAAACTATGAAATCTTACTGAGAGAAATTAAAGAAGAGGGAAATAAATGGAGGAATATGCCATGTTCATGAATGGAAGACACAATATTACAAGTATGCCAAGTCTTTCCAAAAGGAGGTATACATGCAATGCAAATCCAACTAAAATCCCAGTTTATGGAAACTGACAAGCTGATTTTCAAGTTTATATGAACACAGAAAGGGTCAAGAATAGCCAGAAATCTATTGTACAAAGTAAGAGGACTTCTACTACTAACTATGAAGACTTATTTTAAGACTACTTTCATTAAGACAATGTGGTGCTGGCATGAAGATAGACAAATACATCAATGGGACAGAAAGAGGGAGCACAGACAGACCCATACGTGTAGGGACATTTATTCCATGACAGAAGTAGCATTACAGAGCAATAAGAAGTCACTTTTCAATAAATTATGCTAGACAATGGAATTCTTACGGAAAAAAATTCAGCCACTAGCTTGTCCTATGCATCAAAATAGCTACACACAAAATCATGGATGAACTGCATAACTTTCAGCAAAAAGAACTCGTAAGATTCCAGTCACACAAAGTTAAAACTAAACCTTATTGGAAGACGTCAGGATCGTGGTTAATTTAGGGAGCAGAAAGTGTTAGCAACTGCAAGTGAACACAAGAGGAGTTTGTAGAGACCTAGTGAATATTTCATATCTTTAGATATGTGAGGTTCTAGCTGTATTTGCTTTTTGATAATTTGTTGATTTGTACATGTACATTTTGTTCACTTCTCTTTATCTGTATTAATCTTCCCAATATAAAAATTCACTCACTGAATAAATATTTGTTGAGAAATCACTATATATCTGACATTGTACTAGATCTGAATCAGGAGAAATAAATACAGGCATAAGCCCTCTGATACCCTTAGCTTGCTACAAAAGGGGGATTCTTTCTTCATTGGGGGGTGAGAGTGATGAGGAAAGCCATTAGATCCTTCACTGGACTGAAATACCAAAATAGCTCACAAGTGTTCTGCCCAGCCTTCAAATGTGGTGGTTACCCTTTGTATACATAATAAATGGTTCCAGTGTAATTTTAGACCTACACTTAGTTACACATAGGAATCCTATGTGCTCACCCAAGGAAAATCTTGGCTTGAAAGTCATGGCACTAGCCCCTAAGAAAACCAAGAGAAAACTATCATTAATTTGTAGTTAATTTTGGCTCTATTACATTAAAAAAGTTCTTTGAAGTCCTAAGGGAAACAGCATTGAGTTTTAAAACGTTTTCCTGATTATAAAATACTTACATGTTCAATGTAGAACATCTGGGAAATCAGAAAATTGCAAAGGAAACAAAAACCTATTATCCTATCTCCATAGCTTCTGTAAATGTTTTGGTACATTTCTTTCCGTTTTTAAAATGCCTTTATACATTTACACAATTGAGGTCCGATTTTGCAACATGAGTTTTTCATTTAAAAATATGAGTATTTCCCCATGTCATTAATTTCTAAACATAACTTTTAAGTTTGTAAAAAGTATATCCCCAGTTTGAATCATCTCAATTAGAGGTCATTCGTCCTGTGTAATCGAGTTGAAACATCCAGGGTCTAAAGAGTTCTGAGAGAAGTCCAGAACTTAGCTAAAGCCTCTGATGGAACATTGGAACCTGGCAGGGTTGGCAGAGGCTGCTCGGCTCCAACGGCGGCTGCGGTCATAGAGGGGAACCCGTCGCGGCAAGCAAGATGCCAGGATGACCCGGAGCCCGGAGAGTCCTCGACTTCCCATCAGGTTTAATACGCGTCTACGCTGTAAGTTCCCGGCGATGCCCCATCCTGCATCCCTCAGCTCACGGGTCCGGACCGATCAGGCATCATCCGAGCAGCGCTGGCATGCTCCAGATGCCCGCGCCTAGTGCACCCTCCACCCGCGCGGCGGTTGGACTCGGCTCCGCGCTCCGTGGCGCGCCTCCCGGAGTCCCTAGCTCGGGTCGCTGGGCTGAACCTGGGAGGAGGCGCCCGAGGTTCCGGGCCTGCCGGGAGAGCCGCGTCTCCATCATCCCCGCCCCCTCGAGCCGGGAGCGCGCAGGCGCAGCCGGCCAGGAGTCCCGCCGGCAGTCCAGAAGTCTGCGGTGGCGCCCCAGCAGCTGCCGCCGCCGCCACTGCTCATCATGGGCCCGGGTTTCCGGCCGCTGCTACCTCTCGTGCTTTGCGTGGGGCTCAGCGCCCTCGTACCGTCCGCGGGAGCCTCGGGCTTCCGCAAGCGAGGCCCCTCGGTGACGGCCAAGGTGACCGGGCAGCGGGCAGCAAGTTACCCTCGTGCCGCCCTGGGGGATGGGGGAGCTTTGGGGACTGGAACCTCAGGGTCAGGGGCGGCGATCAGGGGGCTTCCCAGGCGCAGAGGATGGGAGGCGGCCGCAGGCCTAGGTAGTAGTGGTGGGGGGTCGCGCGCGCGCATGGGTAGGAGGGCGCCCTCGCTCTCCTGGGAGACTTTAGGGGCGCTAGGCCAAGCCCGCCCGCGCCGCGGGCTGTCTGAGCGTCATCTCCTGGGCTGGTGATCCGACGTGGCCACCAGCCCGCGAGCTGGGAGAAGCTTCCGGAACCGGCGAGCCCATTCTCTAGGGAGGAGACAGCCAAGGACTTCCTTCGGCTTGGCGGGGACTTGGGAATAGAAGCAGGAAGAATGCAGGAGGGCGAAGGAGGCGCGCTGCGAGAGGAGGGGTTGCAGCTGGGCCGCCCCCGCGGATGTCACCCGGCCGCTCAGAGCCTCAAGTCCAGCCCCTGTCGCTTGGGGTAGGGTAGGCGTTACGTGGCCTTGCTTAACCAAGGACTGTCCTCCTTTTCGTGTTTAGGAACCACCATCAATCCCCGCCAGGGAGGGAGAGGTGCGCTTTTCAGACTGGGGAGTAGACACAGGGCTTGGGATGCTGCTGAGCGAGGCCCAGGAGGCCCCTGCATGACTGAGGCCAGCCTTTCCATCTCGATGGGAGGTGGTGGGGTGGAGATCTGCCTTAGACTGCCTCCTTACAGCTTCAGGTCTTTTTTCAGCACGTTTACCCCAGGTTGGAAGATAATGGGAAGATGCCCAGAGAGACAGAGGAAAGGAGTGATTCGGTGCCCTTGATCACCACTTCTTGAAAACCCACTGGCAGGAGTGTCTTAGAATCTGGAAGAAGGAGCAGCTGCAGGTGGTCTTAACAATCGGTCCTCTGTCTGCCAGTAGAAATGACGTTGTTGGGTGCTTCAGTCCTCCACTGCAGACCCCACTGGAGGAGCAGGGAGGACTCGGGGCCCCAACACCTGATGTAGCCTGAGAGTGAGGAGTGAACAGGAAGGCCCTGCTGCAGGGGTGTGGTGATAAATGAACTGTGGTTGGGAGCCTCAGGGAGAGGGGAAGAGTGGCGCTTCTTAGCCAGGGTGCTGTCACCGAGTGAGTTTTCATGCACTCTAGGTTTGGAATAGTCACTTAACACTATCTCCTTTTTTCCCACCCCATTTGTCATTAAGTTCTAAAAACTAACTGTGCAGGCATGTCCTGCCACAGATTCGACTCTGCTGAATTACTTTTTCAGTGGGGCATTTTAAGACAACTACTCTGTTGGGAAGTGGAACTATTAACAATGAGTCTCTGAGTGTGGACAAGTAGATGAACTGGCCATCACTCGTGTATTGTATGTTTTCCCCAGCAGTCTTTAGCTTTTCCTCTGATAGTGTTTGAAAACAAGAATCTGTAAATGAGAGGTATGAAGTGCTGCCTCTCCCAGGGCCCTTTCTTGTCTGTGAATCTTGCTGCCAGCCACCACCTCAGCCTCCTGCCCAGTCTCGGAGNCCATCACTCGTGTATTGTATGTTTTCCCCAGCAGTCTTTAGCTTTTCCTCTGATAGTGTTTGAAAACAAGAATCTGTAAATGAGAGGTATGAAGTGCTGCCTCTCCCAGGGCCCTTTCTTGTCTGTGAATCTTGCTGCCAGCCACCACCTCAGCCTCCTGCCCAGTCTCGGAGACTCACTGGTCTCAAAATCCACCCAGTTGGCATTTGCACCCTTGCATTCTCCAGCAGATGCCATGGGAGCTGTACAGCGTCAGGCACCTGAGAGTGTAGAAAATAATGCTGCCATCTTTCCAGCTGTGCTCAAGTCACAGGTTGCGGTCACTTTCTGAAGTTCTCAGAGTGGCTAAGAGGCTTCACCTGAGGTAATAACAAGTTGCCAAGAATTCCTGAGGCTCCTCCTCTGTAAGTGGAAATAGAAATAATACCTGCTGGCAAGGTTTCGCATATTAAATGTGATAGAGCAGGTAAAGTGCTTAGCCGGATTGAAGTTCCTGATTTAAGAGGTCAAATGTTAGTGTTATTTGTGTTATCTTGTTAATCCTCCTGCTGCAGGGCAGGTANTGCCAAGAATTCCTGAGGCTCCTCCTCTGTAAGTGGAAATAGAAATAATACCTGCTGGCAAGGTTTCGCATATTAAATGTGATAGAGCAGGTAAAGTGCTTAGCCGGATTGAAGTTCCTGATTTAAGAGGTCAAATGTTAGTGTTATTTGTGTTATCTTGTTAATCCTCCTGCTGCAGGGCAGGTACAGATGAGGAGCAGGTGCTTGGAGTTGCCCAAGGTCCCATGGCCAATAAGTACAGTTTCCTTGACCTCGAGGCTCCTGCACTTGGTGTCTTCCCCAGTTACTTTGGAAATGGAAGCGCAGTTAACCCTGCAAGGGTTTGGGGCAGGCTCTGTGAGGGCCTCTTGCCTCTTCCCCTATCTCTTTCCACCCTCTGCTGCTGCTGCTGCTAAGCCTTCAGTCATGCCTGACTCTGTGCGACCCCATAGACGGCAGTCCACCAGGCTCCCCTGTCCCTGGGATTCTCCAGGCAAGAACACTGGAGTGGGTTGCCATTTCCTCCTCCAATGCATGAAAGTGAAAAGTGAAAGTGAAGTTGCTCAGTCGTGTCGGACTCTCAGCGACCCCAGGGACTGCAGCCCACCAGGTTCCCACCCTCTCGTGCCCCATAATTTTCAAATGACTTTCAAGGGTAGCCTCAAGGGAAAAAAGGAGGGACCAAGGGACAGCTCTTGAAGTGCACTGTGGAATTCAAGTGCCACCTTTTCCAGGAAGCCTGCTCTGATCTCTACAGATAATGACCACCTCTAACTATGACATTTTATCTGTACATACCTTCTTGTAAAGCTTGACTTCCCATCACAGTGACTATCTCTGTGCTTCCTCTTTTGTGGGACTTTGCAGCCTCATTCCCTTTCACAGGGCCTGTTCCCAAGGACAGGCAGCAAAGTCAGAGATGATCTCAGGGTAAGAGGGTTTGCCTGGCAGCCACCCCAGGCCCACCTTACCATCTGTTTAGGTGTGTGTATGCCCTGGTCTTCATTCAGTATTCCTTTTTTTTTTTAGTATCTGCTTGAGCTGACACTGTACTGGGCACTGGGGATCTAAAAATGCCATTTCCACCCCTTCGTGTAGAAATTGCCTAGACAGAGAGAGCCACATTCATGACAAATCGCAGTCCAGGTGAACGCAGCTTCAAATTGAAATTCTGTCTTTCACGTTCCTAGTGTTGCCTAACAAAACTTGGAACTCTTAGCCAGATCCTTCCTCCGCCTTCTGAAATGAGTGAGAGTCTTCCTTCCCAGCCGGTTGTGGTCAGAAGGGTTGTGTGGCTTCTCTGCCCATGGATCCCTTTTCCTGCCTCAGTGCTTTGGTTCCAGAAAGAACTGTCAGGTGGGGCTTGTGCCCATTCTTGTCCCGGGAGGCTGCTCCCCTCCTTCCAGGCTGGCATCCCATCACACCTGTCAGGATGCCTTCCCTCAGCCCTCAGCATCCCTCCAGCACACTGGTATTCAGCGTTCGTGGGGCACCTGTCACCCGCAGCCTTGTGCTATGGCTGTTGACATACTTGGCCTGTCTCTCTCCATAATCTCCCTGAGGACAGGGACTTCCTCCACTTGTACCCTTACAATGCCTTCTGCAGAGATCTTTGACAAGTATTTAATAAGATTTGATTTTATCGTTTCCATTAGAGTTAGGGAAACTCTGCTGTATTTTCATGCCATCATGCAAGAAGTTGAAGGACGCTGTGGTTTGGGAAAAAACATCATATTAACACGTGTGCTAGGCCGCATGTAGGAGAGCAAGATGGTTATTGGAAAGTTACGCTGGGTGACACAGACACTTTTTCTTCATCTTCTCATGCTGTCCTCCCACATTTTATTCTCTTTGCTGTTGAAATGTTCACAGGCTTTCTTTTCTCTTCTTTATTTTAAAAGTCTGGCAGGCTTATGTGGTGCTTCCTTATAGTTACATACCCAGTTCTTGTCCTGGAGCCTCTTCCTTATTGCCCGTTATTGGATTTACTCCTTGATTTGGAAATTCCTTTGGAGAACTGCTTCTTTGACCCCAGGCTGCATGCCAGGCTCTTGTGGCCATTGATGGAGCTTCCTGAATCGTCCTCCTTCACTGCACTGCCCGATCCCAAGGGCCTGGTCTCTTATGCATTCTGTAAACTTTTACCATGTAAATAATAATAACAGTTTCTTGCAGCCCTGGCCATGTAAAATTGCAAAATGCCACATGGAACACTAAATATCACATCATCCTGTGACAGACGTCCTGATGTATTGTCAGAGGCTCTTGTCTTGAACTAAAGCTTGACAGTCTTTACTCTGCGATTTTTCTAAACTGTATGACATCTTTTCTCTTGGACACCTTTTTAAATTTTTTTAAAGCCATCTCTTGAGTGTCTTTTTTTTTTTTTTTTACACATTCAAATAGTGAATTGGTTCATATAATCTAAACTTGCTAACAGAATGCCCTTCGACTCCGCGGCCTTTTCAAACGTTCTATCTCGAAATCATCTTAACACAGTGATTTGTGAAGCAGGACATATATAATTTCGTTTTAGGTGAAACAGTTAAAAAAAAAAAGTCCAAGAGAACTTTTAAGCATATCTGTCAAGAAAGAAGTGACTGACTTCTGGAGTTGTGCTTGCTCTCTTCTGTTTTAAATGCTGTGACAAAGAAAAGGCAGATTCTACTTGGGCAACTTTGGGAACCTGAGGACTGGATTCGGTGTCTCAAGTGTACAGGGTAAATGGTTCTGTCAGGACCAGCGTGCCATGTTTGCTGTACTTAGGACGCAGCAGAGGCCCGCGTGTCTTAGTGTGTTTGGGCGTGAGTGGCAGGCCTTTTGGAGCAGGGCTGTGTGTTTTGATCGTCTTTCATAGGCCCCTTGACAGCAGACATCTACTGAGAACTCATTGGCAATTTGGTGCTGCTCAAAGTTACAAAAAAATAAATCTGGACGGCTAGACTATTTCTTTCCTCACCAGTTTTTTTTTCTTCTGCCGAAACTGGAGAGCATCACCTTCCAGAAGAGCAGTAGTCTCCACTCTCAACCCCTAGCTTTGTCCATAGAGCTAGGAACCCAGGCGACAGTACCTGGGGGAGAGGAATTCTTGAAGACGTTACTGGCTCATTCTGACAGTACCGAGTCCAACTGTAAACCCAGCTCTTAGCACAGTGTCTGACTCAGTGATGGTGCTCCATAATGGTTTGGTGAATGAATATTTGCGAGTGAAATGCACCCACAAAAATGGTTTCAGAACTCCTTTAATTTATCTCTTGCTCCTTCACCCCCTCCTTTATAAAATGCTAGTGGCCAGGGCCCTCACACATGGGTCCATTCTCAGACTGTCACATGCACTTACCTTGTATTGTGGCTTTTCCACAGTATAACTTTGTGCTCTGCCTTTCACCCCCATGCAGGTCTTCTTTGACGTGAGGATTGGAGATAAAGATGTTGGCAGAATCGTAATTGGCCTCTTTGGAAAAGTCGTGCCCAAGACTGTGGAAAATTTTGTCGCTCTGGCAACAGGAGAGGTATGTCTCGGTTTTATCCCCTTTAACTGTGCACAGAATTGAATCTTCCTCCTTTTAAGCCAAACATACAGATGTATTCTGGGGGATGAATGGAAAGACTAGCATGGAAACATATTCACTAGCATATGTAAAACAGATAACCAGTGGGAATTTGCCGCATGACTCAGGGAAATCTAACTGGGGCTCTGTGACAACCTAGAGGGGTGGGAGAGGTGGGAGGTGGGAGGAAGGTTCCAGAGGGAGGGCACATATGTATACCTATGGCTGATTCATGTTGATGCATGGCAGAAAAAACAGTTATCCTCCAATTAAAAATAAATACTTTTTAAAAAATGTCAATGTAAAAAAAAAGTTGTACCTGGGAAAATAAGTATTAAATTAGTAGATGAGATGAATCTGAGACATCTAATAATATTTTACTTTGTTTTTCTATAAAATCTGCATTCTTTAAGCACTCAGTTTCCTCAAGGTTCTAGAAAGTGAAAGTCATTAAGTGAAAATGCAGACTTCTCTCTTTTTACTTGTGTGTGTTAGTATTTTACATCCATAGTTTATTTTTCAGCCATCTAATGATAAATATCTGTCAGTAAACTATTGTAGGTACCTACTTTAGTTCTGTAGATATTTTGTGTAATTTTCTCATTTTGTCATTTCCAGATAAACACTGGGGTTTATCTTACAGTATGGGTTATATCTGCTTGTGTATTCAATTGACATAATCTCTTTAGAAAGGATATGGATATAAAGGAAGCAAATTTCATCGCGTCATCAAAGATTTCATGATCCAAGGAGGAGACTTCACCCGGGGAGATGGCACTGGTGGTAACGTTGTCTCTTAAACTTTTCCTTTCCTGCTTACCCAAGTGAAACCTAAGCTAAGATGGTATATTTGCCCAGCATATTGAACTCCCAGCTTCAAGGAACAAAGTCAAAAAGACAAACTTAATTCTTCCAGAAAGATAAGAGTTTTTGGTCGGGGTGGGGGGGGCTCATCTAACAAAATCTTGGTAGGTGCAAATG
>SJYA01001137.1:969593-986876 GCA_006410615.1 Neotragus moschatus | reverse complement strand
GGTGGGGTGTGGTGTGTGGGTTGGGGGGGTGGGGGGGGGGGTGGGGGGGGGGGGGGGGGGGGGGGGGGGGGGTGGGATGGTGGTGGTCCAGAAGCATCATGCCAGAATGATGAGACTGGTATTTAGGTGGCAGGATCACAGGTGAATTTACCTCCTTTCAAAATTCTCTTTTTATCATCAGCTTTTGCAGTAATAAAAAATTAAGTCATAGACCACTTGTCACAATTATAGTATAATTTTTATCACCACCATTAGAATTCAATAAAGAACCCATAATTCAGTTTATAGAATTTCAAATATATCTGAGCTTATTGTTTCTCATTGAGGATTCCAGCTGCCCAGCTCCCTGGTCTTTTTCTCATAAATGTAGTGAGTTCTTTTCCTGAACATACATATAATATGGAACTATACGGAATTTTTATTTACTTCAGGTTTAAGATTTTTAATTCAGCAAATACTGGGTTTGGTAGATAGTAAATGGCTAACGTTTTAAAGAAACAAGCCATTTTCAAACACTATTGTTAATTTTATGTTTATTGCAATGGTTTTTAAAATAACAAACTGGCTGTCATTAAATTCTTGGATTTGCCAAGACACTGGTGGAAATGCTGCTGGGTATGGGAAGGTAGAGTGGATCAGAGGAACGTGTTCAGGTTACTTGGTTGAATGGGGCTGCTGCAGAGCTGGGTCTCTGGTGGAAAAGCCTGCAGTTGCAGTGAGGGTCCCCTAGGGACTGGCACTCCACGGTCCTGCCTGCGCCCCGGCAGGAATGGTGATGGAACTTCACTGTGTTCTCTCTTCTGTTCCTCTTTCTTTCACTCTCTGCTCTCTCTGCCCTGTGTGTGTGTGTGTGTGTGTGTGTGCACACGCGCGTGCACGCGTGTGTGCACATGCATGTACAGAATTAA
The DNA here is from genome assembly GCA_006410615.1 of Neotragus moschatus. Lineage (NCBI taxonomy): Eukaryota > Metazoa > Chordata > Mammalia > Artiodactyla > Bovidae > Neotragus > Neotragus moschatus. Next base: position 985,968 of record SJYA01001137.1, on the reverse strand, counting down.
AATTCTCTGAGGTTTGGAGATAAGTCCTTTTGGATCATTTAAATTTAGCCTAGACCTCTCTGTAGGCAGAACTTTCCTGCCAGGCCACTTCGTATGTCACTTACCAACCAGCTATAAATTGATTACCTTTGGTATTCACTTCTGGTCCTTCTAACGGAGCCAGGATTGGATTTTTTTTTCCCCCCTTAGGAAGATGAATTATATTTGACCTCGTCTACCAAAAAAAAAAAAAAGGCAGAGTTCCTTAAATTATTAAATATTAATTACTCAGATTAATATAAAATAAGAGTTACAAAGCAGTGAAGTTAAAATATCCAGTTATTTATTTAGAAGCTGTATATCCCAAGATGTACACCTTAAGAAGAAAAATCATCAGGATTCACAAAATGTCCTTACTATTCCTCTACGGCAACACTTTCTAGGTAGCTTGTTTGAAAAGTTAACTATGTTAGCTCTGAAGAGGTTTTGGTTGTATATGAATGAAGAAAAATGCCCATGTAAGACCCAAATCTTAAGGAACTTTTTTGCCTGGTCCTTCACAAGTACGGCATAGTAAGAAGGAGATAACACAAGAGCTAACTGAGCCGGGACTTCAGGGTTGGCCACTGATGGATAAGGTGCCCTGCAGTAGAGAAGTTGGGTGTCACAGGCTCTCAGGGTTGGGGGATAGAGCAGACGGTCTGAACTGTTGCTTCATAGGGAAAATGTGCTGTGCTAGGTCTCCAGCCCCCATGCCTGCCTCTGGCTCAAGGTTGGCTCCCTGGCTGCTCCCAGTTGCTGTCACCCTCTGTACCCTGAAGTCATCAAGCCTAATGACTTGCAGGCTGGCACTATTCTTCTTAGTACTGAGGCTCTAAGTGCTTAGAGAACCAGAGTTGGAGCCAGAAGTTCAAGTTTTACTTTTTCAAGTGTGATAAGCTCCCATTTGATAAGTTTGATAAAGTTTCTCATTCACAATGGGAACGAGAGAACCTATCCTAGAGGACTGTTATGAGGATTGGCTAAGGGTGTATATTAAGTGCATGTTGCAGTTGGCTTGGCTGCTAAGCTGTGAGTGACCCAGGACAAGTGACTTGACCCTCAGGACAGAGATGGGGTCACTAGGATGGCTTACCCATCATTCCATCAGACAGTACCATGTCATCCTGCCCTTCCCTTCCTTCTCATTTCAAAGTGAAATCACTGACTTGCTTGGTCAAGGTTTGGGTCTTTGTTTGAGGCCAGAGGGTGTCTTGCCGTCTTGTATCAAACTTAAGGCTTTTGTTTGTTGGTTTCTGCTGGTCCCTGGAGCTCTGCTTCCTTAAGGAGTAATATTTTATCCTCTGCTTAATTGCTCTTTATGTTTGACTGTCTTCCTTATTCTTGTCTTCTGTAGGGTTCTCTTAACCAGTTCTACTCAAACCTTATACTTCTCTTTGAAGAACTTACTTTTGTATAATATCTGTTGACCCTACCCTTTTTGTTTTGTCTCACCCAGGTATAAGCATTTATGGGGAGACATTCCCAGATGAGAACTTCAAACTGAAGCATTATGGCATTGGGTGGGTCAGCATGGCCAATGCTGGGCCTGACACCAATGGCTCTCAGTTCTTTATCACCTTGACCAAGCCCACCTGGCTGGATGGCAAACATGTGGTATTTGGAAAAGTCCTCGATGGAATGGTAACTTGATAGATTATTTTTTCTCATTCAAAGCTTTATAATGAAAGTACTCTTAGTGATTTGCTCTCAAATTATGCTTCTTAGAGAGACATAATTATATACTGACTGGCCTCTTCAAAGGTGAATAAAGTATATATGGTACGTGGGTTCAGTCCCTGGGTTGGGAAGATCCCCTAGAGAAGGGCATGGCAACCCACTCCAGTGTTCATGCCTGGAGAATCCCATGGACACAGCAGCCTGGTGGGCTACACTCCATAGGCTCACAGAGAGTCAGACATGACTGAAGCGACTTAACACACACACACACGGTATTTTAATTGTTAGGAGTATTGGAGCAGAAGCTGGGGGAGAAGTTGAGCCCTTAATTTATCATACTATTAGATATAATTGGAAACTCATTTTAATGTAACCAAATGAAATCCTGTAGGTACAATGAAATATCATTTAAACTTAAAAAGGAAGGAAATCCTGTCTCTTGCTAGAACATGGATAAATCTTGAGACTGTCTTGTTAAGTAAAGTAAGCCTGTCACAAAAAGACTATATGATTCCATTCAAATGAGGAATCTAAAGTAGTCAAGTACATGGGAACATAAGGCAGGATAATGGTTTCCAGGAGCTGGGGGATGAAGAAATGGGGAGCTGGTGTTCAGTGACCATCTCTATGAGTCTTCAGTTTTACAAGATGAAAAAATTCTGGAGATTTAGTTGTGCAATAATGTGAATATGCTTAAACTAATGAACTTAAAGTTATACTTAGAAGTGGCTAAGATGGTAATTATATGTTATATGTTTCTTGCGCTCAGTTGCTCAGTCATGTCTGATTCTCTGCAATCTCATGAGCTGTATAGCCTGCCAGGCTCCTCTGTCCATACGATTTTCCAGGCAAGAATACTGAATTGGGTTGCCATTTTCTTCCGCATGTGTTCCTTACCATAATTTAAAATATTTTTAAAAACCCTGAGCCTATGTGGTTCAGTACAGATATAAGTCACTTTCAGAAGCACACAGTATAACCACCAGAATTCCTAAAGAGAATTCAAATTTATGCTCCTGTGTCTGAAAGAACATCAAAGGGGTCCAATTCATAACCCACAGGAAGAATTCTTAAAATCCTTATTCTCTTCCACTCCCTGCATTTCTCCTCCTTAGCAGCTGCCCAAAGATGCTCTTACAGCTCCTCAACTGGTAGCTGTAGGGTCTGCCTGGTACAACCCTGGAGCATCCTTGAGTCCCTTCCCTCTGCCATATTTCATTGTTTTCATGTGAACTCATTCAAATATAAATAAACTAATCTCACTCACTGTAGTTATTCCACAACTTCTACCTGTTATTCTGATTCTACCTAAAGGGCAGGAACTGAGCTGGCTGACTCAGAACCTCCCTTACAAGGCAAAGGTGTGTTCAACCAGAACTGTCAAATAATTCTCACTGGCAAGTGGGATAGGGCTTCCAAGGTGGCTCCGTAGCAAAGAATCTGCCTGCCAGTGCAGGAGATGCAGGTTTGATCCCTTGGTTGGGAAGATCCCCTGGAGAAGGAAATGGCAACTCACTCCAGTGTTCTTGCCTGGGAAATCCCATAGACAGAGAAGCCTGGTGGGCTACAGTCCATGGGGTCGCAAAGAGTCCGACATGACTGAGCAACTTCACTTTCCCTTTAATGCTGCTGCTGCTAAGTCGCCTCAGTCGTGTCCATCTCTTTGTGACCCCAGAGACGGCAGCCCACCAAGCTCCCCTGTCCCTGGGATTCTCCAGGCAAGAACACTGGAGTGGGTTGCCATTTCCTAGGCTGTAAGAAAAATGAAGAGTACGCATCTGGGGCTTCCTTCTTCCGGTCATGGTTTTCCTTCTGGTCTTCTGGATCTTACATCTTGGTGCCCTGGTTGGCTATGTTAACCTCCCTCCACCACTGGCATGCATCCTGGGAGATCTGCTTCCTGGTCCTAGACAAACAGTCCTGAGCATTTTATGAGTCATAAACTACTTTGAGAAACTACTGAAAATTCTAAACTGTCTCTAGAAGGAAAATAAGAAAGTGTGTGTGTCATACAGTTTCAAGGAATTTTCACAATCTCCTGACTTCCACCCCATGACCCTCCAGAGATTGTCTAGGTGGTTTTCTTAACACTGGACCTCACCTCAGACTTGTAGAATCAGAACCTTCACAGGTGGGCCTGCAAACAAGCATGTTAAAAATTGTGGTCAAATATACCCAACATAGAAATTTCCATTTCAACCATTAAATAAGCAGTTTTTAAGCTGCCACAGGTAATTCAGGTGTGTAGCTGCTGCTTTAGGTACACATATGCACATATGAATCCAAACACACAATCTATTTAGAAATATGTATTATTATTATTAGAAGAATGCTGATCTTTTATCTTAAATTAGTTTGAATTAGCTGACACCATGTCCAAAGTACTGAGAAACTTTGTTGCTATTTTGTTTCAACCTATTTTAGAAACTCATTAGAGATCTACTAGCTTAGTCCTCGCCTTGTGTGAGATACAGTGGTCCATGGGCTGTGAAACCATCCAGAGTAGAGAAAGGGGTCTTTATACCATCGGTGGGGTAGTAAGTGAAAGTCGCTCAGTCGTGTCTGATTCTTTGTGACCCCATGGACTATACAGTCCATGGGATTCTTCAGACCAGAATACTGGAGTAGGTAGCGTTCCCTTCTCCAGGGGATCTTTCCAACCCAGGGATCGAACCCAGGTCTCCTGCATTGCAGGCGGATCCTTTACTGTCTGAGCCACCAGGGAAGCCCGTGGGGTAGAGATTACATTAGTATCCGACTCAATCTGTAGATTCAGCTTCCCAGGTGGCCCTAGTGGTAAAGAATCGGCCTGCCAGTGCAGGAGATGAGACGCAAGAGATGCAAGTTCGATTCCTGGATTAGGAAGATCCCCAGGAGGAGGAAATGGCAACCCACTCCAGTATTCTTGCCTGGAGAAGCCCATGGACAGAGGGGCCTGGCAGGCTACAGACAGTTCGTCGGGTTGCAAAGAGTCAGACACAACTAAGTGACTGGGTACACACATGTACAACATGTAAATCACTGGAGTCAGCTTTAAAATGGGCAAACCCAGAACTGGCTCCAATACTAACTCTGCTTTCTGGCTCGTTTTCTTATGCTTAGACCTCCTACAAAGTGGAGCTGAAATTATCTCAACTTCCATGTTAACTCGTAAGCTGGGCTGTAACAAGTGAATAGAAATAGTATTTATTAGAGCTATGTTGCTAATAACAAGAAGAGAGGAAATACACAAATATGCTCCCTGATCAGCAAGCTTGTAGGTGAATTTTACCTGTTATATGTAGATTTCCTAAGTTTTCCATAGTTAGCTTGCATGGTTTTTGTAATCATAAAAAATGAAAACTAATTTCCCACTAGGGCTTAGACTTCACATTGATTTTACCTCTTGATCATCATAGTTGCTAGTCAGAAGTGATCCATGGGTCTCCTTTTCTCTCACCAGACAGTGGTCCACTCCATAGAACTGCAGGCAACTGACGGGCATGACCGCCCATTCACCGACTGCTCCATCGTCAACAGCGGCAAGATAGATGTGAAAACGCCCTTTGTGGTAGAGGTCGCTGACTGGTGATGCAACCGGCAGAGAACAAAGAACATGGTCTGGCAGGGGTGTGTGTGTGTATGGGCTGATTCTTCAAAGCTACTGTTTTGCTTTTTCAACTTTATTCTGTTTTCCATTCCAGATTACAGAAAGGTTATAACAACCAACCACTCAAAATTTAGTTATCATGAATTTTGGTAAATCACTTGTTTAGGGACTTTGCACTTAAAAGACTTATCCCTTTCCTCCAGTGGTGCTATTTGTAAACTAGAAACTTTGTATTTGGTGTCTTCTTTTGAAGAGCAGACACACAGTCATTACTTTGCTGGATTAAGTGTGATCCCCAAATGAGTGATGCTGAAGGTTTGTCTGAAAAAGATGGAGATAAGAAGTATATTATTTTGTATTCAAACAGAAATTATTTTCAGGTAAAGGGAGATTTGATTAGTATTATCTATGTCACAGGGACTTTTACCTTTGAAAGGTGCTTATTCTCTATATTACTTTTTATATAAATCAATTATTTTTGAAAGATTTTTTTAACCTAAAGTTCTTTTTAAAAACTAATGTACAGAAATATATCCATTTTAATGTCACCAGTGAACAGATTAATAAAGGTTCTGCAATTCGAAATATTAACACAACTGGATAATTTGTGATAAAAATGCACAGAAGTGATGCCCATCCAAATTCCAGACACTTGAGTAAAAAATTCACCCATTTTTTACTCAATGTAATATGTTTTAAAAATTCACTGGAGTCTAGTTGCCACAGAAAGGAATCTTTTTTTTTTTTTCCCACTTACATAATAGGGATGAAGATTCAGGCTATACTTAAACTGGATGGGAAAATAAAATACTGTTGGTGGCTCTTCTTGTAAATCTCTGTTCAAATGGGAGTGGTAGGTATCACAGAACGATCCCATTGCTTTTCCTGCAGGGCTCAAGCTGTGAGGGTCCCCCAGAATTCCATCTCTTGAGCACTGTTCTAAAAAACTGCTTCAATGAGAGATAAGATGATGATTACTCGTACTGTTGATGGGGGTATTAATTGCTGCAAGCCTCCTAAAAGCAGTTTTTCATTATTTTTCCAAAAAAAATTCATTAAAATCCCTTTAACATGCCATGTGCAAGTTTTGAGTTTGGGAATACAGCAGTGGACAGTGACCAGCATCACGGAATTGACATCCTAGTGATGAAGACAGATTAAATCAGGTGCCATATAAAAGGGTATTGATAGTGTAGAGAGAACACAACAGGTTTGCTGGAGAGGCTGGCGTGTGAGTGGAGGGGGCTGTTTAGGTGGTCTCCTGAGGGGACATTTGAGCTGAGCTTGGAGGAGACAGAAATGGTAGCTGTCAGGCCAGATCTGGGATATAGGTCTTCGTGCCAATGGGGAGAGAAAATACGAGGATCCTGAGGTGCAATGAGAGGGCCCAGAACAGCGAGCCAGTGTGCTGTAGGCTGAGGATCAGAGAGTAAGGCTGAGTGCAGAGCATTCGGGGCCTGGGGCCAGAGTACAGCTTTTCTTTTATTTCCAGTACAATGGAGAGCTCTTGGGCTTAAGAAGTGGGGGGCATGATGTGATCTGCATTTAAGATTATTTTGCCTACCATAAGGAGGTTATGGGGCCGGAAGGCTAAAGTATGAGGGCTTCCTTGGTGGCTCAGATGGTAAAGAATGCAGGGAGATCCAGGTTTGATCCCTGGGTTGGGAACATCCCCTGAAGAAGGACATGGCAACCCACTCCAGTTATTTCTTGCTGGGAAATCCCATGGACAGAGGACCCTGGAAGGCTACAGTCCGTGAGGTTGCAGAATCAGACATGACTGACTAGACAACAAGGCTAAAGTACATACCTGGAAATTCAAAACATCCGTATCCATTGACGTTCCACTCCTGGGACCTTGCTGTAGGAAGTGATCTGAACTTAAAAATGTGACACTGCTTTGGTCAGTCTGGCATCCAGTCCCGACCTTGATCTGGAGATGGCCACTGGTTTTCTTCGAGGAATCACGTCATTCCTGCAGGCATTTCTTATCCTTAGGGTATGCTGACCCTTCAGAAAGGTACATGCCTGGTCTGACAAACTCATTCATTAACTCACTTGATAAATATTAGATNAAAAAGATTTTAATTCTCACAAAACATTCCTTCAGTAGTGTGTCACCAATGATGGTTGATTATTTTTTTTTTAATTCTTACTTCTTGGCAAATAAATTACTTAATGCATATCTACTGGCTTAATAGATGAGATAATTTAACTATTACCTTGTTGGATTATAAATAAATCTTTATGTGAATATGAGAGAAGGTTTGTGTGTGTGCATGTGTGTAAAAAGAAAAGACATAGTTTATGTCTCCATTATAAGATCCTAGCAGTAGAAGACATATTCAAATACTTTGGGTTCTTCCTTTTTATTTAACTCAAAATAGTTAATAACAAAAACACTTTAAAAATATCTCCAACACTTGACTCTTCAGCCAGTTGTGGTTGATGACAATTATTCAGTTCTTACTTTCTTTCCCATGTTGTCACGTATCTAGCATAAATACATCGTCAAGAATTTGCAGCAAGCTTTAAACCTGTATGTTTAGTGCTTAGTCAAAAACCGTGATTTACTTATTCGTTTTGAATTGAAATATTTTTCTCCTACACAGAAGCTTATTAAGCTAATAATCATAAATAGGCTAGCTATTAATTAGTTTCAAGGAAATGCCCCAATATAGCACACATATACAGGTTGCTTCTATGCTTTTATCCTTTATTAGACAAAATCTGAATGTAAGATGTACAGTGGCGGTGCATCATTAAACCAGTTAATTTATATTAATACAAAATATGAGGTCAGGGAAAAGGAAATGATAAGCAATAAGGAAAATAACCATCAATCTGGCAACTATATCACCTATTCAATGAAGGGATGCCCTCGAGTAAGCCAAGATGAGTGTTGTCAATCTGGTGTTCCCTCAGTTACTGTCAGTTCACATTCATCTTTTATAGGGCAAGCATCTTGCAAGGGTAAGTATAATTCTAGAGTTTAAAGGCATGTGTTTCTTCTACAAAACAGTGCCTGAACAAACACCAACAACTTTAATTGGTCTTCAACAGTTATTTTCAACAGTTATCTTCAATAGTTATCTCTTCCAACACTGCAGGAAAAACTGGCTGTGGTGGACGGAGATTGCCAATCTGGCACCATTCTAAAGGGCTTTCAAGGATAACCTTGAGGCCCCGATTCTATCTTACGTGCTGACATGAGAAGCGAATCCCTGCATGTGATGCAGCTCCGCTCTAATGCAAATTAAAATGCCATGATTTTTAAAATGTCCTACTATGGTCAGTATAATTTCATTTCCAGTTTAGTTTCTTCCTCACATTTAGCGGTGTGTTTCTGTAATGCTCTCCTGGTGCCAGTATTTCAGGATGTTATCTATCACTGGCTGAGAAAAAAAATCTCACGATAAAAAGATTAGTGTGTCATAGAATCTGAACCCAAAAAGCTACCAAAGCTGATCAGTCTCACAATGATTCAGGGTAAGATTTTCAATTAGCAAATGGTGTGATTGAAGCGGAGAGGAACTGTTTTGCTACACTTGGAGGTCCCAAAGACCTCCTTTAATCTTCTTTTCCCGGGGTTTCTAAATTGGCAGCTACATTCTACTTCTTAAACACTTGGCCTTAACCTCAGCACTGCCCCAATTCGGTTTCTATTTTTAAAAGCACCATTCTAATGGAAATGTCCCTGCTCTGAATTAAGCTGGGACTGTGAATTTTACCACTAGCGAGAGAGAGCCGTTATGTCATAGAGTTTAGGTTAATTTGGTAGGTATCGATTTCCTCGACTACGACTTCGAAACCTGCTTCAGCTTCTTCTAGCCATGGAGGATTTCTACCTGGGCTGTAGATGAGGGTAAAATATTCCATGGAGAACTCCTTCGATAACCACATTTGGAAAATCTGAAAAACAAAAGGAAAACTGCTTTTCTTATGCACATCAATGAAACATACGTGCATTTTGCAGAACATAACAAGGTAAGGCCTAGGCATAACTTAGGGGTGTGTATCGCCCTACAGTTCGCCCTTGTTTCAGATGTGACATCAGACATGCCGCTTTGGCCTCGAGTCACTTGAGGGTACCACTTCGAGTTGCAGGAATGTGCGGCCAGATTTGTAGCTTATTGATTTAAGGGATGTTCTAATGGTTAATGCTGCCAGGCCCCAGCTCTTTATCTGAATGTTTTCTCACAAGGAAGATAGATTACACTGGCAATTCAATTTCTAACAAAATCTCAATATACTTGAAGGAATTCTAAGATTTCTACTGGGAATACTTGGCGGCAGTTTTTCCATTGTGGTTTACAGCAGCGTTTAGCCCAAGGTGTCTTGAATCTGCTTGTTCTATTACGCTCGTTTCTAGAGAGCAGGAGGACGGGAGCCTGTCTTCCTAATGTAAAAGGGCCAATCTCTGACAAAAGGCCCCCTTTGTCAAACTTGAAAAATCATCTCCATTTTTATAGGAGACACGAAGGAAATTCAGAGGTGCAGTTTCTGTTGTATCACATTTTAGTTATAAGAGTAGGTAAAACATGAATGGATAAATTGAAAAGGGAACCAATCTATCACATCTACACAGAATTATACTCGGGATTTACATAAATGTAGTTATTACATGAGGAAAGCAAGAGATCCCTAAGTATGTTCACTTACTAATTCAACCTGTACAGAGGACCCACTACATAAAACCACTTACAAGGGACTTGGACCTCATCAGGGGATCAGAGAGGCTCTTAGAGGAGAGAGCTTGGGAGAGGGAGCTGACCGGCTGTGAAGTCTGAGGCAGGTGGTGCCCTGTGGAGGGTTCAGAGACATGCATGAAGGCTAAGGTAGCAAAAGGAGTGGCCTCAGTGAGGGCAGGGGGAGAATTCAAGCCTGATAAGAAGGGACAGGAAATCTGGCTTTATCTGAAAAACAAGGAGAGCCTGTGGAGGGACGTTAATCAAAGTGAGACTGAAATTAATCGTTTTGAAAAGTGGTCTGTGGTTGACATTCAGACAGCAGTCAGGAGCAAGGTGGCGATGGATTTGATGGGACTATTGAAGGATTTGACAACAGTTCCTACTGAATAGGTCACTGTAAAAATTGGTGAATGAAACAAAGTGTTTGAACCTGAAATTGGCACAGGGTTCAGTTCAGTTCAGTTCAGTCGCTCAGTCGTGTCCAACTCTTCACAACCCCATGAACCGCAGGACGTCAGGCCTCCCTGTCCATTACAACTCCCGGAGTCCACCCATGTCCATTGTGTCAGCGATGCCATCCAATCATCTGATCCTCTGTCCCAGCTATTATGACATACCAGACACTGCCTAATTACTGGGGATATAAGTAACAGTGCTTGCCTAAGCCATGGAACTTACATGTTAGTCAGGGAGATAAATGAATAAACAAACAAAATTTGTTTAAAAATATCTCTAATACACAAGCAATTAATTACTCCATGACTGCTTGAGTTACTCAGAAAACCGCCCTTGCCTTTGATTCTCACTGAAAGGTGACGAGAAGGAATGTGATTTAGGGTAGGTTTTGTTGTTATTTTTGTTGGTTTTCATTTATTTTTAGAAACATTTATTGTGAAGTTTTTTTTTTTTTTTTTTAAATAGTAAACAGGGTGGAGGGGCTCTTGGAGGTTACTCAAAAGGAGAATCAGCAAAGGCTCCCTGAAGTTGGACCTGAAAGAAGAGAAGGCCAACATTGTGTGAGAATAAGAGGGTTCGAGAAAGAAGAAATGGCAAGCACCCTGAAGGGGGAGTTCACTACATCCAGGACCCAGGAAGAACTGCAGTGTGGCTAGATCAGTGTGTGAGGGCGTCCCAGCAGAAACAGGAGCCAGGAGCAGCCCATGGAGGGCCATGTCAACCATGGCGCAAGTCTGGGGCTCACAGAGACGTTTCAGATGGAAAAATAATACTGTGAGTCAGCTGTACACTGAAGGCCATCAAGGCCACAGCAAGGAGGAGATTGTTCCAAAGAAACTAAAAGCAGAAGAACAGAGAGTTTAGGAGAGCCTTCAGGAGAGCTGCCAGAACCAGGAAGAAGAGCAGAACGGTGGGAAAGCCAAGGGGAGGTGGTGTTTGAATACAGGGAATGTGGTCACCAGTGGCTAAAGTTGAGAGGTTAAGGAAGAGGAGGGCTGAGAAAGCCCACAGAGGGTAGTCACACAGCTGGCCCTGGGGACCTGGACAAGAGTTATTAGGAATTCCCCAGAAAAACCTAAACAAAGGCCAAAAATCCCATGCTAAGAGAATAATGCTTTATTTTTAGCCTTTTAGAAGAGGACGGTGCTTAACTGCCAACATTTTAAAGACAGACACTCCTCTGACTTTATGGGTCTCAATGTCTGTGTGAAAGTATTTCCAGATTCTGTATCCTCTGGAAAAGTAACCTCAACATTTTGTTAACAAGCCATACAACGTGAATATGGAACACAAATAAAATTTATCTTTAAATGCTAAAGAACTGTAGGAATGCATCACTGGTATAATACCTCTAAGACAATAGGAATCTGATTTATGACATAGGTCTAGCCAGAGGTCCATGAAAGGAGATTTAGTGACTGACTCTCTCACACCTGGTTCCATTCCTTACATCAAATTCATGATTTTCACTTACTCTCAAGCAGAAATTCCCTTTCGGTGCAAGTCATTCCACTACATCAATATTCTGCCAATGATCCATACTTTTCCACTCTTTCCAGCTTCGGACTTTTGCCCCGATACTCCTTCTCAGAAAGTTCTGCTGTTCTTCATGGTCAAGCCAAGTGCATAGCACATGCTACTTAACAACCTGGATGAATCGAGTTCAAAGACCACAAAATATCTTCCCTCTTCTAGACAGCAAACTAACTACTCTAGTCCATGGTGATCACTCTACTCTCTACACTTTCCTAGGAATTTCAGTCAAAGGCACAAAATATCTGAGCAGAAACAATACCTGGGGAGAGTGCTTGTGGAACCATTATTAAAAGCTAGAAAGACTACTTTATAAATCACCGCCCATGTGATTTATAAATAGGAATTCTCCAGAAATACCTAAACAGCCTCTAGACTAGGCTACATAGTGAATATTTGTTAAATGTAACATCTTGTTAACATAATATCAACCTAACACACCAGGCATATTTGGTGCACATTAGAAGTAAATGCTAAAGAAAGGTAATTATTCCTCACTGAAAGAATTTTATAGGGAAAATACTATTACAAGACCATATGTGTATACTGTCGCATGACAAAAGGCAGCTTTCTTCTAAAATGGTCCTCCACAGAGCAGGGGTGTGTCTGAGCCAGGCTTCTTTAAATGGACAGCAAGTGGCTGACTTAAGCAGAAGAGAACAGTCCCTTCTCACTTGCTGGGGATAAGGTTTTATTGCCAGAATCTAGGAAAGGTGTCCACAGATTATCTATTGCTATTTAGCTGGTATGCTATTTAGTTACTCGCAGAAACAAAGGCTGAAAATCCACTATATGCAGAGAGCACAGAAAGAGAGATCAGGCAAAAAGAGATCCACCTCCAGACCTGTGAAACCAGGCAAGTCAGGGACCTCCCTGAGACCCACTTTTCTCAAGATCCAATGATGATAACTGCCCTGCCAATTTCCTAAGGTCTGCCAGTTTCCTAAGGTGGTTAAGGAAATTAAATGAGACAATGTCTGAGAATATACTCACAAAGAGGTGAATATCAGAACACTTTGAGAGGGACTCTGAATAATTTAAATTTCTTGGCACAAAGAAAGGACTTGGGCTAAAATATGACATCACGCTTAAATTGATCCCTTATACTTAAACATACAACCTTTAAAAAGATATATTTGACTGTCAAAGATGCTGTAATCTAAATGGAAAAGGATCACATGCAATGTATATACACAGCTTTGGGAAAGAAGCATTAAAAAAAAGAAAAAAAGGACCAGGGCCTTGGATTCAAACCCTAGCATCTGGATAAAAACTGGCACTGTCCAAAATAACACCATCCCCCAAATTAATACCTTTACCCCCTTATCACTCTAATTCAAAACAGCCTGGAGAGAGAGAAAGAAAAATTACATTTCCTCCTGAAAGGCCTGCCCCAATTAAAATTCTGAATGTCTCTTACACCAAGAGCACTGGTTTATTGGCAGATTATTAAGCCCCGGACCAATGTCACTCTGTTAGACCTGTATTAAAAACGTGGTTTATGTGGTGCAGGGTCAGATCAGTAAAGAGCTGTTAGCAGATGACAGGTTTGATTACCGCTGGCTGCAGGCAAGACGTATGGATCCCTGAGGAACAGCAGCACCGGCTGGTGGGACAGTTTGCTGGAAAGGTCAAGAACAGGCATGTCAGCATCAGGGGACGACGGTAAACAGAAAACACTACAAACTAGCTTTGAGGGGATCAAACTGCTGTGCGGGGACATCTCAAGGTTTATGTATCTAACGGTGTGGGTGAATAATAGCAAGCAGAGCTGGAAGAACAAATCACCAGCAGTGCGCTCATCTTCCATTCATGTCTTTGTGAAATCGGAAGCAGATATACAAGAAATCACTGACGCAAAGTGTTTTACTTTTTGAAATCTTGTAGTAAGACTATTGATGAAATAGGATTCTTACTTCATGTATGAAACAATGTCGGCTTTTATTCCTCCACCCTTAAAATAGAACTGGCTACTTCTGTAACTCCCCATCAAAGATCTGTCATTTTAAAATGAATTTTCTACCAAAGATTTTAAAGAAAATCTTGACTTGAAACAATTAGATGATGGTAATGAAACGTTTAACAAAACCGCCGTCCTAGTCTCAGTTTGTGTAACTCCTGATTGACTGTATTTGTTCTTACCTCGACTCTTCAGATTCCGTCTCATCAAAAGATCTAAATTTGTTTGAAAAGAAAAGAAAAAGACAATAAAAGCTGGGTTAGTGCTTATGCTAACAAGGGAAGATATAGCTAGTATTCTTAGAGCTCTAAATTGGCAGACATTTGAAGAAAGAGACTGGTATTTTCACAGTCACAGCATGGCTGATGCCTCCTCCTAAGGAATCCTAAGATGGTAATATTCTTATATCGCAGTCTTCCTGAAGAAGATCACTCCAACATCCTACAGTTTTGCTTTTGGACTTATACAATGGAGAAAAGACTCCACTCACTTCATTCCCACTACTTCTTAAAAATACATAACCACATACGAAGTCCAACTTGCCAGCAAATGCACCAAGCTGAAACAGGAATACACCAGCCACGTACGTGATTTGGTGAGTGGGGTACCTGGTTCTTGTTCTGCGGTGACTGAGAGTTGGCCCTGAGTGAACGCTGCCTGTGAGGGAGCTGTGACAGGTCTCAGTGGCTTCTCAACCAGCAGAAGGCTGGGCTTTAACATGCCTTTGGGCGTGGTTAGCTTAAACATCCTGCAGCTAGTGTGGGTCCTTCAGGCAGGTCTGGAGACAGCAAGAAAATGGAAACAACACTTTCCCCAATTTGGATCTGCAGAAAGTCTGTGATGATGGACTTCTGAATGAATAGATCTAATATGTCAGGGGTGTTGCTGATGGCCTTCGGAGGTCAGATCATCACAGGTACCCAGAGCTGAGTGAGTGGCTTGGTTCAGAGTTAACTCTTCGGAAGAACTTTCCTTGATTGCTGATGATATCAAATGTCTGGTTTCTTGGTAGAGAGAGACTAAGATATGCAGTTCTGAATTCAGAAGTTCTTGAGGGAGGCAGTGGGGAGGCAGGGAAAGAGTTTATGCCAGAGGCCTGGGCTCTGTCAGCTACAAGGCAGGAGATTTGGGGAAAGGCACTTCATTCCTGTGGCTCAGTTTGCTCCACTATAAAATGAAGGGAGTTGGGTAAAATCATTTTTAAGATCATTTACAGCTTTATACTTACATGAATAAATGTGTTGAGGGGATACAGACTTTGCCCAAGTATCCACAAATAAACATGTGCTGTGCTTAGTTGCTCAGGTATGTCCAACTCTTTGTGACCCCATGGAGCGTAGTCCGCCAGGCTCCTGTCCATGAAGATTCTCCAGGCAAGAATACTGGAGTGGGTTGCCATGCCCTCCTTCAGGGGATCTTCCCAACCCAAGGATCAAACCCAGGTCTCCTGCATTTCAGGCGGATTCTTTGTCATTTGAGCCACCAGGGAAGTCCAAAAATACAGGAGTGGGCAGCCTATCCCTTCTCCAGGGGATCTTCCCAACCCAAGAATTGAGCTACGGTCTCCTGTATTGCAGGCAGATTCTTTACCAGCTGAGCCACCAGGGAAGCCCACAAATAAACACATCAGTTCTTGAACAGGCTATTGAGAGCCATAATTCATGTAACATCATTCCATGTAACAGAATAATTGAAAAAGTCAATTCCTCAAGTGTAAACCCGAGTTAGTTGGTCCCTTGACCACAATATGGAGATGAGGACTCAAGAGCAACTCCTTTGACTATGAGTAGGGGGCGAGCCAGTGCTGTCCCAAGCCAGAAGAATGGGTGTGCCCAGGTTGGCCCTTGTGGCATCATTAGGGCTCTTTGGTAGGCCAATAAGTGTTTGCAAAGTAACTTAATGTCCAATAGGTAAACAACAACTCTTACCCACAACTCTCCGTCTTTGGTAGAGAGGGCAAATGTCGCACATTTAGGAAATCGAGAAACAGCTTGGGAAGTTCTTCATTTTCCAGAATGACAGCCTGTGAAAGTAGAAAACAATTAAGAAAGTGAAGTTTGCTAGACAACCAATCAAATAAACTATTCTGAAAAGTCATAACCAGCCATCAAAGTTCTTACAGCATTATTACTCAAAAGTGAAATGAGAGTGGTCCCTATTTCACCCACCAGAATTCAGGCCAATACACATGCTATTCGGTGTCAGCAAATGCTCCATTTTATCTATTCCTTCACTCAATCAGCATTTACAGAGCATTTTCTAAACTTTAGATGCTGACTAGGGGCAAGACAGCTGGGTACCAGGTAGACACAGTTCCCTGCCTTCAAGGAGGTTCTAATCCAGAGTACTTCAAAACCTGGGAACACCAATAATACTGTTAAGACAGTTAGTTTTCTTTATTTAGTGATGAAATGGTTTGATTGTGTGTGTGTGTGTGTGTGTGTGTGT
>SJYA01001137.1:908467-951903 GCA_006410615.1 Neotragus moschatus | reverse complement strand
ACCCCCCTCCCACCTCCCTCCCCATCCCATCCCTCTGGGTTGTCCCAGTGCACTGGCTTTGAGTGCCCTGTTTCATGCATTGGACTTGGACTGGTCACCTGTTTCACATATGGTAATACACATGTTTCAGTGCTAGTCTCTCAAATCCTCCCACCCTCTCCCTCTCCCACAGAGTCCAAAAGTCTGTTCTTTATTTCTGTCTCTTTTCCTGTCTCAAGTATAGGGTCGTTGTTACCATCTTTCTAAATTCCATATATATGTGTTAATATACCATATTGGTGATTTTCTGTCTGACTTACTTCACTATGTATAATAGGCTCCAGTTTCATCCACCTCATGAGAACTGATTCAAACATGTTCTTTTTAATGGCCAAGTAATATTCCATTGTGTATATGTACCACAGCTTTCTTATCCATTCTTCTGCCGATGGACATCTAGGTTGCTTCCATGTCCTGGCTATTGTAAACAGTGCTGCAATGAACACTGGGGTACACGTGTCTTTTTCATTTCTGCTTTCCTCGGTGTGTATGCCCAGCAGTGGGATTGCTGGGTCATATGGCAGTTCTATTTTCAGTTTTTTAAGGAATCTCCACACTCTTCTCATAGTGGCTATACTAGTTTGCATTCCCACCAACAGTGTAAGAGCGTTCCCTTTTCTATCTGAAGACTTCTTACTTTCATTGGCCCCTTCTGACTTTTCTGTCCTCCTTGTTCAGCTTCAGATTGCATGACTGACCATCATAATCAGTTCCCTGAAGTGCTTCCAACTCCATCAGGCCCCCTCTCCCACCTCTGTGTACTTAGGACCTCTCAGTTCTAGTTGAACCCTGGCACCTCTTACCCATGCCTCAATCCCAGCTGCTAAGCACCAAGAGAAAAACCACATAGTACAAAGAAACTGGTTTCACTTTAAATTCAAGGTCTTAGCTACAAAATGTTGTCTTGCTACTTTTCTTTAGAACAGTGGTTCTCCAGCTTCAACTAGCATCAGTATCATCAAGAAGACTTGTTAAAACATAGGTCTCTGGCAGACCTCACTTTTTCTCCCTGGGATTCAGATCCGGAGTCCTCGCTATAGTGGACTGTGGTCATCATCCAAGTGGTTTATTGTGGCACTTAAGTATCTTCAAGTACTGTGGCACTTCAAGTATATTCAGCTCAAAAAGAGGTTAGAAGATGGGTTCCCTGGATGCTTGGACATTTTTAGCAAGGGGACTCGCCAGGTCATGGCTTCTTTGAAGTGTTCGTAGCAGGGCAGCTGGTTCACTCCAAGAGGGGAGGTGATGGCTAAGTGGACATGGGGAGCAAGTTTCTGAAGCTGGTGGCCACGACCAATGCTGCTCTGGCTCAGGCCTCATGTGCCATGAAGGCAGAGGGCAGTAACCTTGGCTCAGCCCCTCCTGGCCGGTGCTTCACGACAGGAAGGACTGAAATGTCTTGGGACACCTGGTCCCTCCCTAATGTTCTTTCTCATGGCCGTTGACTGGGGAGAGAGGGACACCCCTGGTCTTTGCCTGTGGGAGTGCGTGTGTGTCCCCAGGAGTCTAACTTTGCACACTGGCCCTCCTTCCTCCCTCTCATCTCCCTGCATCCCCTGCATGTCTTCTTTCTACCCTCTGGGCTTTGAGGTGGTTCTGCTCCAGGTTTCCTTCTCAAGGGGAAGCGGAGAGAAGGATCAGGATGAGTGAGTCTCAGATTTCAGTAGTGATTGCAGCAGTTTACCACTCAATAAATGGTAAGGAGGTTAATAACAAAAACACACATTGCTGGGTTCCACCTCCCAAGTTTCTGGTCTAAGAGGTATGGTATGGGATCTCAAAAACTGCATTTCAGAAAAGTTCCCAGGGGAGGCTGATGCTGTCGGTCCAGGAACCACATGTTGAGAACCACTGCTCCAGAGGAACCACCATCAACCATGCCACACCTTCCCCTCTTCTCTCTGAATCTCCCTTACCCTTCCTCCACCCTCCCTCTGAGCTGAGAACTGCTCTTCACACTTCAATAATGCAGAAGCCGCCAGACATGACACCCCTCATCTTCACCCCTACTCTAGCCACATCAGCCTTCCACAATCCCCTCTTCCCTCCTCTGCTACAGTGGAGGGAGTGGCCCTCCTCTCAGAGGCCAATTCCTCGAGTTACATTCTAGCTCTCAGTTCACCTCTTGACTTTCTCAGATATTTCTTTAGTTATCACCCTTCCTTCCTCTGCCTGTTCACTATTAATTCCATCCATCCATCCATCTTTCTATTATTATCTCTGCTGAATCATTCCTATCAGCTTATAAACATGCTCTGGGATCTCCCAGAACCAAGTAAACAAAGAAACAAAAAATCTCTCAGAGAACACAGCTTATTTCTCTGCTTCTTTTCATGGCATAAGCTCTCACCAGTGTACTACAGATCCTGTTTTCTTTTCTTATTTCTACTTCATCCATTACTCTACCTGGGACAAAAATGGTTTTGGTTGCCATCATTTTTAGCTTGTCAAGGTCACAGATCTCTTCCGTGTTGCTAAATTCCCTGGCCACCTTTGTCCTCGCCATACTCAACTTCTGAGCAGCCACCACTCAGCCAAACAACCCTTCTCCCACTTCTTGAAAAACTCCTTTCTTTGTTTGTGTAACTCTTCCGGTTTCCTCCTATCTCATTTTCACTCGCTTTGTCGTCTCTTCCTTTACCACCTGACCTCAAAACTGCTGGGAGTTTTCAAGGCTTAGCCAGTGCCCTCTTGTCTCCCCACATTCTAATCAGAATGTCTCAATTGCCATGGATTTTAATTCCTTTATTCTGATGAGATGCAGATTCTTATCTCCAAGCTGGAACTCTCTTCTGGGCTCCAGACTCACAGAACTAAATGCCTACGTAACATCTCCACTTAAGTTTCTTACAGATCCCTTCAGTTAAAAATGTGCAAAACAGAAATTGATAACTCCTTAAAAAAATAAATAAACCTGCCACTCCCTCCTCTGCCACCTCTTCACCTTAGCCATTGAAAGCACCGCCCTACCCAGCTGCCAAGCTGGAGGCTTCCTTCCTCTCACCTTCCACAGGCATCACCTGGAGCTCCCCTCTCACTGGCTCATAAACCGACAGCCACAGTGGCCTTCAGAGCCACCGGGGGCCTGTGCTCCTCCCACCACAGCCTCTGCCTCTGTGGTTCCCTAGGCCTTCTTCTCAGGCTCAACACAATTAACGTTCCTCAGTCTTGGTCTAAATGTCACCTCAGTTCAGTTCAGTCGCTCAGTCGTGTCCGACTCTTTGCGACCCCATGAATTGCAGCATGCCAGGCNGGGTCGTGAAGATACTTTTTGTACAGTTCAGTGTATTCCTGCCATCTCTTCTTAATATCTTCTGCTTCTGTTAGGTCCAGACCATTTCTGTCCTTTATCGAGCCCATCTTTGCATGAAATGTTCCCTTGGTGTCTCTGATTTTCTTGAAGAGATCTCTAGTCTTTCCCAGTCTGTTGTTTTCCTCTATTTCTGACCATTCAAGCACTTGTTCTCACTGCCTGGTCATCTTTTCCTTGCTCCCTTATTTTCTGTTTCCCTTACAGTGCCTGCAGTTATTTCATTTATAAGTCTACTTGGTGTTTGTCCCTTCAACTCCGCGCTTTGAATGTGTGAGGGTTATTCCACAGGCAGAACGCAACAGAGACAAACACCGAGGAGGTAAATTTTCACCAAACGTAAAGAGAAACTTGATGACTGAAGTCTACGATGGAAGATTATGCTTTGGGAGATAACAGGTACCACCTCAGCAAATATTTGACCAAATACATTTGAGGCCCAATTGCTGCAGAATGTTGGAGAAAGAATTTATAGACAGGAAATTAAGCAAGGGATTTGCTAAGAAAAACAGCAATCTATAATACTGGCATGATATTGTATGGCTTGCTAAGTAGCCCTACATACACAGGATCACTTAACGCTCATCACCACCATTGAGGCAGATAGGATCAAGAACATTTTTTGGGAAAATAATTCCGTGATGTCAAATGACTAGCTGTTAATAACATCCCCTAAGGTGGACAGTGTGCCCCTTGAGGTGGCTGAATTGAGCATCCGGTCTTGTACTGTTTCCCAGCTGCACTGCCTCCCTAAAGGGCAGTTTCAGTCCCTCCTTTAATAACCTTCTGGTCCTTCAAGGGTCAGCTGCTTCCCCCTCACCCTCTGGCAAGAAGGGGGCCCGCAGCCCCTCCCTTAAGCTCTGGAGCTCAGCCCAGGTGTGGCTGAATAGATCAGCAAGACTCAACTAAGGAGGGAGAAAGAGGGGAACAAACAAAGAGGGTCATGAGACTAGTGGCTTACAAATTAGAAGTTTTAAGCAATTGCTCATCTATGTCTCAGGGAAAAGAAGCCAAAGAGAACTGTGATGCTGCCATTTGTTGTCCGACTTACTCTGCTACTCAAAAGAGACCCTTTTCAACCTCTTAATTTCAGCTCATTATAAGCTGAACGTCAATATGGATAAAAAGAGAAGCTGAAAATAGCCTTATTTCAGTATACTTTTTAAAGGGGAAAATGTAAGGTGAAAATTCATAAGCTTAATTTGTCTTTAATTTTTAAATCTTACTTTCAAAAGAAATGCTCAAACCATTGTTAAAATGTCAGCTGTTTTCTATTTTCCCTTTTTTTGTACTCAGCCCACCATGTCTTCATTTTNGAGAAGCTGAAAATAGCCTTATTTCAGTATACTTTTTAAAGGGGAAAATGTAAGGTGAAAATTCATAAGCTTAATTTGTCTTTAATTTTTAAATCTTACTTTCAAAAGAAATGCTCAAACCATTGTTAAAATGTCAGCTGTTTTCTATTTTCCCTTTTTTTGTACTCAGCCCACCATGTCTTCATTTTTAGAAGAGGAAAAAGGCTACCTGCTGGAGCCAGCTTTGTCTTGAGCACAAGTTTGCAACCAGAAAATTACTGAGCCAGACAGCAAACAGGATTCTTTTTAAAAACATGCCCCTGAGTAACGAATAATGCAGTGAGAAAGAGCTTCCCAACTGTGATAACTTTTCTTGTTTTGTCTCACTGATATTTTCTTACAAGGGTTTTTGGGTCAGAGTAAACTCCTGAGGACGGATCTGACATTCCCTTTGAAACTAATTACGTTAAACAGCAGGTACCCACTTCAAGTCTGAGCAGGAGAATGCAAGACGTTCAGGGAATTCAGTGCACTTGGGGTTAATGTTCTCATCTTTTAGGAGCTTCTTTAAGCTTAGATATCCCCAGGTCCACTAACAGTGTCATTTGTGCAGAGATAAAAGAAGGATCAATCTGATAAATCGGAGAGAAAAAATGAAAAATGCATTTTTTTTTTTTTGGCTGTACAGTAGCTGCTTTTAGAATACACTCTGAAATGTAAGTGCTTAAGAACTAATTGACTAATTCTATTTTAAGGGCTCAAACGTCTCAAATTAAGGCTTTCAACGGATTGTTGGATAATCATACACGTGTAAGGCAGGAACGGGCTGCAGAGAGAAGGGTGATGGATCTGTATTTCTGTTTGAACCTTCTACCAGTAAACCCAGTTTCAATAGATACGCATTTCTTCACTAATTTATGCAAAAAGAGATACTCTGAAAAAAGCATTGATGCTGACGCTATACCAAACCAATGGATTTCAATGATTTTTCAGTGGCCTTCTGTTATGAATTTGATGAATGACTATCACAATTAATAGGAATAGTTAGCAAACCCCAAAGTGTGCCTTTTCAAGTAACTTCATTATAAATAAAAATAGAAGCGACACAATCATAGCTTTAAAATAACTGCTCATTACTTTGCTGCATGGGTTTGAAGGATTTTGATGAAGTTTGAGTCATGCTAATGCTATAAGCTAACTCTTGATCTTGGCCTGAAAGTCTGTTCTGATCAGTGACTCACTCACATGAAGCTCATGCATGGCCGCTAGAGAGTAGCTCCCACTTGTTGTAACTAGAGAAAGCCCATGTGCAGCAACAAAGATCCACTGTAGCCAAAAATAAACCATTAAAAAAAATCATTTTCAAAATGGAAATATCTAATGAGTAGGTAAATACTTGATGTACTGTACAAGATAATCTCACACATACCACTTGTTAGTTACTTGTTTAGGTACTGAATGGCCAAACCAAATCCCTCAAAGACAAGGATTAGGTGTGACTAATTTACTCTGTGCCAGGCAGCACCCACAGTAGATACTCAATAAGTATATCCTGAACACTGACAGCTTTTTTCTCAGCTGTTGACAGTAAGCTATGTATTTTGATAAGTACAAAATTCATTCCATAAGAAATGCTTTTGTATTTTAGATGACTCATCAGTCTTTCTTCCCCATAGCAAAATAATTAAGTTTCCTAAATCCTAAAGCTTTGCAATACTTTAATATTAGAGTATTAGTATTAAATACAAATATATTAAAATATACAATATATACCATTATATAGTAAATATATTAAATTTATATTAAGTATAAATATATTAAAGTATATAATATATACTATTATATATATTATATATACATATATTAAATATATACTTTCAGTTCAGTTCACTCACTCTGTCGTGTCCAACTGTTTGTGACCCCATGGACTGCAGCACTTCAGGCCTCCCTGTCCATCATCAACTCCTGGAGTTTATTCAAACTCATGTCCACTGAGTCGGTGATGCCATCCAGCCGTCTCACTCTCTGTTGTCCCCTTCTCCTCCTGCCTTCAATCTTATATGTATATATATATTTTCTAATCTAGTAATATTAAAGTATTAACACTTTAATAAGGCAGTTTGATTTGCTGCATACTACTACATTTTACATGCTAAATGGAATACGATCAAATATACAGTAAAAGAGCTGTTCAAAAGGGGGCTTCGATATTCATCAGGTGAATAAGCGGCACTGGGATTTGACACGTCAGCTCCTTCAGTTCAGCTCCACCACACCTAGGCGCACCAGAGGGCCAGAAACACAGCTGGCATTGGACAACCTCAGTTTCCCCTCTCTTTCCCAGCAGCATTCATTTCTATCTGGGAGGCAGGGAAAAAATTAACGCAGAAGAGGTTTCTATTATCTACCAGTCATTCTCTTCTGGAAAACAAATGTATGCCCCAAAGAAAATAACTCAGGCACAAAGATAATGAGTTAAGTTACTGCTTTCCTGCCTTTCTTTCCCACAAATTCCTATCTTCATTTTGCTCTCTTCACTGTTTGGGGGTTCAGGTTCAAAAAGCCACATCTGAGTTAAAGCTATCATCTTTCAAGATGGTCTACACTGCAAGAAGAAGTCACCTCCCAAACCTGAAGCAGACTGATGAGATTCAAAGAGTAATGAATACGAAAAGGGTGGCACTTTCGGCTGTTAACATGTATTTGCTTTTTCAAGTTTATAATAAGAGTTGCTCAAACTGGGCAGGAAAAGAAGTAGATTGAGTAGCTAAGCTAAGTCGCTGCTAAGTTGCTTCAGTCGTGTCCGACTCTGTGCGACCCCATAGACGGCAGCCCACCAGGCTCCTTCGTCCCTGGGATTCTCCAGGCAAGAACACTGGAGTGGGTTCCCATTTCCTTCTCCAATGCATGAAAGTGAAAAGTGAAAGTGAAGTCGCTCAGTCGTGTCCGACTCTTAGCGACCTCATGGACTGCAGCCCACCAGGCTGCTCCGTCCATGGGATTGAGTAGGCATGAGGGTAATTTGGGGGGCTGTCATAGAAGTGTTCTAAAACTGGATTGTGTTGATGGTCACATAACTATAAATTTGCTAAAAATGATGGTACAACATTTATGTGTATTTCATGGTATATAGTTCATATCTCAATAAAGCTATTTAAAAGTGTATCTTTTCCGTCTTCATTCTCCTGCAGTTGATCTTCAGGAGTCTCATTATCAGTTGATTTTGCTAAATAAATACTGTAAGATGCTGATGAAGTTGTTAATGGGTCAGCAAAAAGACTGTTATTTATTTATTAAATTAAATAATTTAATTAAATTAATTTATTTATTTAATTTAATAAATAAATTTATTTATCTATTTTGGCTGTGGTGCATCTTTGCTGCTTTGCAAGGCCTTTCTCTAGTTGTGGTGAGTGGGGGCTGCTCTCTAGTTGCCATGTGTGGACTTCTCATTGTGGTGGCGTCTCTTGCTGCAGGGCATGCGCTCTAGGGCGCACGGGCTTCAGCAGTTGCAGTGTGTGGGCTCACGAGCTTCGTTGCTCCAGGGCATGTGGGATCGTCCCAGACCAGGGATCCTGTGTCCCCTGTATTGGCAGGCAGATTCTTATACACTATGCCACCAGCAAAGTTCAAAAGGACTGCTAACCAGAGATGATACTTGGTGTTAGATGTTGCCAAGAAAACGGAGTAGGGGATTTTTTTTTTTCCTAATGAAAAACTAATACATACCACTTTTATACACAGAAAGCTATGTCAGCTAGAAACAGTAACTACCTGCTCAAAACATATTAAATTGGCCCAAATTATATATCTTGCCAGAATTAGGACAAGTTCAACATGAGAAATTCTAAGTAGATTTCAATAACTACGCCTAACTGAGCCCATCAATCGTAACCTTAATCATCTTGCTTAAATTTTTTCCACCATCAACATATTGCCACACAAACGTTGTGCTGATAGCTTGGTTTCAGAGCATCCTAGTAACTCTCCTACAGTGTCATTGACAACTTCAGCTTGCTGATTACCTTCTGGCTTCATGAACACAGCTCTCATTTGTCTGAGAGAAGGCATGAGCACTGTCAATAGCAAAGGCTCTGGCTTGACTCTCCCTTCCCAGATGTGTCTGTTCTCCTACTCACAAGAGCAGGGAAGAGAAAGGCTCCCCTCTTTTTCGAGTTCTTTTGCGTTTGACAAACCTGATGCCAACTAGTCTTCTCTCTTTAACTTGGAAATGAGGGCTGCATTTTACAGAAGCAGCATAGAGGAGATATTCTCTGCATCATACTAGACACCGAAAGGGACACAGTAAATAAAGCACGGCTATGGCCCATAAGGGCACGGCAGCCACTCAATACACCAGCATGTCCAGCATGCCTCTTTCGCCCTCATGCCTTCTGCACTCCAAGCTTCTCTCTTGCATGAAAGGTTTGAGAAATTAGTTGGGTTTTCTGGTACTACAAGAAGAGAAAGAAACATAAAGGGTGACTTCTTTTTGTAACAGAGTAAATTAAATTCATTTTCCCAAATCTTTATCACTAGGGTAGGGGTAGAGTAGAAAAGAGACAAAGCTAACATTTACTCAGGACCAAGCAAAGCAAACTGGCCACTCTCCATCACAAACAAGCAGCACCGCTTATAATAAAACATTTCAAGTATAAAGAGTAACAGGAAAATGCTTTCAGAACAGTCATTTGTATTAACAGTTTATTTATGAGAAGGAACCCAGTGAAGTAGGTCTGTAAAGGGCAAGCAAGTTCATTACAAATTTTTGCTAAGATTTTACTCATAATTTAAATTATAAATTGCAAGAAAAATTAAGATATTTAGCTAAGCTTGACTAATATATGCATTATTGAGTAATAAATACCTGTTTTATTAAGTTAATATATCTACTATTTGTTCCTATGGTTTTGGACAAGTGGTTTTCAGTATTTCATGCATCTGGAAGGGGGGAAAAAAAGCCACAATTGGTAGGTCAGCTTATCCTTCGTTTTTGAGATGTAAAGTCATTGCTGGACACAGCTTCAAGGAAAATATTTATAAATTCAACATCTGTAACTACCTATTATGGAAAGACATTTTAAAACCAAATGTGATTGCTGACAAAGGATCTGGGTGGACCGTTGTATAAATGGAGATCACACAACTTGTAAATAAGAGGGAGGCTGTCAGCCCAACTTATGTGTACATTTATGTTAAGGCCAGAAAGCTCTGCCGTGGACACCACTTGAGACATGTGAAGATTACATAATTCTACCCCAAAGCAAAGGAGAAAAAAATCTTATTTAGTTTCCTTTAAATATAAATGCTTATAATCAGTGTTCTGTGATGATTGCTCTATCTGTTATTCACTAGAGAGACCTGCCTTAGTGATGACCACAAACGTCGTTCCTTTGAAAGCATCAGCCCACATATGATGACATGAATTCAAGTTTCCACTTAGTAGACAGTCATGGTTTCCAAATAAGGTTGTTGTTGTTTCTTTCTTTTTCCTTAGGATTTTAGGGAGGGTCAATCAGCTCCTTCTTGGTTTCCATTCTGGTCCCCAAATCTGCACCCCTTCTCACAGTGGGCATGCAGGGTTGCAGGCTGCTCCTTAACTATGGAAGCAAATCAATAGCAGCTGAATGCCATCTGCTTCGGGCCGCAGAACAGAACTGAAGTGTAAGCCATGCATCTTCCCTTATTGAAAGGTTATTTTATGCAAGTAAACAATTCATCGTCTTCTTGCACGCTTGATGCTCATTTACCATTTTGATCAATAAAATATGCAAAACAACAAAAAAATTGAATCCTAAGAGTAGTTCTGATGCCAGCGTGATAGTTAATCAATACCCGGCCTCTGTTCACTAGGGCAAGTGGTGGGGGCACTCCTATTGTAACCTGTGAAATCCAGAGTGGTCGACGTGGCAGAAAACACTGTTTTCAGAAGGGAGATACATTACATTTGCCCTATAGATTAAAAAGGAAAACACATTCTCATTGAATTAAATCCAAACGGTAACATCAACAGGCTTGAATGTTACTGATTCAAGCCAGTACTTCTCAAAGCTCACAAAAAAGCAATTTGGGTTCATATGTCTTTTAGAATCTCAAAGACAACTGGATGAGATCACTGACACAGACCTTTGGACAGCAACCCTTTCTAAGCTCTGTCTTATTAAGTCTTGGCTTTCAATGTATTCATGTTTCAGGTGAACTCAGTTTTTCTTCTAAAAACAAACTGCTGTGGGAATTTCTTGTGCACGGTGTTTCTTTTAGTCATATCACAAGCTGCCTTATTATATTAAACCTCTTGACAATTGATTCAGGCAGAATACTTTTCTCCCAACAAAGAAAACTAAATCATTTCACAGATGCTACCATATAAGAGCCCTCAATTCAAGACTTTCCTAGCAAAATACAAGCACACACACACGCACACACAAAAGGATTTTTTTCCCCCTATTTGGACCAATTCTCTCCAGCTGAATTGTGACTTTATGCAGATCACAGGAATTTTTTGTTTTAAAAATGATAAATTAGATACCTTTCTAGAACAGAATACCTTTCTTGTTAAAACACAGTTTAACAGAAAGAAAAACATCTCCATGTGAGATAAGAACTGCCCTGACAAGGTGGTGGCTTTTTTTTTTTTTTTTTTTTTTAGCAGATTATCAGATTTTCTGTATACTATAAGAGTGAGAATCAAATAGTCTTTAGTTTACTAGAGAACCATTATAACAGTTTAAAAACCTAATTTTCTTACTCCTTATCCTGATCTACTAATTTCATCACATTTACCCATACCTCTGCAATCATTAGATACAATTAGTATCATCCACTAAACATATTTTATCCTATTTTTTCACGTTTACCTAAAAGCACTGTGAAAGATCTTAATGATATATGAGGGAAATGAGTAATGCTGTTTAATGGATAGAAGGAAAGAAATTTTTCAGTCTTAATGGGATATCTTCAGTATGAAGGAAAAAAATGAAAAAATCCTATCAAATTTCTACCAGTACATGTTTGTAATAATTTCACATCTAATACTATCATAAATACTTTTCCTTACAAATTATTTAGCTGAGACTAAAATTTTCTCCATGTTCTCCTTTATGAAACAGGCTAAATTATATAGCACTAACAGTGGGAGGTAATTTCCTTGTGATTTTCTTAGCTTCATACAGCAGAGCTCTCTATTTCTAGCTATTACTTTAAGATTATCATTCCAGAACTGTACTTAATCCTCTTCTCAGCTTTTTAAAAACGCTACATATACATAAAAATTTAAACATGCATTTAAGTCAAATAACTGTGATGAAATTAATAACAACAGCATGACTACAGAAGTGCAGAAGCTTTGAGTCAATGACCCAACCAGCAGCAAGGGTATAATTTAAAGGCAGAAATTTCCAGTGCATGCACCGTTAGCCACAGTGAACCTGTTACTGCTCTAAAGGGAATTGTTTGCCTCTTATTAGATTTTCTACAGCACAGCCATAAGTGATAAATGTACTGCTGTACTCACTGTCAAGTTAATCAATGCTGCCAAAGTTTTGTTGACTTAACAGTAATCCATAAAGTAAGCAGCATTTTCTTTATCTCTATGACATCTCAGTCCAGAGAAGGGTTACGAATTCAAGAGCAGCTTCACATGAGAAAGAGCTGGGTTAAGGGAACTGGAGCAAGAGAGGGTTGATAGGGTAGACGGACTGGGTGATTCTCAAAATTAAGCAGGTTTTTAACCCCCTCTTCTGATTTTATTACCAAAAAAAAAAGCATTTACGATCACCTCCACATGCACACAGAATTCACTTTTGTTGTTTATAATCCTAATAAATGAGTAATTCTCCTGACGAAAGATGATGCTTTCCACAACTTGCCTCTCTCACCTCAAAACAAAACGGATGAACGAATAATAAAAACACCCAAACCTTCAAGAACCACAAAGTGAACTAGCCATTTCTACTGCGTGATCTCAGCTTGTTTACAGTTCAATGCACGGATCAAATCCAGTACAGGGCACCAGTCATAAGAATGGTAATGTGGACCAGAAAGAAAAAAGGCCCCAAATTTTGCTTCACCGTAAATGTGAGCATGTGAAAGACGTGACCATTAGAACCGAAAAAAGAAAGGAGACAACAGGAGAGGAAGAGCTGCCCTGCAAACAAACGGCTGCAGCGCTTTCACAAGCAATTACAGACATATGAAATATGAATCACAATTGATTTTTCTTCCTGGGGTCACTATGCTCCGCGTTTTACACACTCGAGGCATTTATTTGGGCAGCAAACTGACAAGTTTTGTAGGATGACCTGAGCAGTGTAATCTCTGCTCAGTCCCGAGCACTTCACTGTGGCTTCTCATCCTTGACACTTGTCCCTCCCAAAAACTTCCTGGCGAGGGATTCCTCGATAAAGACACGGAACAATGCAATTACTGGGCGTAAAGGGCTGGCAGAACCTGACCAGGGGATGCTTAGCAACCTTTCGTGTGCCAATGAAAAATAAATAGCATCAATCTGGAAGAGCAAATGTCATCTGTATACTTCTACAGCAGCTTTTCTTATGTGGCTGGTGATAATACAATAGGATTACTAAACTCACGTGGTTTGTCTTGCCAAGAAGAATAACAGTAAAAAGCTGTGGCTATGAGAATAAGTACTACAGGTTTCATATATTTTAAAAGGGCTTAAAACTTCAGTGATAGAAAGATAAGGTCTTTTAGTTGCTGGTTTTTCTATAACTCTGATTATAAGGTTTTCCTGTATTTTGGTCCTCACAGAGCTCTACATTGTGAATGTTACTGGTCATAAGACAGAGTATTACTTAAACATTTTTTTGTCTTTGGAGAACTTTCTTTCTTCCTCCCTCCCTTCCTCCCTCCCTCCCTCTCTTTTTTTTCTTTCTTTCTGTATCAGTCCATAGGTCCTAGACATCTTTTCCTATTGGTACATATAGAATTACACCATTCTTTTGAACTGCTCTTGCGTATTTTGTATCACCCTCCACTGTATGGCTATTTCATCACATTTTTAACCAATGTTACTCCCATTGGGAAATTTTTATATTTATATTACAATGAAAGAAATGCCTTACACACAGCATAGCCCAATTATGCAAGAATAATTGTTGGATAAATTGAGAGACAAAACTGTCACACCTCTTTTCCAAACTGTTGCCACAATGGGCAGATGCCTCAAAGGTATATGAGAATGTCTATTCCTTACCAACAGTGAGCATAAACGGTTTGTTGTAATCTTTGCAGATCTACAAGTAAATAGACTATCTCATGAGTCTGAGTAAGCTCTGGGAGTTGGTGATGGACAGGGAAGCCTGGCATGCTGCCGTCCAAGGGGTTGCAAAGAGTTGGGCACCACTGAGCGACTGACTGAACTGATTACTAATAAAGTATTTTTCTTTTTTTTTTTTAACTTTTTTACTAATCATTTATAATGACTTTTTAATGAATGAATTATCATTTTCCTGTTTGATAATTCTCCTCCTAGCAACTTATAAAAGGACTTTTCATACCATAGGAATCAGACCTTTGTCATATATACTGTTCATTTTTTTAGCCTATTGTTCTTATGGTTTGAATTTGTGGTGACTTTCTTGATGAACAGATTTTTAAAATTTTATGCAGCCTAGTTTTAAATGTTTCACATAACCAATAATACAAAAGTACCACTATCAACTCAGAGAATATCACACAATGAAATACTGCATAATCAAAGTAGATATTCCAGTTGAATCATTTTTTATTTTTATTTTTATTATTTTTTTAATTTTTAATTTTTTTCCATCTCAGGTGTACATGAGTTCCCGATCTTGAACCACCCCCCCACCTCCCACCCCATATCTACTCTCTGAGCATCCCCATGCAGTAGTCCCAAGCATCCTGTATCCTGTATCAAACATAACTGATGATTCGTTTCTTACATGATAGTATACATGTTTCAGTGCCATTCTCCCAAATCTTCCCACCCTCTCCCTCAAAGTCCAAAAGTCCGTTCTATACATTTGTGTCTCTTTTGCTGTCCCGCATACAGGGTTAACATTACCATGTTTCTAAATTCCATATATATGAGTTAGTATATTATATTGGTGCTTTTCTTTCTGGCTTACTTCACTCTGTATAATTGGCTCCAGTTTCATCCATCTTATTAGAAAGGATTCAAATGTATTCTTTTTAATGGCTGAGTAATACTCCATCGTGTATATGTACCACAGGTTTGTTATCCATTCACCTGTTGATGGACATCTAGGTTGTTTCCACGTCCTGGCTATTATAAACAGTGCTGCAATGAACACTGGGGTACATGTGTCTCTTTCAATTCTGGCTTCCTTGGTGTGTATGCCCAGCAGTGGGATTGCTGGGTCATATGGCAGTTCTATTTGCGATTTTTTAAGGAATCTCCACACTGTTTTCCATAGTGGCTGTACTAGTTTGCATTCCCACCAACAGTGTAAGAGGGTTCCCTTTTCTCCACACCCTCTCCAGCATTTATTGCTTGCAGACTTTTGGACTGCAGCCATTCTGACTGGTGTGAAATGGTACCTCATTGTGGTTTTCATTTGCATTTCCCTGATAATAAGTGAAGTTGAGCATCTTTTCATGTGTTTGTTAGACATCCATATGTCTTCTGTGGAGCATGTCTATTTAGTTCTTTGGCCCATTTTTTGATTGGGTCGTTTATTTTTCTGGAATTGAGCTGTGTAAGTTGCTTGTATATTTTTGAGATTAGTTGTTTGTCAGTTGTTTCATTTGCTATTATTTTCTCCCATTCAGAAGGCTGTCTTTTCACCTTGCTTAGAGTTTCCTTTGTTGTGCAGAAGCTTTTAATTTTAATTAGATCCCATTTGTTTATTTTTGCTTTATGATCCACCTCCCAGAATAATGCATCATTTTTTAAAATTTAATTGGAGGCTAATTACTTCAAATATTGTAGTGGTTTTTGCCATACATTGACATGAATCAGCCCTGGGTGTACATTTCCATTTGAATCTAATATTTTATCCCAAACTATCAGAGAGGAAGAAAAATAACAAAAGAAAGAATTAGAATAGTATCAAATATCATTAAAACCAAATTATCTATCTGGCAGTCTTGAAGTAGCAGTTACAGTGTGTGTTAAAGTGTTACTTGCTCAGCTGTGTCTGACTCTTTGCGACCCCATGGGTTGCAGTCCCCCAGGCATCTCTGTCCATAGGATTTCCCAGAAAAGAATACTGGAGTGGGTAGCCACTCCCTTCTCTAGGGGATTTTCCCAATGCAAGGGTCAAACCCAGGTCTCCGGCACTGCAGGTGGATTCTTTACTGCTGAGCCTCCAGGGTAGCCCCAGGAGTCATGGTGGGCTGAGCTAAAGTTACATGTTTGGGGAGGCAGATGGGTGGCATGCAGGACTGAAAACTGAGTGTGGAGAAATAAAGTTAGTGAGCTATAACAGAAGGTAAAAATGCAGTGGGATAACCGCCAACTATAATGTATTTGGGGTTGAGAATATTACATCTGGGTGTGGAGAACTGAAAAAGAACCTATAATGAGGAGGTCCTGGAAATGACCCTGTGGGATGTTTTGGTAAACAGAGATGAGAAAAGGGGTGATACCAGGTGCAAGGTATGGTAAACACAGGAGCCAAGACAAGGGGCAGTCAGTAGGCTAGTAGGCAGTAAGATCCATGCAGAGTAAGGCTGTGGTTCTGAGTACCCGACCTGAGAACATCACAGTTCAGTAGCTAGCAAGGAGCCATGATATAGTTCTTGGTAGGTGAGTATCATGAACAGAGAGGAAGTTGAGAAGGCACATCTCCCTGGATACTGTGCAGAATAGCTGGAGCTACTGAGGAAACTACCATGACGATCAGGAAGGAATAAAGCACTAAACATTGAAAATGGCAGTGGGGGTGACAAACAAGGAAAGTGCTCCTTTGCTTGATCCAGACTAGCTTCCAGCACACAGTCCTGGAACTGTTTTTAGTGAAAGGGTGATTTCATAAAGGAACCTAAGAATGGCCCAGATTTTTCCAGAACAGGATAGGAATCTCCAACAGCAGGATAACAAGTAGTGCCTGAAATAAGCCCAAGAGCATCCTAGGTATGACCTGCTGGATTCAGTTGTGTGTGTAGAAAGTAAGGAAGCTCTTGGTAGGTAGGAGGTGACTCTCCTATCACGGTTGGTTTAAAATCATAACAGAGACAGATGATCAGAGTTCCAACATCCTACCCTCTGCTCCGATGTTGTGACCCTACTCTCCTGCTTAGGTGGATGAGGGAGAAAATGGAAAGAATTCAATTTATTGGCGTGCCCGCTGCCTAAAAGGCACTCTGGGACAAGAGACAATAACAAGTCTTCTTGAATCACTATGAGGGGCAGGATCAGAAGAAAGAGGATAAAGCCACAATTTCCCACAGAGGAAGCAAGCATTTTAAAGATGAACTAATATTTAAATTCTCTTTATGGCATATATTAATGATAAAAAGATGATTTCTGTTCCTATTAAAAATTCCAGATAATGATATTTTAACAGGAGAGTACTATGACTAACTAAGCTCTCTTAGGTTGAAATACAGTGATTATTCTCTAATTGTATTCAAGAGCGACTGAAAATTCTGTTTATTTCATAATATTTGATTTTAATGACCACTATTGTAGACAAAAGTATCTCAAAAAGACAAATAGATCCAATGACTGTACTTACTGAATCACAATAGTAATTTCTCAACTTCCAATCTCCGCCACCACAAAGGCTAATTTTTTAATGAGATGTGGCCAGGAACTTCCCCTTCTTGATGCTGCACAGTTGTTCTTCCAGAATTACAAAATATTGTGTTTAGAAAAATCTGGGTCCAAGAGTTGCTGAAACTCTTCTTGTGAAAGATTTCTGAACAGGCTAGAAAATGCTGTTTCCAAGTATTAAGGGAGCTGGAGAGAACTTCAGGCTATAAACATTAATTCTGGCAACAAAATCCCACAATGACAGAAAAATTTTCAAGCATCCAATTTCATCATGTTCTCTCACAGGCTTGTGTTCTTTCAAAAGCTACTTTCTCTCCTACTTGGTGTTCCTAGGCCTTTCATCTGAAGGGCCAGGTTAAGTGAGGGCCTTGGAGCTTGCAGAAGCGGAAGCAGTGCTCGGATCAGGGCCGCATCTTTCTGCTATTCACCGTGCACCTGGGCGAGCATTTCCTAGCTTTCTCTTCAATCTGTGGCTTCTTTCCAGGGCTCCTATTAAGCTACTGTATCTTCTATGAGGTTTAGGGCTTCCCCAGTGGCTCAGTGGTAAAGACTCTACCTGCCATGCAGGAGACACAGGTTCGATCCCTGGGTTGGGAAGATTCCCTTGGAGAAGGGAACGGCTACCCACTCCAGTATTCTTGCTTGGAAAATCCCATGGATGGAGGAGCCTGGTGGGCTACACACCATGAAGTCACAAAGAGTCGGACGTGACTAAGCAACCAAACAACAACTTCTGTGAGATTTAGCTGAAAGGAGGTAATATAGATCATAAAACGACCTAATCAAGTGTCACAAAGTGCAAGAGACTGGAATGTACAAGCAAATGAGGGCTCCTGGTTGTGGACCCCAGGCTGACTGACGTTTGGGCTTGCGAGAGGGCCAGTATTGGTCTCCTGGTTGTGGACCCCAGGCTGACCGACATTTGGGCTTGCAAGAGGGCCAGTATTGGTCTCCTGGTTGTGGACCCCAGGCTGACTGATGTTTGGGCTTGCAAGAGGGCCAGTATTGGTCTGTACCATAATTTTTTTTTCTTTCTTTTTCTTTTTTTGGCCATGTCATGTATCTTGAGGGATCTTAGTTCCCTGACCAGGAACTGAACCTGGGCCCAGACAGTAAAAGCAAAAAGTCCTAGCCACTGGATCACCAGGGAGTTCCCTCTACAGCAACATTAATAAAGCTTAATTTACTTCTTTATCAGACTAAAAATATCAATATACTTGCAAGTTGCATGACTGCTTTCTAACTCCAGTGGGTCATCATGAACACTCCACCTTGGAGACTTGCTAGCAGGAGTCCTGCATGAACTGCTCCCCTAGGGACAAGATTCCCACCCCAGCACTCCTCAAATCTCTCCCTTGACTGGCAGGTTCTTGAAAAGATTCAACCTGAAATGCCTGCCAATTGTTTGTCTATGGAGGGAAATGGAGGTACTTTACAGATGGGCTTACAGGTGTCTTTCTATACAAAACGGTCCACGTTTAAGCAGGCTGACTTTCAATACCAGATGATGCTACTGAGCATGGATGGTGGTGAGGATTGTGAAACAATAAATGTAATGCCTGAGGCAGAGTATCTGATCATGAACAGCTCTTGAAAAATGTTTATCTTACGAATTAATGAATACAGGAGTGAATGGATAGAAGATTAACACTAGCACCTCCTCGTGACAACATTCTGCACCATCTTCAAGATTTCTACCTTGTATGGCCTCCAACAGCATTTTTAATTAGTTACAGTTTTAGCTGAATTGTTTAGATGGGTTCCTAAAAGAATACTTTCTAATTTAATTTTCATGGCCAAATAAGATTAGGCATTAATCCCCATGGCTCTGTGGAGTCCTAGGAATATTCTAGAATTTCAGAAAAATGAGGACAAACATGTCACATATGACCTGGATTTGATGGTAAAAAAAAAAATGATAGCTATTTTTGATTGTCTGCCTCTTCTATATCAGGAACTGGATAATGCTTCATGTACACTAGCTTATGTAATCCTCGCTAACAACTTTATGAGGTGTATCTTCTTATTCCTTTTTACAGAAAAGGTGACTAGTGCTCAAAGAAGTTAATTAACTACCTTAGCTTATACAGCAGCAAGTAGATTCAGGACTCTGAACCCATATTCACCTGATGCCAGGCCACATTCTTCATTCCAGCCATCTGCTGCTGCCCGTCCACCCAAATCTGCCACTGGCCTCTAAATCCAGGGCTCAACTGGAGCCCCAAAGTCAAATCTGGCCAGTTGCTTGCTTTTATAAGTAAAGTTTTATTGGAACGCAGAGAAGGCTGAGTGCCAAAGAATTGATGCTTTCAAACTGTGGTCCTGGAGAAGGCTCTTGAGAGTTCCTTGGACAGCAAGATCAAACCAGTCAGTCCTAAAAGAAATCAGCCCTGAATATTCATTGGAAGGACTGATGCTGAAGGTAAACGCCAATACTTTGGCCACCTGATACAAAAAGCCGACTCACTGGAAAAAATCCTGTTGCTGGGAAAGACTGAGGGCAGGAGGAGAAGGGGCTGACAGAGGATGAGATGGTTGGATGGCATCACCGACTCAATGCACACGAGTCTGAGCAATCTCCGGGAGACAGTGAAGGACAGGGATGCCTAGCGTGCTACAGTCTATGGAACTGCAAAGAGCTGGACATGACTGAGCAATCGAACAATAACTGGAACACAGCCCCTCTCCCTGTTTTATATATCATCCAGGGCAGCTGTCATACTACAGTGGCAGAGGAGAGGAGTGTGACAATCCATACAGGGCACACCGTCTAAAATATTTACTAGTTGGTCTTTCACAGAAAAAAATTGCCAGCTCCTGCCTACTGTAAAAACTCTTGTGTTTATAGCTGTACCACTTCCCCTCAGGGGGACAATATACATTTCTCTTTTAATTCCCTCACTTTCACCTTCCAGATTCAATGGTCAACTCTGATTCAGAACACATCAAAAGTCCTTCTAATATTTCTTCAGATTTTAGAAAGCAAATGGTTTGGGGTAGGTATGAAAGATCACAAGCAATATGATAACACTTAATAAATTCCCTTTTTTTGATGGACCAGAAGATACAAGTGACGCAGGTATCAAGCTCAAAATTGCCAAAGCTCATTAATAATGTTGGTTCACACTTCCTGTTATAAGGAATCTGGAATTAATGGCTCTCAATTAATCTGCTCCACTCTTTGATTGCTTATTTATCAGATCAGGAAAGATAGATTTAATAGTGCTTGCTTAAAACAGGTCCTTTAATTGGAAACATCACAGCATTTAGCTCACTTTGTACTCCAGCAATTAAGAACAATTTGGAAAAGTGTTGTTGATTTTTTTTACACTATTGTCTCCTTGATTAGATTTCCGAAGAGCCAGACAAAACAAATGACAATACTAGCTAGCACTATTGGTACAAATAAAAGCCCAACAGCCAGATTACTTACGATGAGAAATGTGAGCCATCCTCATCCATTTCATCAGTGTCTTACATTCATTTCCCTGTATCCTTGTCTCCTGTGTAGGTAAGTGGCAATACCTCTTGTAAAAGGCATCATTTTTGTGCCTAGCTTTACACGATTATCTTTTCTCCAAATAAGCCAAATCAACAGAAGAAATTATTTT
Source organism: Neotragus moschatus (assembly GCA_006410615.1). Classification (NCBI taxonomy): domain Eukaryota; kingdom Metazoa; phylum Chordata; class Mammalia; order Artiodactyla; family Bovidae; genus Neotragus; species Neotragus moschatus. Next base: position 930,924 of record SJYA01001137.1, on the reverse strand, counting down.
TCTTGATTAAGCACCCACATTTCTCTTGGGAGGGAACAAAACAAACAATTAATCTTTCCTTATTTGTTCTCACAAGTCCCTGCCTCCTTAAACAGAGACTATCCAGGTACCTGTGGCAGCCAGTCGGCAGCAATTAGGCCTGAGCAGAAAATGAATGGACTCCAGGCTGAGCGCCTAATCTGCTGAGAGCTTGTGTGAGAGGGCAAGGTTATACCAGGAAAATTCCCTTGTCGTCAGAACACTGCTCAAAATTACTACCTGACTTCAGCATAATTAACCAGGCTTGGGAATTTATATGAACTAAGTAATTGGAAAGAATTAGCAGGAGATATGTACATTAATCTTTACCAGTTACACAGTGTTTAATGAAATTAAGGGTCTTGTGCTCATTCTCGCCTTGCTTAGTTTGCACACTTTCTATTTCACCTGTAGAACAAGGAGATTGTGTCATATAAAGATTAAAAAAATTTTTTAAGGTGTAAAAGTAAAAAAAAAAAAATGCAAAACTCAACAGTAGGCACTTAGTTAAATAAATTATAATATATCCACAGGATAGGGTAAAATATCATGAAGCCTTTATTAAAATTATTTTTTAAAAGAAACTTTCTGTTAGAGATACATACTGAAATATTTATAGATAAAAATATGTTGGAGTTTTTTCAAAGTAACATGGGAGGGTGGGGTAAGATATAGGTCAGGTTAGATTGCCCCTGTATTGACAATGGTTGATTATCAACCATGATGCTGATGTTGGAAGATTTTATTACGTTATTCTGCCAAGTCTTTATATGTTGAAATTCTCCATAATAAAAGTTAAAATAGTTTTTTTAAAAACCTTCTCTTAGAGGAATACTTAACACATGATAAATGTTCGTAATCTGTTTTTAAAAGAGGAGTTTATAAAGCAATATAGATGATGTAAAAGCATTTTAAAATACAGGATTGAAACTATGCATAGGAAAAAGACAAAGAAAGCACACTAAAATTTTGAGATGTCTAAATCAGGGTTTCTCATCCCAGTCAACATTAACATTTGAGGTCAAACGCTTGTTTGTTTGGGGCTGTCCCGTGCACCGTAGGATGGCTAGCCTTCCTGAAGTATCCCCTAGATGGATGCTAGCAGCAGCCCCATCCTCAGCTGAAGCAACTAAAAATAACTCTGTGCATCATCAAATGTCCACATCCAGAACCAGTGATCTAAGTGGAAGAATCACAGACAATTATTTTTATCCTTTTGTGTCTTTCAATGTTGTTGAGTATGAACATATGTGTAAATCAGAACAATAACAAAAAATACTATAATACTAAAAATATGTTAACCTGCAAGGAAAGAATGATTGATGCCTGTAAAGAAACAGACAATGATCAGAAAATAGACCACAGAAAAGATATACAATATTCTTCCTTTGATAAAACTACAGTCATCAAGCTAAAAGTGAACCTCACTACAAAAGCCAGTTTTTTAAAATTCATGAATCCATTACAATGAATCTGATAAAATAGAAAAGTATCTCAAGAATAATGCTGGGCTTCCTAAAATCTTCTCTGAATAGAAAACAGCAGTAGTAGTAAAGAGAGACTCAAGACACCTTATAGCCACCTTAAAGGAACCAATAATTAAAGAAATACAATGCTAGCTCAAGATGTGACGTTCTTATCATCTAAATCCATCTACTTTTTAAGAGAAGTTTGGACGTGAAGAAGTAATATGCAGTCTATCTTTCTCTTCACGAGCCTAGAACGGCATCACCAACAACCTGTTTCGAGGAGGGGCTTTGAGCTGGCTTTGCATAAATGAGCGCAGGTCTGTGCCTGTTCTCACCACACACACCTCGCCCATTTTCTTTCTAGAAAAGGCCTGCAGCCATGAGTTGGCAGCAAAGCATAGCCAGCTCAAGAGGAAGACTCAACCCAAAATATCCATCTTATTAACCCAGTGTTCTTGTTCAGAGCACTAAACCTTCATTACTGACCCCTTAGAGTAATTTTTTTAATCAGTGCCGACTGCCAAATTGGGTGGTCGATATTTGATAATTCACAGCTCTGGGAAATAACTCCCAAAGTTTTAAGTTCTAAGTCTGATCAAAGCTTTCAGGCCTCAGTGCACTGTAGTGCATATTTCCATTCTACCTCCTTCTTTCACACAGGTCTTCTTCGTGAAATCAGAAACATTTTTGAAGGCCCTAACGCTTCTTAATAGCCATTACTAATCACACCTCCACTGAGCCACGTGACCTCTGAAAGTTCATTATCTATAGTTTTGTAGGACAGGCTTCCACCAGACTTATCCACCAAGGTGAGCAAGAATGCATTATCAGAATTTTTAAAATACTGGTTTATTTCCTTGAAAGAAAAGTATACTGTGATCTTTCAAGAAATAATATGTGTGACTGCCTTTAGAAAATTAAAAAATTTTTCTGCACTAAAAACTAGTTTAAACAAAGTATTATTTTGAGATCAATGGGAAGTAGGTAAATCACTGGGGAAAAAAGGACATTTGAACTTAAACAGCACAATTCTCTGTAATTAAAATGAAAACCTTTAAAATACAGTATAATGAGAAGAAATATCACACATTGTCTTAAGTAATTATTTATAGCCTTCATACAGTGCTTTTCAACTTAGCACAAAAATACTCTTACAGAACTACTATACAACCTAAAAATACACAGCTCACTGCCTACAAAAATGAAATTTAATAGCAGAGACTAGTACAGTGTTACTTTTTCCTTTGTATTTCATCAATTACTTCAACAATTCTGATGACAAACTCTGGATAAGTGGTTAGGGTTTTCTTGTACGAAAAGCCAACCACGGAAACAAGGTTACAGGATTTCTAACCAGGGACAAGAGAAACACGTATGCACGACAGAATCTGAAAACACTTGCTAGCAATGATGGATTTAAGTTATTAACAGATCAAAAAGAGATGGATGGTGGTTTGCTTTTCTTAATCTACATCATCATCTAGATCTATTTACAGATATGTGGTGCACTAACAAACTTGGTTAAGATTTCGATAAAATCAGTAAAAATAATCTGCTCCTGTTACACTGAGTCTGTATCAATCAATAAAATCACTTGTACAAGGAAAGTACTGTTAAGTACTGACAATCCTAGCCATTAATATTATTTAACACACTGTTCACAATCTTTAACGAGAACAAAGAACAGTTTGTCTCGTGTTATAAGCAAGATCTCCACAGATGCTCTTACTTCTATGGGTTTCTACAGGGATTTTATGAATTCAAGCTGTACATCTCTCAAAAAACAAAAAAACATAAGGTCTTCCACCTCCATGGTGGGGGGCTACTTAATGCCTATATATCTCAGGCTTGATTTTCGTCTGTTGTTGAGCATAATAAGGTTCATTATTTATTTTAAAATGTATGTAAGGTCTTGTGCTTTAGTTCAGCTGCAGTTTAAAAAAAAGTCACTTACAAGAAGCGAAGCTGCCAGAGTATCACTTCTTAATCTGTGAATTAAACTCAAAATTCTAAGGACCTAGGCTATCAGGTCCTATGCTGATCACTGGGGTTGCACAGGGCTTCTCTGCTGGACTGAGTTGACTCAGCTTCATCAAGGCCTTTACCGAATCAAGGCCGGTTTAAATGAGAAAATTTCAATTAATCCTTAGCCAGAGTTGAATGGCTAGGAATAGATAAGCAGACATATGACTTAAAAATCACAGAAATGAAAGGTAGAGGAAAAGAAAGAAGAAAATTAGATTGTGTGTAAGAGATAGTTTTTAACTTTATAGATATCTATGATTACATGAATAATAATGAGAAAACGCCTTTAAGAAGTAAAACCAGCTTAGAGATTATTATAATTCTAACATCTTAATTAGAAATCTGTTCCAAGGTTAATGTTTGCAGTACTGACTGCTCACAATCCCAGCAGTGTGATGTGTAGTGGTTTGCAAGTTTGCTGACATAAGCAAGAGAAAGCTGCGGACCTGGTAAGTGGACACTGAAAACATTAAAAACTGAATCTCAGTTCAGTATCATTTAGTCTATTGTTCACTCAGTTACGCCTACTGTGCAATTCTCATGGAATGACTGACAAAAACCAAAAACCTTTGGGGGGCGGTCCAAACAAGACTTGGATAAAAGCTCCCCCTACCAAAGGATACTAATTGCTAGTACTGGCTCTTGGTCACAAAACAGATATTTTTAGTAATTTAACAGCAAACTGTCAAATTTCAGTGGTCTATAGTTGTGAAAATTAAGCCCACAAATACACTGTAGTATGGAAGTAAGAAAATGCAGTTCGTAAGATGTTTAAGGGCAACTAGTACAGTAAGTACAGTAAGTACTGCTCACCAAGTAAAAGAGAGAACTTCAGAGAAGACACCATGGTGATCCCCGACACGCTGGCCTGTCACCTTGTGACCACCTGATTCTGGGGGTAGCAGACCTTGTCGAGCCCTGGCACCTAGCAGCAGGTGAGGAGCAACTGAACTCTTTTCTAAAGAAAATACCTTTCCAGCATTTTAGAAGCAGTTCCTGGTGCACATTAGGGAAGCAGACCACGTTACCAGAGAATCCTATCTTGAGAAAAGTAAAGCTCATGGAAGAGAAAGATAATGGGGTGGAATACATGCCCAGTGGAAGTCAGAAGGCAACATAATTTATAAGAAAAGGTCTTCTGAAGCCCTAGGGGTGGTTAAAAAGGGTCGCAGGCAGACTGAGTGGCAGTTACACATTCATGTCTGACTCTTGGCAACTCCATGGACTGTAGCTTGCCAGGCTCCCGTCCATGGGATTTTCCAGGCAAGGATATTGGAGCAGGTTGACATTTCCCTCTCCGGGGGATCTTCCCGACCCAGGGATCGAACTTGAGTCTCTTGCATTACAGACAGATTCTTCACCGTCTGAGCACTGGTGGTTAAAAAGGGTCAAAGGCATACTGAGAGACCCTATTATTCTGTGAACTCCATAACATTAAGCCTATATACAGCCTACATAAAAAATTAAAAAACATGTTTAGGCCATGATGCAATCTCTTTGGGGATCATGTTGTAGGACTGTTGAAATCTTCTACACCACATGTATATAAGTATAAAAAAGTGAAAGTGAGGAGTGAAGTCGCTCAGTCGTGTCCAACTCTTTGCGACCCTATGGACTGTAGGTGACCAGAATTAGGTCATGAAGCAACCTCTCTGGGGATTATCTTGTAGGAATGTCAAAAGTCTCTTCTATACCACGTGTATATAATTGCTGAATTTTAAAGAGGATATGTTCCAGTTAGGTTGAGTTGAAACGCACTATCTATATGACCGTTCACTTTCTACCACGAAGGACCCTACCAGAGGTTGCTGCCTAAACACATTCTCACCCCTGAATGAATGAAATATAAAATCCATTTTGGTTTGGGAAGCAAACACTGTCAAATAAACTCTTACAGCCAGGAAAATAATTAAACTCGTTTTCCAAACCTTTCCATGTATGTTTGAAGAATGCGTTATAAGAAATTAAGTAGTCTCCAAAGTAGAGGCTGGCTAACTGTGAAGAGTGATTTGGAATTTAAAACTTCCTATGGCTCAGATTATCTTGGAAAGGAATCATTAAGATCCTGAAATCACATATCCCTGTCCTGTGGACATACTGTGAACTCTGTAACTTTGAGCATCTGGTTGAGGAGTATATGGACAAAGGAAATGAAAATAAAGCCTGAGGTTTGCTCAGGGCAAGAGGGTATAAGGAATCTGAAAGATGAGCTCCAAGTAAGGCTGCTTTCTCCCCAGGGGAGGAGAGAATAAAGAACTGTGAAGAGTAGTCTTAGAAGTAAAGGAGAAGAGAAGAAACATCCTCTGAGAATTTAAAACCACAAACTGGCCCCTTCACAGGTTGGTAACTTAAGTTAGTGCCTTCCAGTGGCAAAAAAGACCCACAAAAAACCCTTCAACTATGAAGTCTCAGTGGACAATGCTATAGGACATACAAAGATGACTAGAAGGAAACAGATAATACAGAAACTTAAAAAAAAATTTCATTGATTCAGTCATTCTAGTTGGTATTTGCAAATTTAAAAATGAAAATATTTTGTAATTATGCAGCAAAGACATTAGTCACTGTCTCCTCAAGAAAACTACTAACCATTGTGGTTTTGGGTTTTAACAATGCAAGTCCAAAGAAAAGAATCAGAAACAATGAGACACTGGAACCTATTCGAGATGAATATAAAAATCTGGAATCAGTATCTATAAGATGGTTTATGTTTCACGTTCACTCATAGAAGCTGATAACAGTTAGGTTTACTGTTCAAAGGACGCTGCCCTTTTAAAAAACGGAAATGTGGACTGACTTTGGATTTGCCATGCTGAAATTCTGATAAAAGTTCTAATGAATTTATGTAAACTATTTACAAAATATAATTAGAAAAAAACTACACGTGGTCCACTGAATTCAGATGATATGTGGTGGTGACCATTTTTCCTGAGGAAATGAGTTAATGTGTCTAAGAGATAAAATATAAAAGAGGTTTGAAAATGTAAGCAAAAATACAAGGACTATTAAAAAAATGTAAAACCCAGGCAGGTTAGGGAAAAAAGTGAAAACAGAATTCATGGAAATAAAAAAAAACCATAATATTAAGTTCAAAAATCAATGTATGGCTTCGACTTCCAATGAGATGGAACAGATATACTTTTTTTCCCATTGATCCTGCTAAGTACAACTAAAACCACCGGGCCCTGTATATAGAGCAAACAAGAAGATTATGACAGGTTGAAAGAAGAAAAGAGACTTTTTAGGACCCGAGAAATGACACAGTGTTGAGCTTTATCTTTCCTGGGTTTTCCTTTTGCCTCACCTATCTCGACTTGGAGAAGAAAAAACTAGCAACCAGGAAATACCAACATATGCAGACAAATAAGGCCCCCGTAAAATCCCGTTTCCTCTAGCAAAACCATACAAGAGACAACCCTAGCAAGACAGAAAACTCTCCAACTCTAAATTGTTCTATTATAGGCAACACACCACAGAAACTGTGGCCAAATACCACTCACGCCACTAACGTCCTCATGGGAAGCCTAGACTTCCATCCTCGTAAAGCTGGTAATGAAGCACTCAGTGCTGGGGTGGTGTCAGAGAAGGCCAAGAAAGCAGCCAGGACTTGCATCCCCACAGCCGGAAATGTGCCCCCACCTACAGGGTCTGTGGAGACCATGCGGGGAGCTGGAACTCCCATCCACTCAGCAGTGATGAGGAGCACCCAGCCCAACCCAGCTGTCAGTGATGCTAGGTGAGGAATCTGGTCTTCCATCTTCCCTTGGTAGAAAGAAGGTGGAGTCCCCTGCCTTGACTGACCAGTATCAGAGAAAGCAAGCTAAAACAACCAAGATTTAAATAAAGTTCAGAGTCTCGTACCATAACACAAAAATGTCTAGAATGCAACCAGAATCATTCATTATATCAAAAACCTGGAAGATCTCAAACAGGATGAAAAAGTCAACCAATACATGTCAACACTGAGATGACAGAGACATGTGAAAATTATCTGACAATGATTTTTAAAGGCAGCCATGATAAATATGTTTCCATGAGTAATTATGAGCATATATGAAAGAAAAGGAAGAAACAGAAAAATTCAACAAAGAAATAAAAAGTCTCAGTTCCCTGGTGGTCCAATGGTTAGGATTCAGTGCTTTCACTGCTGTGGCCCCGGTTCGATTCTTGGTCAGGGAACTGAGATCCTTGAAAGCTGTGCAACATGGCTAAAAAAAGGAGAAAAAAAAAACCAAAAATACACACACACACACACACACACACATACATATAAAGTATCAGCAAAAAGTAAAAGCTACAAAGAAAAATCAAATGGCAAATGGGGATTTTGGAACTGAAAAATACAATAATATAAAGAAAGGGCTCAGTGCAGGGTTCAGTGGCCCAATGGAAGGAAAAGAGAAAAGAATCAGTAAAGGGGAAGATAGAAACAAAACAAAGTATCTAATCTGACCAATGGAAAGAAACAGTCAAAATAAATAAATAAATGTCTTAGGGCCTTGTGTAACTATAGTAAAAAATAGAACATTCCCATTATTGGGAGTCCTGGAAAGAGAGGAATAAGAGAAAGGGGTTGAAAAAGTACCCAAAAAATAATGGCTAAAAACTTCCCCATGTGGCAAGAGAGAAACCTACAAATTCAACAAGTTGGTAGGATTCCAAACAGGAAAAACTTAAAGAAACACAAACCAAGACACATAATAATTAAGCTTCTGAAAACCAAAGACAAAGACAAAATCTTGAAAAAAATGCCATTTGATTTTTATTTTTCAAGCATAAAAGTTTTCTATATTTCTTCCTCTCTTTAATATTTATAGAGTACCCGGGGCTCCCCTGGTAGTTCAGCTGGTAAAGAATCCACCTGCCATGAAGGAGACCCTGGTTTGATTCTTGGGTCGGGAAGATCCCCTGGAGGAAAGCACGGCCACCCACTCCAGTATTTCTGCCTGGAGACTCCCCATGGACAGAGAAGCCTGGTGGGCTACAGGCCCTTCACAAAGAGTCAGACACAACTGAGAGACTAAGCACAGCACAGCCAGTTGCACATAAGAGCACCCATTCTGTGCCCTGAGATGTTTAAGTGATTAGACAGTATTTGAACAATAATTGTTTCAATAAACAAAATAAATAAAACATCTTGACTTCACCATGCTAGAGTAGGCACAAAGAAAACAGCCAGTTTAAAGCAATATCTTACATATGCAGGAAAAACAATTGACATGACAATGGATATTTAAATCAGAAACCACAGGGGCAAAGTGAAGTTTCGAAATATTTTCCAAGTGCTGAAAAAAACAAGAATTGTCAACCCAGAGTCCTACATTCAAGGTGATCAGATTTAAAACATTATAAGGTCCTTGTAGATTTCAGGAGGCAACTAAAGATAATAGGGAATCACTGAAAGGATACATACACACTAAAGGGGTAAAAAGGAAAGAGAAAAAGGAGGAAGAAACCTGCCACCAGTCCAAAAGCAAGCAAGGAAAGAAAAATTCAGCAAAAAGGGAATGAATAAAAAACATGGATAAAAATTAAATATACTATTTGAATACAGGCAAACAAACAAAAAAAATGGATGGTTGTACTAAGCCCAACTATATCAATAATCATGAAAACGTAAGTGGGGAACTTTAACATACCTTTTTTCTTACAGATCAAGCAGTCAAGTTAAGATACAGGAGATTCACTTTTAAAATGTCATCTGATTATATATAGTTCACTGCACTCAAGGGATTAGAAATTTGCAAGCGCACATGGTCAATTTTAACAGATACCTCAGGCACTACTGGAAAAGTCAAAAATACAATACTCTTTAATTCAGACTTCTGACCAAATGGAACATTATACTGCATAGTATAATTTAAAGAATGAGTGAGGGGCAGGTAAACAGGGTCCTTTGAAGAGAGCACTCTGCCTCTACCCAGCCTGACCCAGCTGTGGCACTATTTTCTTCAAATGAACTGTTTTCTAAGGGATTACAATATTAGCTCTGGTTATCCTTCGTCATGAGTCGCTATGAGCTATTTCTGGTCAGCTCCCAAAACTTTTAATAGCTTTTCACTCCATGTGATAATGATGAAAACGTAAACAAGTGCTGTTCCTGAATAAGTGACATAAGACGTGAGTCCCTTTCTCAAAAAGATACATTTCACATTACTGCAATAAACAGCACACGTGTGCTGTTCATGGTGAAAGTTCTGGTGAAATTCCTTGTCTGAAAATCATGAGAGCTTCCAATTTAAAGTTGCTAATAAAGAACGCTGAGAGACTTGCCCATTAAATCAGCCTTAAATAAATAAGTGAAGGTACAGCCTTGCTAACCACTGTTTTCTCCTTCTGGAAGGAAAATCAAGGGTCTTCATCTCTGATGCAGTACTGAATTGCTGCCAGACTATGTCTAAGCAATAGAGGGCTTCTTCATCCGCTCTGCTCTGCCCTTAGAAAGCCTGGTGTGAGGAAAGGTGGGATTGTTAAGCGTTTCCCGTTTGACTGTTTTCCTTCCCACTTCTGTATTTTTCTCCTCTTCCTTCTCCCTGGGCCTCCAGAAGGAAAGAGGATGTCAGACTTGAACTGCCCTCTGTGTCTCCTGTCTTTCATTGGAGCTTTTGTCGTTGTATTCTGTGGAACAGTTGCCCAACTAGGCAGGGCAGCTCCCCATCAACTGGATAAAACAGTTTTATCAACTGGATAAAACAACTAATGCTAAGAACGCTCGTGTGTTCTCTGATTGGTCCTTTCACACAGTAGTCTAGAGTCATTTTTTGAGTGTAATGCCTTTGGGAAGCTCTTGAGATTTAGGAAATCCATTTTTATGATACATGTTGTGTTCTGAATTATCTCTTTCCTGAAGAGTTAGTGCTTTCGTCCATCTTGGCCTTTTTCTTCAATGCGTGGAGATCCCTGGTGATCAGATCTCACCGCAGAAAGCCGCTTGAGGGGACCTCCTCAAGTCAGCAGGAGCGCTTCCTTCTGAGGGCAAAGTGTGGGTGGAGCGTGCAGTCTGATGGGCGTCTCCTTGAGGTAAGAGGAGGAGGAGGGAGTTGTCAACTTGGGGGCCCTGATATCCACCTTAGAAGCTTTAGCTTTCCTCAGACATTCTGTTTGGTATTTTGTTGCATTTGTTTTATTTTCAAGAAAATAGTCTTTACAAATTTTGGACCTGGTCATAAACATGAGGATGTATTCTGTATAGAATAAGTGGCCTGGGCACCCGTCCGGGTTCAGTCTCACCGCTCACCTCAGCCTCTGCCCCACCTGCTGACTCCAAGTCCAGTAGACTGTCTCCACCACAGCTGTGAGTAGGCTGCCTCCCACATCCACACAGGCTCTCCTCACTGAGCTTTGCTTTTCACTTTGTAGCACCCATTGCATGCTACCAGAACATTCCATCTTCTAGAAAACTGCCAAATTTTTTTTTTCCATTGATGATCCCCTCTTTTCCCTGCCCATCCACCACCTAACTGCTGTGGTTTACTTCTTTTCTTAAGTTTTTATACTTTTGTTTCAGTGGGGTCTTAGGAAAGGTGGAAAATTGTATCAAACTGGGAGATAAAATATTACATAAACCATGTTTGATGTTCAAATAAGTTTGGGAAACCCAAATTAATTTATTCTTAAGATTTCTGTTTCTATCCAAATGACTTAACACAGAAAATAGATACATTGCTCACAGTTTTTAAAGGATTCTAAATATTGAAGTCAAAGATATAAAACAAATTTATTGATCAAAGAAGCTGGGGATAGACAGCCAGTAAAATTGTGATGGTTTATAAGCTATTTTCCTTTACTTTTATTGTCATATCCTTAAGACAAACTATATGTTAAGGTTGAAAATTTCTCCTGACTTAGAGAACCTACAATACATAACAAAAAGAGTCTATCCTGGGAGTTAAGAAATTAAAATTCCAATCCTATCTCTTTAATTAATATACTCCAGGAAGTGAGCAAGTTGCTTAACCCACTGGAATCCTGGTTCTCCATCTCCAAAATAAAAGAGCAGTGTGGGCCCATTTAGGAAATGTGTGTTGAACCCATCCATGGTCTAGAGTGTATTAGTTGCTTTGGGGACAAAAGGAAGGGTTTTCTCTAGCCCTTCCAAGAGTTAATCTGTCTGTTTTATGGGTGGTAAACTGAGACCTGCTTCCCTGGTGGCTCAGAGGTTAAAGCATCTGTCTGCAATGCGGGAGATCTGAGTTCGATCCCTGGGTGGGGAAGATCCCCTGGAGAAAGAAATGGCAACCCACTCCAGTATTCTTGCCTGGAGAATCCCATGGATGGAAGAGCCTGGTGGGCTATAGTCCACGGGGTTGCAAAGAGTTGGACACGACTGAGCAACTTCACCCACTTCAACTGAGACCAGAGATGCTCATGAACTTAACTGAAGGGCAGGAGACAAGCTGGATTGGATAAGGTCTGAGATCTCTATGAGCTTAAGATGCTATGGCTTGGGGTATTGCTACTTTCTCAAGCATATGGGCCTGAACAGGGCCATCCCATGTACCTCAAGCTGAGATGGATTCGCTGCAGAGTGGTGCCTGCCAAGAAGTGCTAGTGGTGCCTACACTCAGGGGTTCAGACTGGTACAGGGGGTGAGTGGGATTCAAACTGGAGTTACACAGGTGAGTAGAAGGAATAGTGGGAACTGTCTTACTTCTGAAGAGACTTAAACACCAAAAGCTATTAAGAAGTGACCCCTAAGCCAGGGTTTTCATATCCCTGGGAATTGATCAAGCATTCAGCTTTCACCCACACTCATCTTTGTAACTTCCATTTGGCNAGTGGGGTCTTAGGAAAGGTGGAAAATTGTATCAAACTGGGAGATAAAATATTACATAAACCATGTTTGATGTTCAAATAAGTTTGGGAAACCCAAATTAATTTATTCTTAAGATTTCTGTTTCTATCCAAATGACTTAACACAGAAAATAGATACATTGCTCACAGTTTTTAAAGGATTCTAAATATTGAAGTCAAAGATATAAAACAAATTTATTGATCAAAGAAGCTGGGGATAGACAGCCAGTAAAATTGTGATGGTTTATAAGCTATTTTCCTTTACTTTTATTGTCATATCCTTAAGACAAACTATATGTTAAGGTTGAAAATTTCTCCTGACTTAGAGAACCTACAATACATAACAAAAAGAGTCTATCCTGGGAGTTAAGAAATTAAAATTCCAATCCTATCTCTTTAATTAATATACTCCAGGAAGTGAGCAAGTTGCTTAACCCACTGGAATCCTGGTTCTCCATCTCCAAAATAAAAGAGCAGTGTGGGCCCATTTAGGAAATGTGTGTTGAACCCATCCATGGTCTAGAGTGTATTAGTTGCTTTGGGGACAAAAGGAAGGGTTTTCTCTAGCCCTTCCAAGAGTTAATCTGTCTGTTTTATGGGTGGTAAACTGAGACCTGCTTCCCTGGTGGCTCAGAGGTTAAAGCATCTGTCTGCAATGCGGGAGATCTGAGTTCGATCCCTGGGTGGGGAAGATCCCCTGGAGAAAGAAATGGCAACCCACTCCAGTATTCTTGCCTGGAGAATCCCATGGATGGAAGAGCCTGGTGGGCTATAGTCCACGGGGTTGCAAAGAGTTGGACACGACTGAGCAACTTCACCCACTTCAACTGAGACCAGAGATGCTCATGAACTTAACTGAAGGGCAGGAGACAAGCTGGATTGGATAAGGTCTGAGATCTCTATGAGCTTAAGATGCTATGGCTTGGGGTATTGCTACTTTCTCAAGCATATGGGCCTGAACAGGGCCATCCCATGTACCTCAAGCTGAGATGGATTCGCTGCAGAGTGGTGCCTGCCAAGAAGTGCTAGTGGTGCCTACACTCAGGGGTTCAGACTGGTACAGGGGGTGAGTGGGATTCAAACTGGAGTTACACAGGTGAGTAGAAGGAATAGTGGGAACTGTCTTACTTCTGAAGAGACTTAAACACCAAAAGCTATTAAGAAGTGACCCCTAAGCCAGGGTTTTCATATCCCTGGGAATTGATCAAGCATTCAGCTTTCACCCACACTCATCTTTGTAACTTCCATTTGGCTCCCACAGCACACAGACAGAATCAGAGGAAAAGGGGAGAAGGGAAAGCATCCTTGAACTCCTTCAGGACTTAACTGACAACAAACTGAATATTAAACGCACAAGAGCAAACAAGCCCTCTCCGTCGCTCGACCGCATCTTTCAAGCTCTGTTTCTGAGAATAGAAAATTCTAAGCTCAATTTGAGTGTCATTGTAAACTCCTCTCTGTGCCAGATGATTTTATCTGCATATTTATATCCAAAGTACAAACATCTTAAAATGTTTACACTGAGTAGTAATGGGAGTCATGTGTCAAATACAACAGGAGGAAAGAGCAAAGCTTTCTTCAGAACTGAAGCTTGAAGCTACACAATATCTGTGGAAAATCTGGCTTACAAATTAAAATGCGTTGTTTACCAAGCCCATATAATTATAGAGAACGTGCATTTTTACCCTTTGCATACAACATCTAAAGTCTCGTTTCGGGGTTTTGGGGTTTGGTTTTGCTCTGCAGTTGCAGCCCGAGGCCCTGGAAGGCTCATGGCTCCATATACAGTCTCAAGGCGCACGCCACACACTTTCCTGTCATTTGCTGTCTCTACTTCCCTTAATCTCCCACTGCCGGGGAGAGGCAGTGACGCATCCATCTACCACATCCCCAAGCAGAAGAACAAAAGAGTGAAGACAGCCCTCCTTCAGGTTCTGGGGGTTTCCACACATCAGCTTTCCCCTGTGAACACTGTAAAGACCAAGAAAACTGCAGGAGGCCAGGGACGGCTCCTTGACAATTTTTCTGCTGGAGTCTCGAGACGCCTGTGAACTGATCCCTAAGCACAAGCCTGTGTCAACAGCCTCTCTTGAGCTTCCAGCTACTAGTCATTCAAGCACAACCAACCAGAAAAGCTCCGTAGAGGACACCAGATGTAGGCTTCATGCAGCCCACAGCCGCCTGCCCAAACAGAATCCACTGAGGGTTAATGCTGAAGGGGGTTACAAAGACAGCTGTGGACGAACACCAACTTCTTTAAAGAAACTTGTCCTGGTTAGATCACCATGGTAAATTCAGAACTCTGAGGAGATGCCCAGTTTTTTGAGAGCCGAGATTCCCCTACACCAGCCCCTCACTCCTGATCAGTCAGCCTCATGCGTCAGCCCCTCAAGTGGACTCACGTCCTGATGAACACAGGCGCCCAAGGCCCCTGCCCTCCTCTCAGTGCCTACTCCACATGGTGCTCTTTGGATTAATGATGACTATTCACCTGAGGCCACGAGCACTTTTTGTTTTAAAACTCAGAGAAGTTGACATTGCCTCACTCTTTCCTTTCGTTTTTTTCTGTCACTTGGCAGAGAGACTGCTTTATCTTATCTGACTTAGGTAGATCTGTTTGCTCCTCATAGCTGCAGGAAAGAGAGTCCTATGGATTGTTTTAAAAACACACATTCTACTTTTTGAAGAAATTAGTACTTCGTCAGAGGCAATTTTTATATACTTATTCTCAATTTGATTCCAGACGTGTACCAGCCAGGCCCACTGAAAATGCAGTTTCTCTCATTTTCTCTTGAACACTCAACATCTAAAGGCTAGGAACACTATGCCACCAGGGAAGTCCTAATAATGAAGTCACTCAGTTATGTCCGACTCTTTGCAACCCCACAGACTGTAGCCTATCAGGTTCTTCTGTCCATGGGATTTCCCAGGCAAGAGTACTGGAGTGGGGTGCCATTTCCTTCTCCAGGGAATCTTCCTGACCCAGGGATCGAACCTGGCTCTCCTGCACTGCAGGCAGATGCTTTACCATCTTAGCCTATGAGGAAGAGACGAACCTTGAAGAGGAAAGCTAAAAACAAAAAAGCAATTTGTAGGACTGAACAAAAAACTAGACATCTTGTACACTTGTTTTTACTTCTATACTAAAATTTCACTTCCACATAACCATTTTAAAATAGAAGCTAATTAAAGAAAAAAGAACCAACCAACAACATATTTATAATTTTAAACTTTCTTTTCATTCAGAATGTTTGGCTTCTTGATACGGTCTGCATTTCACCCATAAGTTCTGAGAAAAAACACTGAGATATATTATTCTTTAAGTGACATTATATTAATTGAAGATCGAAACACATCTTACCTGTAAATATGTTTCCAAACCTTGTCGTCGTTGTTCTAAGACTTTGGGGACCCAGTTCCGAACATGTTTAGAAGGAATTTCTGGAGTTTTAATGCATTTCTTAAGCTACAAAGGCAGAAATGAAAACAAACACAGAAAATGTCTTTTGATTATAAAGACATTATTTGAGGGAAAAGCCAATAAAAGAAAGTGAACCACTGTGAGCTCCAATAAAAAGAAAGTAAAATATATATACACTGAAATTTTATCGACAGTTCTTTCTTTAGCTGGCCTAAATATACATGTTTCAGAACATGAATTCTCTGTTTTAGAAGTTGTTGTTATTGTTATACATCATCTGGTATAACAGACTGGAATTTTTTTCTGAAAAATTAAGAGTTCAATAAGTGAATTATAAAGAAAGTATACAAGTTTATAATTTCCAAAATCAATGAATACAATAACATTATGGTTGAAAGAAGTACTTTTCTGATGAAAGGTCTTTCTATGTATTTTTCACAGAAAAAGGCAAAACAAAATGCAACTGCCAATAATCATCATTCCTGGAATGCCATATAAACTAGACCACATCGTATGGAGGGGTTTCTTAAAAGTTCTACAATAAAAAGAACTAAAAAAAGACTGATCCTTCCAATATTCCTAAGCATTAGGTCTAAATTTTGTTCATGAAAACTGAGTGATGGTTCTCAGCTAAAGGGTTCTCTGCCCTTTCTGGGCAGCAGTTTTAAGGGACAATATACATAAAGGAAAATTCTTTTGGAAGTTGAGTTAGAGCTGCCCGTTGCAGGTCCCTCCTACCACATCCTACATCTGTGAATATTACCTTATAGGGCCAGCTATACTGTGTATATTTGATTACATGATATTACCATGGAGAGATTATCCTAGATTATACAGGTGGGCTCAATGTAATCGTAAGGCTCCTTGTAACAGGGAGGCAGGAGGACCAGAATCAGAGAATGGAAGATGATACATGACTGGCTTAGATGAGAAAGTAAAGGTCGTGAGCCCAGGTGACCTCTGGAAGCTGAAAAGGGAAAGGAATCAATTATCTCCAACAACCCATTCATATCTTAATTTTAGCTCAGTGAAACTCAATTTGGATCTCTGACCTTGAGAGGCATAAGATAATAAATTTGTGTTGTTTGAAGTCACTGCTGCTGCTGCTAAGTCACTTCAGTCGTGTCCAACTCTGTGCAACCCCATAGATGGCAGCCCACCAAGCTCCCCTGTCCCTGGGATTCTCCAGGCAAGAACACTGGAGTGGGTTGCCATTTCCTTCTCCAATGCGTGAAAGTGAAAAGGGAAAGTGAAGTCGCTCAGTCGTGTCCAACTCCTAGTGACCCCATGGACCGCAGCCTACCAGGCTCTTCCATCCACGGGATTTTCCAGGCAAGAATACTGGAGTGGGGTGCCATTGCCTTAAGTTTATGCTAACTTCTTACAGCAGCAATGCATAAAAAACTAACACACTGCCTCTAAAGTGGAAATATTTTAATGTTCTAATTTAAAAACTTGGAAACCCAACTAAACTGCTCCTTTACATGAGAAGAAATGGCATAATGACCTCTAAGAAAATATTAATAATATACACAGCTAAACTCCAGGATCTAAAACTGTAACAAAATTTTTCTCATTCATAAGCATATATTCACCACTAACCAGTCTAGGCTGAAAGAGGGAATTTTGTGCATTTCATAGCTCACTGCTTCTAGTTCAAGATGTTAGGCTGAGCCTGTGTTTGCTTCCCCCATTCACAGCTGAAGTGCTGCTAACATAGGGTAAAAGTGCTAGCTGCAAACCCAAGTCTATCCTTCTCTTGCCCATCAAACTCCTAAATTATTGGAAATAATGCTGTATTCAGCTAAATCCAGCTTTAATTTCCCACACCCCCTTGTAAAGAGTGGGGACCAAAGGTAATCAGAAATTATAAAGAAAAGTTTTCCATAAATACTAAGTGCAGCACACTCAGCTGACTTGCACCATCTGTCCTATTTCCCCTCTACCTCTTCCTTCCTAGAAGGTGACTGTGATGGCTGGAGCTGCCATGACCATCTGCCACCAATGAGGTGAGAGTTCTTAAGATGGAAGACAGGTGTCCAGATGACTAAGCAGAAAAAATAGTCAGTACCTGAGCACCTCCTGGAGCTGCCACAACAGCCTGACTTGTTTTTTAAGAAAAACAAAAAAGTCACCCCACCCTCCTATTTTAAAGTTACTGGCATGTAGGCTTTCTGTTTCATAGACCTGAATTTAATCCTGGTAGACATTAAAAAAAGAATGCCAATGGAAATAGGACTCACAACAACACAGAGAACAGGGCAAGGAGGAAGGAGCAATCACCAAACAAGAGATTAACAGCTTTGTAAAAGATAGAAAGCAGGAGCATGATGCTAAAGGAAAGGCTGGAGCAGAAGAAGCCCCAGCCCAGACCTCCTCAGGAAGTGGACTGCAAAGGGTCTGGATGCCAGTCTTCTCAGAAGCCTGAGAGGCTGTGTGCTCAGGACTGGTGTCAAGAGGAGGAGGGAACAAGAAGCAGGACTGACTATGTCTTAGCCTGTGCCAAAGATCACAGCGACAAATAGAAGCCCAGTGTTATCCCCAAGCATGCACACCCCTATTCTATAAAAAAGGGTCAGTGTTTTCCAGTGGTCATGTATGGATGTGAGAGTTGGACTATAAAGAAAGCTGAGCACTGAAGAACTGATGCTTTTGAACTGTGGTGTTGGAGAAGACTCTTGAGAGTCCCTTGGACTGCAAGGAGATCCAACCAGTCCATACTAAAGGAGATCAGTCCTGGGTGTTCACTGGAAGGAATGATGTTGAAGCTGAAACTCCAATACTTTGGGCACCTCATGCAGAGAGTTGACTCATTTGAAAAGACCCTGTTGCTGGGAAAGATTGAGGGCAGGAGGAGAAGGGGACGACAGAGGATGAGATGGTTGGATGGCATCACCAACTCAATGGACATGGGTTTGGGTAAACTCCGGGAGTTGGTGATGGACAGGGAGGCCTGGCGTGCTGCGGTTCATGGGGTCGCAGAGTCAGACCCAACTGAGCGACTGAACTGAACACAAAGGAATCAATTGTTCCATTCTAGTGATTTCAAGTCAGCATCCAAGCAGAGATAACCTGTAGGCAGTTGGATATGGGTCTGTAAACTGGGAGGGAGAATATTTGAGTGATGCTGAGAGCTACAGAGCTAGATGCCATGACTTTGGGAATGAGGTACAGACGAGGAAAAGGGCTGTGAGGGGCAGAATCCTGAGAAGCTCCCAAGACCTTGCCTCCTTTCACATGCCTGTAAAATTCCTCCCTTGGATCTGGAGAGGACCGGTGAATGAGGTAAGACAGTCACTCCTCTGATTGGGTTCCACTCTATGAGACCCAGTCCTAGCAGAGGCCTGGCTTTGAAGAAGTGAGCTGTGGGTAATGACAGGGACACATGGCTAGGATTTTAGGATGGCCTCGAGGATCTCAGAACAGTCCCTGGCTAACAGTCAGCAAGAAAAGAATGGATTTCAGTCCTACAACCGCAAGTAACTGACTTCCACTCGTATGAGGATAGGACGGTAAAGAGGACTCTGAGACCACAGCGATGGCTGCCTCTGATTTCAGCCCCATGAGACCACAAGCAGAGAATCTGGCTAACCTGAGCCCGGACTCCTGATCCCTGGGAACTCTGAGGTAACACATTATCTTGTTAAAGATGCTAAGTCTGTGGCCACTATATGCTGCAGTAGCAAACTAATGGAAAGGCCTTGGTCTGAGACACCCAACTCTGAGGGGCAGAGAAAAGAGGCTAGACACGCAGTGAGGAGGCAGTGAAATGGTAAGCTAAGGAAGTGTTTCTAGAAGAGACACGATCAGACTGTGTAGCCACTACAAAGTCAGAAACACCAGGAAGCAGGAAGGCAGAGACTCTTCTTCCCAGGAATCATACTGAGAGAGGAGAGCAAGGCCGTGAACATAGCAGGAAAGCATGGAGTCAAAGCAGGTTCTATTATGTTCAGTGGGAAATATTATAACATATTCATTTATTGATGAGACTGATTCAGTCCTGGGTGGGATGAAAGGAATAATTGATGCATATCTATAAGGGAATAAACATATACCTCATTGCTACACTATCTGAGGCATTTCTCAAACAAGAACAAAGCCAAAAAAATGCTAATTATCTTGTGGTAATAAGCTTCTTAAGTTTTACTTTAAACATGAAGAAATTGCCTTTAACACAACTGAACCACAACATTTCTTATGTTTCAGAACAGAAAATCAACTGCATTATCTGTCTCTCTCTCTCCTTCTTAAAAAAAAAAAAAATCTTGAAGATATAGTACTGAAAAGATTTTCTCTTTTTATTTATGTCAGAAGTACTGAGGAAGCCGATCATCGTGGTTGCCGGGCTTGGTGACAGCATTTGTAGGTGAGTAATGAATGGCTCGAGATGAAGAGAGACAAACCCAAGACAATATGTTTCCAGGAGGGCTCAGCTGCTTACAAGAAAAACACTCTTCTGCAGCTCCATCTGATGATTAACTGTCCAGGCCAGGCTGCGTCCAGACCAATGGTCTTTCTGATCCCCACAGATAGCAACCAGATTCCACTATGCTGCAAACAATCCCCCTCTGCCTGGCAGGACCACTCCCTTCCCTTTTCATACTGTTACAGGACTTTACACAGAACTTACCCCACAAAGACCTGCCATATGTACACTGGTGATAGCAACCATTTTCCACCAAAAGGAACAGAAATACTTTCCCCAAGCACAGGAATAAAATGATGAAAAAGGAAAAAACTATTAGAGAAAGAGATGGGGAACATTTCATGGTGGGTAGGGGGTGAGCTGGAGAAGGCAGCTCCTGGGCCAGGAAGATCACGTGGAGGAGGGCATGGCAACCCACTCCAGTATTCTTGCCTGGAAAATCCCATGGACGAAGGAGCCTGGTAGGCTACAGTCCATGGGGTCGCTAAGAGTCAGACATGACTGAGCGACTTCACTTTCTCTTTTCACCTTCATGCATTGGAGAAGGAAATGGCAACCCACTCCAGTGTTCTTGCCTGGAGAATACCAGGGACGGGGGAGCCTGGTGGGCTGCCGTCTATGGGATCGCACAGAGTTGGACACGGCTGAAGCGACTTAGCAGCAGCAGGGGGTGGGCATTCAGTCTTTTACCCCATGTTGTCATCCTATCTTCTCAGGGTTCCCTTGAAGGACAGTTCACAAGATGCTATACCCCCAGTTTAACCCCATATGGCAGTTTTTTTGTTCTTCTGAATCATGGACTTTGTTAAATTGAACATGAGAAGGTAACAGTCTACCCAAGCCAAAAGTAGGCAGGCATAAGAACTTGTTCATTTAGGAAGGGACCATCACCAGGCTTCCTGGAAACCTTTGTGAATAAAAGGCTGGTTGCGAATGGACAGGAAACAGCTGGGAAGACCACGCGAACTGTATCTAGCAGTTTGCCAGGCGGGGATGTTTCCTCTCCACACCGAGGATTTGGGCCAAGGAAAGCAGAGCTGCTTTCAAGGACCCAACACTGATAGTGCAAACACCTTGGCTGCTGAGTGGCAGAGCCTAGGATGGGGGCGGGAATGTGGAGAAGGCTCTTGTCTTACCCTGTCACAGCCTGGGTCTGAGCCATAAGGAGAGAACCCTACAACTTTTAAGACATTATGCTAAGAGGGTACCTTCCCAGGTGGCACAATGGTAAAGAATCCGCCTGCCATGCGGGAGATGTGGGTTCGATTCCTGGGCCAGGAAGATCCCCTGGAGGAGGGCATGGCAACCCACTGCAGTATTCTTGCCTGGGAAATCCCATGGACAGAGGAGCTTGGAGAGCTACAGTCCACGGGGTCACTAAGAGTCGGACACGACTGAGCAACCGAGCCCGCACATGCATGCTAAGAGTGACCAGAGAAGAACAGGGTGGGGGTCTGTTTTGGTTTCAGGGTGGTGGTCGTGCTTTCCCACCCCGGACTAGCAGACCTATAGAACAGGGGCAAGTGTAACCTGGGGTTAAGTGAGAGTGAAAGGAACTTGCTCAGTCGTGTCCGACTCTTTGTGACTACAGGGACTGTAGCCTGCCAGGCTCCTCCATCCATGGGATTTTCCAGGCAAGATTGCTGGAGTGGGTTGTCATTTCCTTCTCCAGCGGATCTTCCCGACCCAGGGATCGAATCTGGGCCTCCCACATTGTAGGCAGATGCTTTACCGTCTGAGCTACCAGGGAAGTGGTTAGACTTACCGTAAACTAAACCCCCACAATAAAAACTGTTCTTGTTGACCAAATATTCCTCCAGTAATTCATAAAAATGCACAATGTTCTCCAAATATCTCATTTGCCAAATACTTAGTTAATGCCTAATATATGCCCAACATTAACAGACAGTGAGGGATATACAGAAGACATGGTTCCTATTTTTATTTATTCATTCATTTTTTTCCTTCTAGTTTTGAGATTTTAGTGACACATAGCGTAAGTTTAAGGTATACAGTACGATGATTTTACTTACATACATTGGTTGCCACAATAAGTTCAGTGCCTATCTATCATCTCATACAGATATAAAATTAAAGAAATAAAAGTATATTTTTCCTTGTGATGGAACTCAGGATTTAATCTCTTAACAGTGTTCATATATAATGTACAGCAGTGTTGATTATATTTATCATGATGTACATTATATCTCTAGTACTTGTTTATTTTATAACTGAAAGTTTGCTTCTTTTGACTACCTTAATCCAATTCTACTTCCCCCAACACTCTCCCCGACCCCCCCACCCA